>AP027103.1:74931227-75038325 GCA_028142955.1 Pinctada fucata | reverse complement strand
GGTATCATAGCTAAGTAACAAACCCTTTCCTCAGAACAAACCCTTAATGCCCTTTCCTCTACAAGTCTCTATAAAAAAGCTTTTAATACATAGTTGTAGAGGAACGGGTTTATGCTAAGCAAAGGATTTGTGAACGTTACCTCGCTCCTGGTTGACACATTGAAGCCACAGGTTGCAGACACAACCCCTCCCCCCTTCCCCCTTTTTAAAAAATCTTTAAAAAGGGGGAAAGGGGGGATTGTGTCTGCAACCTGTGATTGAAGCATGAAACCGACGAATTTGTTAGGGCACATATTTAATATAATATAACGAAAATGGAACAAAACAACAAAACATGATTAACGAAATGGTAATTTATAACAGCGTATAAAATGAATCAATAATTTGAGTTCATCGAGTTACGAAAGTACTATAGCACAAAGGGAGTCTTTGGAATTTTTTTTTTTGCATGGGATATTTTCACTTCCATAGATTCCATAAGCAATTGGCATTACAACCCTCTATGACACCCGCCCCTTCACATCTCTCTATAGTCAAGGGAAAGTAGAGGCGGATATATTCTATCGAACTCCTGTGTGTCAGCAGTACCCAGCAAGACGGGTAACAAGACGTTCGATTTTAACATTGTATCGAAGCAAAATCCTTGATTAATGTACAACTCATGTTGACATGATACTGATCATCTGAAAAAAAACCCACTAGCTTCCATCTCCCGTTCTCTGCTTTCTTTTTAGCACCACTTCTGGTGGTATTTTCCTTCTCTCAGAAGCCTGTCCTATACGTGCCATGAAGTCAATAAATACGGTGGTCAGGTTCAGGCGCCACCCATACTCACTGGTGGAGTAATCATGAGGGAAGGTGTGGTGGTAATTATGAAACCCCTCCCCGATGGTGCTGAATGCCACGCCCATATTTTCTGAGGGATTGATTGTTTTATCATAAGGTTTAGGTCCCCATAGATGAGCGAAGCTGTTCACGTTCCACGTTGCATTGAGTGTGGCGCAATAACGGAGTATGCCAGCCAGGAAGTATGCGTTCCACAGACTTTCACCCCAGAATAAATAAGGTACAAAAGTTGGTACAACAAAGCACATCAGTATAACTGCAAAAGGGTAGTACCTACAGAAACAATGAAAACCCAGTTAAACACCAAGAACAATGTTATTCTATAATTGACAATTTACCATGCATTTCTATAATTGACACTTTTCCTTGCAAAAATTGTAAAATAATGAATGAATATAAGCAAAGAAAAAAAATCCAAGACCAAAGCAAAACAGACAAATACAAAACAATATTGATATTAAAGTTCACTTAATATTCCTTTCTAAAAAGTTGAAACATTTTACTTTTATATCATTCTATACATAAAGATTTTGATATAATAATATTGACCTTCGTTGCGTCATGACGACTTTATCGGCATACAGATCTGATAGACTGATTAGTTTCCCTTTCTCTTTGACATCAGGGTGTTTCTTGACCAACAACCAGCCAATATGAGCAAAGAAGAAGCCTCTCCTGGCGTTATGTGGGTCCGCGTCTGTCTCTGAGTATTTATGGTGAACTCGGTGGTCCCTGGCCCAGTCAAGGATATCGTTCTGTTAACAAGTATTTGAACGTAGTCATCTTTTTATTGCTTTGCATGAGCCATTCGGTACAAAAAGAAAAACCAATATGGAAGGCTATGCTACATAACAAGACACCAACTGATTTATTTTATTTATTTATTTATTTATTTATTTTTGTGGAGACATTTGGGTATATATTTTTATGAAACAACATTGATTAGGACATTAAAATATTTCAAGTCTGTATCTATTTCTCGCTTATTAGAATCTGATCAAACAAGTTATGGTTATTTTTATTATTATTGTTATTTGCCATTTTAGAATGTGTCTTCATGGATCCAAATTTACCTTACCTGAAAAGCTGCCGTTTGCATGACGGCGAGAAGAACTCTGAGGGGTGTCTTGGCTCGGTATGACCGATGTGACCACAGCCTGTGAGCCCCAGCTGTGATACCCATTGCAGAAAACAGGTAGTAAAAGACCGCTGAAATAAGTAAAATGAAATTGTGATTCTCAGCAAGAAAAACAAAGAAGATTTAATCCCTAGGGGCCAGTCTCATTTTCCCCGTACGAAACGTGATGCTACTAACTTAAAGGTATACATACCATCACGCAATGACTCGTAACTCTTAGTAAATAGGATTGCCAAAAAAAAAAAAAAAAAAAATAAGATTGTCGATGGTGTTCCAACTGGCAATATGTCTGGTTTGAATTTTACCACTGATGTAACCTATCACCTTAGTCATGACAAGTATTAGCTTTCCAAAAAAGCTTGGTCGATATCAACATCTCTTTAATCCCACAATAATTTTTTTTTTCGTCGACATAAAATTAAATTTTTTTACTCTTAGAATAAAGATTAAAGAGTAGTACTTATAGAAACGTATGTCTTTATAATTCTGACAAGTTAGAAAATAGATACATTTACACTGGACAACTCAAGATGCAACACTCTTCATATCCATTCAGATCGAAATTGTTTGATCCGTAGGAAAATTCCATTATAACACATATTGACCAATCAAAAGCCTTTCTGGGTGTATTCGCGGGAAAAGTTGAGAGTTCCGATTACATGTATAAGAATTTCAGTGGCGGATTAAGGGGGGTGCGGAGGGGGCGTCCCCCCCCCGGCACTGACCCAAAATTTTCCCAAAACTGGCATATTTTCGCCCATTTTTAGTAAAAATCGGCTAAATTCGCCCCTTGACCCCCCCCCGGCAAAGGGGGGGGGGGGGCGCTGGATCCGCCACTGAATTAGGAGGGAAATAAGGGGAAACTTCTAAAAAGTTCAATCAAATTTTGTGACTCGTACAGTCTTGTCGACTTTTTTTATCGCTCATTAATTTCTTTGTTTCATTTATCAATTTGTCTTTGGTAAGAACAAAGTGGTATATCCTTAACGAGAAAAAAGCTTAGTCGGATGAACCGTTAGAACTTTTTTAGCCCACTGGCACCCCTGGCATACGTTGTGATCGCGTATTTCTTTGTTGCAATGGATCCAAGGATCCAGAAATGTCGTCCATAGGAATTTTGAAGGCATAGGGTTCACTGTATCACTCACTAATTGGTCATGACGACATGTCCTATTTTTGTGAAGTGGATAAATAAGTGGGAGGTCATGGGAATGCCTGTCTCTGGTCACGTGTTTTTCACTAGTCATGAAAACGTTTCTTTCATAAGGATAATTCAATGATGCATTATTGAATCTGACGGACTCAATTAGGAACTTTCTCCTATTGACAGCATCCGGTCTACAAATCTAGTAAGGTCGATTTCTTGAAATCGACCTATAACCATTGGCGTAATCTACCAATGGAAGTTTGGACATTTCACAGTCTCAATCTTCATATTTTAGATGAAAATATGAAATGAAAATAATAAAAGAAAGAGTTCTTACTCCAAATCCATGTGAGATGGTGTGATTTGTGGATTAACGTCAGGGAGTATACAGCGCCGAGATGTAGTGCCGTCATCAATACGACGTTCCTCCATACTATGTTTAATGGCTGTCGTTTTGATCCCGCCGTCTTCTCTGTTATACAAGGGTCCATATCTTTGATTTCATTACCTCGGTTTGTAGGCTCCATTCCTAACGAAACTATTCAAGTAAGCTTATCTGCAAAAATAAGGCACAACTGAGAATAAAACAGCTGTGCAGTACCAGTTAAGTTATTCTTGATACTGCAGGTTTTTGAAAAAAAACCCCACAATTTCACCGTTTAATTTTGTACACACTTGACTGTGACTGTGTGACTCAAGCCAAACATGCATTTACATTATATACATCTATATGTGTGTTTAGAGTTGGACTTTGGGCAATTGAGGACGGTATTAAGTAATACTAAATAAGAAGAAGGAAGAAGAAAACACGACCAGTACGACGTTATTTTTACAACGCCGCGGTGTCGTTGATGACGCAATAACTAGTTAATATCACGAGACCTTGACTTTGTCAAGATGGACTGGTCAGGACACTTTACAGGGTACATCACTATTGTCCATATATGTAACTATACTTTCTGGCGCGGATGTAAGATTTTATTCTTTGGTAGCTAGAGCGCATGTTCTTGTATCTCGTAGGCTCGTAGTTACGGGATCACTTTCTCGTAGGCTCGTAGTTTCCAGATCACTTTCTCGTACGTACAAGATTGCTATATACTGTAAGTACGAAATTACTGTTACCACGAGATCGCTATATTGTATGGACGAGATAGCGATCTCATAACTATAAGATAGCGATCTCGTATCTACAAAAACAACAGCAGATGACCCTTATCGGCTTCCGTACATTATCCAGTAACTGAAAATAAAACATGCTGATTTTCCATCCCGTTATATTGTAAATGGCCGCATATTGGTATGCTGTTCAAACTGTCCTTTTTTGTAAGCTCTGGACAAAAAATTAGTAACAAAGAAAAAGAAAAAAAGAAAGAAAGAAAAAAAAAACATACTTCATGCTGCTTTGTCTGTTTGAATTCAAACAAAATCTGACAAAATCAAGCTTCGTGATCAATTCATTTATTCCAAAAGCAAATACAGCTTATAGGACATAAATATAATACAATATGCAAATACAATATCATAGTGAGTAGCCAGTCATGCATGCAAGAGATTATATTGATAATATTATACATGTAGTAAGTCATAATAGGTTACTAGATATAATTTTGACAAGGTATGATAAACGAGACAGAAAGATGCTGTTTTTTCTAAATACAATATATTAGAGTGATCAAGAAAGATGTGATATTATGGGAGAGTGATACATAATTTAGCGATATTTGAAGAAAAATGTTTACAGAGTTACAGATTCCGTAGAGAGTGGAAAAAAAAAAGATTTGCATAATAAAACCGAGATAACAAAGCAGTCAATATCTTTTTTAAATATATAAGATCTGAATGAAACTGCATGTGAAATAGTACGTATTTTAATTTAAAATATTTAATCATGAGTGAGAAATTAATTATTTATTCGATACTTGATTATCTTCTCTTAGTTTGTATGCTTTGTAGAGATATTTACCTAAATTACAGAGATCTTTTACATAATTTTTAGTCAGCAATTGGATAAGTTTAAGCATACTGGGTCTATTAGAGTAATACTTTTTTTATATACATATTTCGTAGATTAATATAAGCGGGACATTTAAGGATGAAATTATACTCGTCTTCTAAATCATTTAAGTAACAAAATTCACATATTCTCTCGTTTCTCAGTAAGTTATGATATCTACCGGATTCAATTTGTTAGTCATGTGAACATAGCTTAATTTTTGTAATATATTTTCGGTATATGTCGTTAACTAACAGGTTTGTTAAGGTATTGTTGTAGGCAAAAATGGTCAATCAAATGTTGATATAACGTGCCTTTAGAAGATCTGCTATCAGAGAAAATATGTTGCTGCCAATTTTGTTTAATGATATTTATGTCTACTCTGTCTATGTTCGACTTCAAAAACAGATGACCTAATCCAATATAGTCAAGTTCATTTCGTATATTTAAAATCCAATCATTTTCGTTACACATCATATCATCAAAACATGTCTTCAATATACAATTCGAGGTACTTTTAAGTGATGCCCAATACTTTAAGAGTCGTATTTTTCTATTTATAAACAAAGGGGTTCGACCTAATTCACAGTATACCGTACTGAGGGTACGATCTTTTTATTGGTGAAAAAAATTTTTACAATCCATCAACAAATAAATGAAATTTATTGTTGATCTAAGGATCAATGATACCCCCGCCCGGCATATTTTACATGTAAGCAATGTATAAACAGTTTGAAGGTGCACAATAATTCAACACAAAATTGCGGAACATGACCCTTCATTTGAACTTGACCTGTATTTCTCAATGTAAAGCTATATCTAATAAATAAATATATTCATTCCCTGTTACAGTTTTCATTTAAATGCCAGGCATATGCCGCAAGCACAAAATATTGATTTTTTTCCAAGTTTGAAGGGGCATAACTCTGCATTTGATTGAGCCATATTCAAACCTAACCTGTAATTTTTGGTATAATAGTATATTCAAGAAATGAATTTATTATCCGTAACAGTTGTCCTTCTAATGTCCAGGAACCACAAAATTTTGAATTTGTCTAAGTTTCAAGGGGCATAACTCTGCACGTAATTGAGGGACATGACCTATATTTCAATTCAATTCTTTATTTCTTTATGCCTGTTGGCATATCAGACATTTGGTACAAATATATATACAATGCATATCAAGGTGGACATATCAAACAATAATATAATACATGTATAATAAGCGAGAGAGTTACAGTTATTATAACACATTCAAATATAATATTATTTTAGAAAATAGAGGCACATATCTAAAAAAAAAAACCAAAAAACCCTCATGTTAACTTAATTGGCATAATAGTTTCTTCTTTTTTCTGCTAAGTATAAAAATCTGCCTAAATTCCTTAATTCCTTTAAATTTCTCGTACTTAGTAATTCTATAAGTTTAAATACACTGGATCTTTTAAGATAATACGGTTTAATCAAGGATACTCTCAGATCATTATAAAAAGGGCATTTAAGAATAAAGTGATATTCGTCCTCTAGGTCGTCAAGGTCACATAGTGTACATCGTCTGTCTGTCCTAGTTTCACGTCTGTATCTGCCTGTCTCAATGTTAAGGTTGTGTGAAGATAATCTAATTCTTGTGATACATTTCCTATGAAGTTCATTAATAGATTTAGTAAGATAATATTGCATTCCAAAGTTATCCGCAAGATATTTGTAATTTTCTCCTCGTGAGACGTTTTGTATTGCCGAAAACATTTCTTGTGCATGGACATCGTGGAATCGCTGTTCTATCAATTTAGTTAATTTTAAGTCTATTTGTTCCATTTCCCAAATGTAACCAAGTCCTAAATGATTTAATTCTAATTTTATATTTTTAATCCAATCATCGTCATAATTTTCTCTGTCCTCGAGGCATAATTTAATTATGATATTTCCAGATTTTTTCAACTTTATCCAGTATTTTATAATTTGTAATTTCCTTGTTATGTTTAGTGGGAGCCTACCTAACTCATAATACACAAAATTGTTACAAGTACTTTTCTTCACGCCCAAAATATTTTTACAAAATCTAGTATGAACACTTTCTACGTCCGTAGCTTTATGGAATCCCCAAATTTCAGCTCCATAACTTAATATACTTTTGACATATGTATCAAAGACTGAGCATTTACTTATAATATTAAAATGATGATTTTTGAATTTATTATTGAGTGCAAAGTAAGCTTTCCTTCCCTGTTCCGCTACGTGTTTCTGGGTTATGTTATGTTTCCCGTTAAAATTAAATAACATTCCCAAATACTTGAATTGATTTACTACTTCTATTGATTGTCCATTATAAAACCATTTTTCATTTTCTCTTATAATACCTCCGTTTCTAAAGATAACAATTTTTGTTTTCTCTACATTTAAAGTAAGATTCCATTCATTGTTATAGGCATGTAAAGCATTTAGCATGTTTTGTAAATCGATAGGAGATTGAGCAAAAAGACACATATCATCTGCATACATCAACAAAAACAAATTTATCATATTAATTTCAAAAGACAAACAATGTTCCTTAAGAAAATACATCTCACAATCATTTACGTAGAGGGAGTACAATATGGGAGAAAGTACCTCACCCTGAAAAAGACCGATGTCATTTTTAAAATATTCCGATAAAAAACCGTTATACTTCACACAAGACTTCACATTTTCGTATAGCGAGTAAATAATTTTAATCATTTTCCCATTAATACCTTGTTTTATAAGTTTCCCCCATAATTTATTTTTGAAGTTGACCTGTATTTCTTGGTGAAAAAGGTATATGCGAGAAATGAATTGATTATTTGTATCAGTTTTCCTTTAAACGTCTGGAAACCACAAAATTGTGAATTTTTCTAAGTTTCAAGGGGCATAACACTGCACGTAATTGAGGGACATGACCCATATTCGAACTTGACCTTTATTTCTTGGTGTAAGAGGTATATCCAAGAAATGAATTGATTATCTATAACGGTTTACCTTTAAATGTCCGGAAACCACAGGTGGGACGGATGCACGCACGCACGCACGGACACACGGACGGCAATGTGCATCACTAGATACCCCCACCTTTATATGGCGGGGGTATAAAAAGTTAGAAATTTTACTGTTGACGCCATTCTGAACTAACTATTTATAAGTGGTTTGCAGTATGGCAAAAATGTTATTACGGTTCCTTCGGCTCGGGAAATATAAGTTCCAGACAAAGTAAATCAGACCATATTAATTACCTGTCTGGAACCGAAATAACGTATAATATGCCAAGTTTTAATCCAATATTCTTGAAAAGCTTCAGAAAAAAGTCCGGAAAACATAACCTCGGACTGATGGACGCACGGACGGACAACGCCATAACGTAATACGTACCGTTAAGATGGGCGTATAAAAAGTGTTTGTGCTTCAGATCAGAAATACTGTAGAATATAATCAGGGTATCAATACTCCAGTTGGCTTTTATTCATGAAATATGACGCGCAATTTGAAAACGCTCTTAAGTAGCCTTTTAAAAACTTTTAGAAAGCTACGTGAAGGTAATCTCGCGAGCGAAATTAACTTCACGAAAAGAAGATGCCGCCGGTTTTCTAGACCTGCGGATGATTTCAATAAAAATACATAAGATATTGTTACAACATTATACTTATGAAGAAAGAAGAAGACATATTTACAGTATACACGTAAGGAAATACATGTTCTCATGTAGTCTTTGTGATATATAATGTACTAACTATAACTAAAACTTGCACATATATACAGAAGTAATGTATTAATGCATTAGGTAGAAATATAAAAAAACTGAATGTTTAATGTTTCAAATAAACGAATAATGTGATATGATATTATTTTTCAACCGTGAAGAATTAGAAACAATTTTAAATGAATAAAAGCAGGAATGAAGGCGTTATATATAATTTATATATGAATCTTCAATTTAGTTGAAATTTCCTTTGGTATAAAAAAAAATGACTTTACTGTATGCATACAATACCTACCGGGGTATTTTTTTCCTTTATCAGCTAGGAGGAAGTCGTTCTTTACCATAACTTAACATACTAGTAACTTGTAGGTATTATAATAATATAAACATACCTTTTTCTTGTTTTCCACGTGTATAAAGTTGGATCGTATGAGGCTTTAAATAGCATCAGCCGATGGCGTGTCATTTGACGTAGATCCGTTTTATTATAGAACGATTTGGGATTTCCGTCTGTGTTGTCTTTCAAAGCAAGTTTTATTTATAGAACAAACGGGGATTTCCATTTTGCTTGTTCAAAATACTAGGCCTACGTTGCAGGAGACTATAAAGTTTTGCTGTTGGTGCATGAGTATGTATACATAGTACAAAGTATGTGTAATAATGCTACAATTAGGTTTTATCTAAGAATTGTCTAGACTACACGATTCATTTCTTTTTACAGACAAAAATTGTTCTAAGGCTCGGTCCATTCAGTTGATACTAACTAGTCTCTAGGGTTAAGGGGATTTTTTTTTCGTGGTAAGGGATTTTTTCAGCCTTGAACAAACGCAAATATATTTTTTTTCTTGCAAAATTGTGACTATTTTTTTTATAATTTTATGTATAGATAAATACCTAGAAATAGATTAACTAGAATGTGGGTAATTCGATCATAATGAATGCAGGTCAGATATTTTATTTTAACTTTAATTAACCAAACCTTGGAATTGTGATTTCTAAGAAGCTTCCAGGAGCAATGATTCCCTTTGGAATCAAATTGAGTTATGTAAATGTATTTGTGGGAAAAAACAAATATCGATTACGTTGACCATCCATTCTATATTTTAAACGACTTTAAATAAAATAATCTGTTGATGCTTTTTCGAAAGAAAAATAAACAAATTTCTTCGATTAGGAGTATTATACACAGTTGATATTATTTTTCAAACAACAACATATCTAAATTTATTGACTCCAGTGACCTTTGTCCCCATAAATTAAATTTGTTGACTTTGGAAGTACTTGAATTACTTCTATTTTTTCATCCATATACTAATCTCTCGACTAAAATATAAAAATGTTTATGTAATATTCAAATAACAAAGTACACGATAGAATGACGCATTCAGGGCATATTTTAGTACACGTATACTCCGATCGTGGTAAATGATCAAATGTTTCGGGCGATTAGTTTTGTCTACTCGAGTTTTGTAATTCGATGAACTCAGATCAACTGTATTGGCGGATGTATATAGCGAGCCTGAGAGGGGTTTAAACACACACCTCTCCGTTTTGGTCTTGACAAAAATGACTTAAAATGGAGAATGAAGGAGGAAATGCTCTTGTTTTATTTCTAATGTTATGTAATATCATGATTAATATTTTGGTTTTACCCGGTATGGGCCTTAACCAAAACATTAATCATGATAACTAAAATTCTCCACCATAGATTGACTCCTATTGTTGTTGTATTGTATTGTCTGTATGATGATGTTTACTTTTGGGGAAATTAACTATTCTCAGGAATGACCTGTAAGGCAGTATTGAACTTGCCTGTGGGCTGTAAATAATGAAGAAAAGAACAAATTGAGTTCAATTCTATATTCTGGCTCAATTGTGATGATTCATATAATAATCATGAAATATATTGCAAGTACAACTGATACATAAACCGCATCATTAATATTCGATAAAACAATATATATGGCATTATTTGTTTAAGTATGATTCCCCAAAACAATAAATACTATTGGAGCCATAGATATGAAATGAACTATATTTTTGTGAACTACAAACTTCCTTAATAACACAAACAACATCTAATAATAAAACAAATAAATCTCAACAATGCCTTATGTTCATCGATTTTAAAACAATAAACATTATATAATTGGTATATCATCCTACACAAATCATACATGATTTCTCAGAGCTCTATAATTATGACAAAACATAGAGAAATTTCTGACGTAAGATAAAATGACTAATTGAAGGATTTCATTTATAACAAATGCATACATTTTCACAAAAATCTGATTCTGATATTTAAGTAACAACGTTTAAATAATCTTTTTGTAGCAAATCATTAAAGTTAAGCACCAATTTAGAATTCAATTAATTAGCAAAATAAATTTTATATTAAAGTTTCGGCTTACCTGTTAATAATGAAGAAAAGAACAAACTGAGTTCAATTCTATATTCTGGCTCAATTGTGATGACCAGAAACGCGCGTACCCAGGTTTTATACAGGGTCTGCGAGGATTTTCAGGCAACCAATCAAAATTAGGGAAAATCTTAACTCCGTATAGAATATTGCTACGCGACCATCATAATTTCAACTTTGACCTTACACATGTACAAACAAATTTGATACTTCTACCTTGAGCTGAATAGCAGATAATAATTAAAAGATTATCAGGATAAGAAAGCGTACATTGCCTTAAATCTTCAGAAATATTGTATAACTTTCTTCTAAATCTATGTTTTTCTTCCACATGAAATACAGAATGAATATAATGTAAATTGAGTTTGTAGTAAACAAAGTGTAAAGGTCAGGGTGGCAACTTTTAATAGAAATGAGGTAGAAGAAAGATGGATTTGTCCACGTGTAGAGGAACATCTCCTCGAACTATTCAGACAAAAAAATCAAAATTTGACCGTCTCGTTTTTTGGCTATAAACGTTTATTTTTGGCCTATTTCAACATTTTCGTCATTTTAGAGAATATCACATCATAAATTTACATACCTCTGCAATGCATGAAATTTCAAAAAGTACCCACAATATACCCTTATTTTTCTGGATTCTTATGGCTTGTGTATGAATTAAAGCCTATTTTGAAAAATTCTGATAAAATAAACAGTTCCAAGGAGTGTATTTTCTTATAAATCGATTTTGCTGGTTGCCATATGACAACAACTCGTTATTTTTATTAATAGCTAGAAGGTCGCCAGGTACACACATTTTTTTCTATAGAGCTATGGTATTGCTTTTTCCTAAAGCAGTCAAACCAATATGTACCCGAATTCGTTTTTGAGCAAAATGACTGTTTCTATAAATAGCACAATGATTTGTACAAAAAATCAACATTTTGACCCAAAAACATAGAGATTTATTCGAAGTTCGAATTTCTAATCCTCTCATTTTTAAAGAGTATAATGAATAGTATATATTCTGATGTTTGAATCTTTAGAAGCAGAAGTCACGCAAAAATGACAATTTTTTCCTATCTTCGGCGATTTTTCACTGAAAAATATGCATTCTTCCCAAAAATACCCACTCAGCTATGAACATTATAATGAGTATTATTTTTTTCTGAAATAGTGTAACAAACTGAGCTTTAACTATTTATCGTCCATGTTGGTCAAGTATTACGTGATATGAACATAGAGTTATCTCCCTGTAGTCGCAACCCTAACCTTAATTCCGTAATATTAGAAATATCTGTACCCTGATATTGAACTTAAATGATTTGTATAATTTTAAGCTCTACTGGTCATAGACCAGTCGAGCTTATGCGATACCCCGGCGTCTGTCCGTCTGTCTGTCTGTCTGTCTGTCCGTCCGTCCGTCCGTCCGTCCGTCCGTAAACAATTCTTGTGCTCGCTACTCCTCTGAAACTATAAGAGATAGAAATGTAACTCTTTTTGCATTACACCTTGTCTGTGGTCTAGTTGTGCACCTGACATTTTGTTTGAGCCCCTGACCCCCAGGGTCCTAGAAAATGGGCGTGGTCAGTTTCTCCTATATAACTCTATGTAATCTTGTGTTCACAACTCCTCTTACACTATTAATGATGGAGACTTAATTCTTTTTGCAATATGATGGGTCTGTGGTGTAGTTGTGCACCTGATATTTTGTTTGAGCACCTGACCCCCAGGGTCTTAGGAAAAGTGTGTGGTCATTTTCTCCCATATAAGTCTATGTAATCTTGTGCTCGCATTTCCTCTGACACTATAAATGACGAAGACTTAATTCTTTTTATAATATGATGGGTGTGTGGTGTAGTTGTGCACCTGATATTTTGTTTGAGTCCCTGACCCCCAGGGTCTTAGGAAAAGGGTGTGGTCATTTTCTCCTATATAACTCTACGTAATCTTGCGCTCGCAACTCCTCTGACACTATAAATGATGGAGACTTAATTCTTTTTATAATGTGATGGGTGTGTGGTGTAGTTGTGCACCTGATATTTTGTTTGAGTCCCTGACCCCCAGGGTCTTAGAAAAAGGTTGTGGTCATTTTCTCCTATATAACTCTATGTAATCTTGTGCTCACAACTCCTCTGACACTATTAATGATGGAGACTTAATTCTTTTTGCAATATGATGGGTGTGTGGTGTAGTTGTGCACCTGATATTTTGTTTGAGCCCCTGACCCCCAGGGTCTTAGGAAAAGGGTGTGGTCATTTTCTCCTATATATAAGTCTATGTAATCTTGTGCTCGCAACTCCTCTGACACTATAAATGACGGAGACTTAATTCTTTTTGCAATATGATGAGTGTGTGGTGTAGTTGTGCACCTGATATGGTCTCAGAAAATGGGTGTGGTCATTTTCACCTACATGTATATAACTCTATGTAATCTTGTGCTTGCAACTCCTCTGACACTATAAATGATGGAGACATAATTCTTTTTGCAATGTGATGGGTCTGTGGTCTAGCTGTGCACCTGGTATTTGTTTGAGCCCCTGACCCCCAGGGTCGTAGAAAATCGGTGTGGTCATTTTCTCCTATATAGTTGTGCTCTCAACTCTTCTAAAGCTATTAATGATGGAAACTTAGTTGCTTATGTAATATAATGGATCTGTAGTCTCATTGATACTTCATATCAGCTAGCAGCCCCTGACCCCTAGGATCTTGGAAAAAATGTATTGGCATTATTTTTTGAAATCCTTTATCTCAGATATTAAAAATTATATGAGTGGTATTCTAGTTGCAGTCTAATGGATTTGTTATTTCGTTGTGCTACTTATAATTTGTTAGAGCGCCTGCAAGCTATGGTCTTTGCTTTAAAATAAAATGGAAATTGTTGTTTACGTATATGTATCTTATTCTTTTGTCATTGAGTGAATAAAACAAAACAACCAGGAGAGCTACAGTCTCGTCAGAGACTTCTGGTATAAAGTTAGAATTTCATTAAAAAATTTAGACATAAAATGCACTCCCCCCCCCCCCCCCCCCGCAAACCGTGCACTCTGGCGCTGAAGTCTCACGGAATTTCCTTGCTCATCTTACCAAAACTTATACAAAAGCACGCAGTAAATAGTGTTTTAAGCACAATCTAATTGTCCACTGTTAGCATCCCCCGAAAGAAGTTTTATTTTGCATTTGTTACAACCACTTTACGCGAGCTAGTAATGGGGGGGGGGGGGGGGGCTACAGATAATACCATACAATTGTTGATCGGAACCGGGTTAATAAATCAACTTTTTCACATGTTAAAATCAATATGAATTAAATAGGACTATCTGTCTTGTGGTCATTTCTTGTTATTGAATGTGGCAAGTAGTTATTGATTTTTCGCGGTCGTACATGTCTGGTCCATGCTGAAAATTTAGCTGTTCTTAATGATGCCATTGAATTTGAAGATGTTTAATATTTCTTAACATTTTATTTTTATCTATTTATTAATTTAGTATTATTTCAATTTTTCTGGCAAAATGATGTGTACGCAGTTGCGTACTTGCGTATGGGCAGCTACGCGCCTGTACATGGACATAATACTAAACTGTTTCTTCGCTGAAATTGCGTCCTGTTAAATCTAAAGTTTTATAATCATTAAAAAAATATATCAGGATGAAAATGGCAATAAAATTCTCCGAGTCGCGGCAATTTTCGTGGGTCGGTCGGTTAACGGCCAACAAACATAATTTTATTTTAGGCCTCAGTTGTTTTTTTTTTGATTATTCAATACTCTGATAAAATATCACACGACTTCGGGTCCCTGTACTAGAAACCTCCAATTAGTCTTGTCCCACGATGCCTTGCACTCATCATGGGACAAGACTACCCCCAATCCCCCGCCTCACCTGGAAGGAGAGTTTCTACTTTCGGTTTGAGATTATGCGAGCAACCTTTAGCACGGTAAGCTTTCTCTCGCAAATAAATTATCATGATTATGTAGCGGAGGATACTAACGTACTTTTTTATTGGAAAAGTAACAATTATCGTGTAGTATAATATGGATTCATAAGAATGTCGGGGTTAAACATTTTGCATACTATTCATTTTGTGATTTGGCAGTTCAATTTAGGGAGCAACCATTTGATTTTTATGGGGGGGGGGGGGGGGGGGGGGGGGGGGGGGGGGGGCAGGAAGACTTTGCAAAAAAAAAAAAAAAAAAATCCGGATCGAGATTTTAGGGCGAAAAAATTTCCGGCTCAAAGGGCCGACGAAAAATATTTCCCGGATCATAAAATTGGGGTCCGCCCCCCCCCCCCCCCCTCTCCTCTCTTCTGACCTTTCCACATGCCCGGTAAACACCTTTTTGTTTTACAAACTAAGTACATATAAAATAAGAATGAAACAAACTTTATTCAAAGTATCAAAATTCAAAAGTCATTAGCAACAAAGAGCCTGTCTGGCAGTGCATTGAGTATCATTTAAATGTAATTATTATAGGTTTCATATAATATGTTATTCCAAAAATTAAAAAAAAAAAAGTGATCTGCTAGCAAGAGATGCCTTGATATACTCTTCCTTGGCACCTGATCTAGCTCTGTGTTTGATATCTAATGTGGCCAAAAATCATGCTGAATGATTTAAATTACTTAAGGGGTAATTCTCAATATCGGAAAAAAAAAATCCGGCCCAAGGGGCCGGCGAAAAAAAATTTGGCTGAAAAAATCCTGCTTGCAAAAGTCTTCCTGCCCCCCCCCCCCCCCTTAAAAATCAAATGGTTGCTCCCTCAGTTTAAGTTAGAGAACCTTTGCCAGTGCTAGCTAGGGGACTTGCTATATATTAAGATGGTGATCGAAGGTATAGTTGAAAATTGAAATATTAAATTTGTTTGAAAATAAGATTTAAGTTTAAGTTGACTAGGATTATTTTTATAAATCAAGATAATTTAGCATTTTTAGGTCAGATTTCTTGGAGGGCATGATTGAATAACCCACCCCCTCACATGAATTCATAGCAATCCCATGTAAATTGAAATTTAAAATGAAATATGTAAGTAGGACACACGTTTTGATAACAATATGCATGTACTCACATGTTCATGCAGGCGCGGATCCAGAGTGGGAAGAGGGGTTTTTTGTGTCGACCCAAAGGGTCGATCCGATGCAAGAAGTGCCGAGCGGGAGAGGGTACGGGAGTGGGATGCCCCCTCCTGTAGGTGGGGGTCCGGGTCCTCCCCCGGAAAATTTTTTGAAAAATGGAATAAAATGGTGCAATCTGGAGCATAGTTTCTCCTTTTCTTCTCGAATATGCAGACTAATTTTTCATTAAATTTATGTGACAAAGAAAGGATCGATCCCCTTTCCAAGTGGCAACATTCAGGGAGAGTCTGAGTTTATCTCGATCTGGTTAATGAATATTTTTAAATCAAATTACTTGTACTTTATTTGTGCTTGCAGGGGCGTAGCCAGGGTGTTTTTGATGTGGACATCTAAAGATGGGGTTGACCCAGATTTTCAATTGTCCGCGGGTACATTTTTTATGGGGTATGACTTGCGATACCCGAAGGGTAAAGAGAGGACAATATGGAAATGTAACCCCTCCAATTGAACTGGGTTCGGGGGCTTCCCCGAGAAAATTTTGAAAAAAATGAAGCAAATTGCTTATTTCTGGAGTGTATATGAGCTGAAAAGCATATGATTCGGTGTCAGCAGACGATGGACCGAATCTAGGATGTAGAAAACTTCCCTATGTCACTTATGTAAAAGTTCTTTCTAATCGACCGCTCGCACTTTGTTGGCGATCAATGTATTGAGTTCGAATGAAACATGAGAAAATTTTGAAAAATGCATTCAAATCAGAGGTTTCTAGAGTATCTTTGAGCTATTACTGAACAGTAGTTTGCTTTAAATACCATTTCATATGTCCCCTCCTCCCCCTTCTTTTTGGCCGCTTAACTGAGGGAGGCACTCTCTCAATTTGTTTTTATGAAAATTATTTGAACGTTTTGGCTGCGCCCTTTCCTTGCTTATACATGTACTTAGGCATGGTCCATTTGATATTCTGGGTTGGTGGATGGGGCTTAGGTTTTTTGTCGGAGCAAGATTATTTTTTTCGCCCCGGACCGGGGCAATATTATTTTTTTCTTGCAAAGTTGGAGCAAGGAAATTTTTTTTATACCAATTGATGTGAATATTAAGAATGTTTGTGTTTTTTCAATAGGAATTCTTTATTTTTACTTAAATTACTCCAAACATTATTTTTATGTAAAACTTGTATTCACTTCTAAACTAGAGAGATGAAGGATTTTTACAATATGCGATATATAATTTTTAGTAAACAAAATGTATATAAGGCCATGTACGCAACATGTAAGAGGGCCTGATACATGTAGAAATGAAAACTAGTGGAAAACTTATTTAAATTCTCCGTCCAAGCGCGTATATAAAAAAGACACTATGGTGATACATGTATCTATTGATACATGTAGTAATAAATTATATTGATAATGCATTTAAGGATTTCAATTGTTTCAGTCACATGCATTCTTTTGATATTTTCAAATATGAACTTGCCATTACAGAAGAAAACTATGGCGAGCGAAGCGAGCCAAAATTTGTTTATAGAAAGTAAAAACGGCAGCGAGCGAAGCGAGCAGAAAAGTTTTCAGGAATTTTAAGCGAATTTTATGGTTATTCTTCAAATTCAGATTACTTGTAAGAGCGAGATTATTTTTTTCTGTCACACCATAAGCAAATTTATTTTTTTCATCAAAATTCAGAGCAAAATGATTTTTTTCGACCCCCCCCCCCCCAGAATATCAAATGGACCGTGCCTTAGAATATTGGTACGATATGGAGTGAAAATTTGTCTGGAAGAACCTCTTACTCAGACCCAGGCTTACTTGAACCTTATATAAATTTTGTTTACTGAGGATTATATTGTAAAATTCTTTTATATTTCAATTTAGATGGAAATCAAATTTGTGCTTAAAAATGAAGTCATATTTTGGAGTTTTTAGTGAAAATGAAGAATTTCTATTGATAAAACATTAACATTCTTAATATATCGCACATCACTAATGTTAGAAAAAAAATTTCTTGCTCCAACTTTGCAAGAAAAAAATAATTTTGCTCCGGTCCGGGGCAAAAAAAAAAAAAATCTTGCTCCGACAAAAAACCCAAGCCCCCCCCCCCCCCCCCCCCCCCAGAATATCAAATGGACCGTGCAGTACGCAGCAGAGCGGGGAATTAAATTTCTTCTGATGTCATCGATTTCAAGAAAACTGGTCCAGGAAAGTAGTTTAATTAAAACGTTCTTTTTTAAAGAGGTAGACAACTAGACCACAGGAGCTCGATGCCGACGATCCACAAAAAACATCCGCCCCTACTTTCTTTATACTAGAGAGAGATGGGAAGGGGCGGGTTTCATTGAGGGTTGTTGGCATCGAGCTCCTGTGAACATCTCTACTCCAACAGATTATGTTTCAAGGCTCCTATTATAAATAAATACGCCACCTACAAAGTGCAATTATAAATATACATGTACATGTATTTCCTTTTTGATAATCGTCCGATACTTGTGATGTACACATCGTATACGTATATGACATTCAGTACCTGAATTTAGCAGCTCATATGATTTGTGTTTTACAGTGCAGTGGCTAATACACACAAGCAAGTGATGTCCAGGAATCAAGTACGAATAATTATAGTAGGAGCCGGGATAGCTGGACTGTCAGCGGCACAGCGGCTTTACAAAGAAGGCTTCCAAGATGTAACAATCCTCGAGGGGTCTAATAGGTATGTGATCTTGTCTTTATTTAGACATTTTCTATACAGTTGCCAAATGTGTATAGTACGGAAGCCCGTAGGTGACAGGTATACATTAAAATTTATGTGGCGGCCGCCAGATAATTATCTGGCGGCCGTCACATAATTATTTGGCGGCTGCCACTTAATTAATCTGGCGGCCGCCACTTAATTATGTGGCTGCCGCCAGATAATAATTATGTGGCGGCCGCCAGATAAATAAAGTGGCGGTCACCAAATAAATTCAGTGGCGGCCGCCAGATAATTATCTGGTGGCCGTCACATAATTATTTGGCGGCTGCCGCTTAAATATCTGGCGGCCGCCACTTAAATATCTGGCGGCCGCCAGATAAATCTTTTGTTACATTTAGTCTGGTTATTTTGCATCTTTCATACCAAATAGATTAAAAGAGAAGATGAATTCAGCACCCTAGAACAGAAAGAACATCTTATGCATTGATTTTGTTTTGATTTATTGTAAATTATGAGATGACCGCCTCTTAAATTATCTGGCGGCCGCTACTTAATTTATCTGGCGGCCGCCAGATAAATTAAGTGGCGGCCGCCAGGTAAATTATAATTCATACCTGTCACCTACGGGCTTCCGTAGTATAGAACGCCCGGTTCCTGTACTCTATCGGCAGATTGCACGGTGTCCGAACGCTCTTTTTGCCGTTGTCCCTTGACTGCAATCGAAATGTCGATTTCTGCGGATTTTCAACAGACGATTTTACTAATTTATATAAACTGGATAAGTGAGTGATTTTGGCTCTATTGAGACACACGTCACGAGCAAGAAAACAACAACGTGTCTGTAAGCGACGGCGAATACAGAGTGAAGAAAATCGGTACATCGCTTCTTCCTTGTCGCTTTGCTGATATGATACTGTAGTAAAATATTTTTATTTGATTTGTTTGTAATTCGCGCCGCGGACTGACCCTGCATTTCGGTTGCAGTTCTGCTGTCTTCTGCTTTGGAATTAAACATTTGAATCATAAGTGTATTCATATTTACAGAACTGGTGGTCGAATATGCACCACAGACTTTGGTAGATACGACACAAGCGCTGGTTTAGTGGAGTTAGGAGCAAACTGGATCCATGGGACAGGAGAAGATAACTCTGTGTACTGTCTGGCGAACGATAATAATCTTCTAAAGCCTTATGTTCTCTTAGATAGGTGAGAGAAGTCAAACACAGCTTTGTAGGAGATTAAGAGAGAGAGAGAGAGAGAGAGAGAGAGAGAGAGAGAGAGAGAGAGGTTACTACTGGTATAGAGCGAATTTGTCTTAAAGAGAAAGATGGCATTGTTGATGGCTTTTTGTTATTGTTGTATTTTATTTTACAGAGATTCTCCGTTTTTGTGTCGCCTGCGAAGCATAGCGACACTTAGGGATCGCTTTGTCCGTTGTCCGTATGTCTGACCGTCTGTCTGTCACACTTGGATGTCACACCCTATAAAAGTGATTCCCCGTCAGTGTCGCTATATTTCGCAGGCGACACATGCATTCCTTGGAATGATTTTTTTGTCAAAAGTACTGTGACAAAACTAACAACGAAAATTATTGTCTGACCTTTTGTCTGCATGTATATTTTTTCTATTTTACTCTTCTTCAAACATTTATAAATTAACTCTTTAGAACACATACAATTGACAGTAAGATCGACCTTGTAACTATATTTCTTTAGGATGGAAGGCTTCTGTTACACAGAAGATGGTCGTAGGATTCCAAAGAGTCTCACGGACAAAGCTTGGAAAATATTCCAGCAACTAGAGAATAATGCGGACAGATTTTATACAGGTAGTAGTTCAACCGAGGAGACTATCACTAGCTTCGACCACAGGGAGCAAGCTCAGTGTGCGTGTGGAATTTTATAGCCTAAGAAAAAAGAAAGGGACACATCTTCGGTATTGTCAAAATACGCATATTATTATTCAAATTATTAAAATTCTACAAAACTTGAAATATTGGGGTCAAATTTTCGTTTCTGTCTTTAGTTCAATGTATTTTCCATAATCCCTCAAAGTTTCAGCGTTGTAGCTTTCATAGAAGAGCCGTTATAGCCGATAATCTTTTTGTAGATGACCGAATTTTTTTAGTCGACATTTCACTTGTCCGGAATTTACCGCAAAGATAGCAGGGCATATTGGAGGAAAACCAAGTGAAACTGATAATGTCAATAGCATTCTCCAATAAAGCAATCAAAAACAAATTGAACCTACCCCTCAAAGTATTAAATGCAGTCTTCCAGCAGTGGAAATTCGTCTTTTTTCTACACGGGTCGGTTTTCAAACAAATGATCAGCCATCTTATGCTCACGTGATCAGCCTTCTAGTCTCATTTGCAAGAAGAGCGCTGATTGGTCGGGGGTGTGTCATTTTGGATGAACAGGACACACCCCCGACCAATCAGCGCTCTTCTTGCAAATGAGACTAGAAGGCTGATCACGTGAGCATAAGATGGCTGATCATTTGTTTGAAAACCGACCCGTGTAGAAAAAAGACGAATTTCCACTGCTGGAAGACTGCATTTAATACTTTGAGGGGTAGGTTCAATTTGTTTTTGATTGCTTTATTGGAGAATGCTATTGACATTATCAGTTTCACTTGGTTTTCCTCCAATATGCCCTGCTATCTTTGCGGTAAATTCCGGACAAGTGAAATGTCGACTAAAAAAATTCGGTCATCTACAAAAAGATTATCGGCTATAACGGCTCTTCTATGAAAGCTACAACGCTGAAACTTTGAGGGATTATGGAAAATACATTGAACTAAAGACAGAAACGAAAATTTGACCCCAATATTTCAAGTTTTGTAGAATTTTAATAATTTGAATAATAATATGCGTATTTTGACAATACCGAAGATGTGTCCCTTTCTTTTTTCTTAGGCTATGAAATTCCTAGTCCGACTTGCAGACCTACGACAGTGTTACTTGTTTTTTCGTCTTCGGTCTGACTGCTATGCATAGGGAAAACTTGAGAATTTCGGTGCGATAAAAAATTCGGCAATTCATCTTTTTATTCAAAAATTCCAGTCTCCTTAACCAAAAAATAACTCACCCAGTCCTCCTGCCCCTAAATAATCCCCTCTAAGCCTGGTTTCACCTCTTCTTCTCTTCCGATTTTCCTCTGATCGAGGATATTTTGTCATGCGCACAGAGGTGAAACCAGGCCTAGAGGGGATTTTATAGGGGCAGGATGACTGGGTGACTTATTTTTTGGTTGAAGAGACTGGAATTAGTCAAAAAAGGAGAACTTGCCGAAATTTTTTCCCCACCGAAATTCTCAAGTTTTGCCTATGCATAGCAGTCAGACCGAAGACGAAAAACAGATATCACCGTCGTAGGTCTGCAAGTCGGACTATGAAATTCCACACGCACACTGAGCTTGCTCCCTGTGGCTTCGACTACCTCATCAAATCTATGAGGTCAGGGCTACAAAAGTTTCCAAAGTCTGAGCGAGAGGACGCATGGGCTGTCTTCAGATGTATGCTGAACTACTCTGCATTTCACATCGGGGATGAACTTAATCGCGTATCGCTGAAATATTTAGGTACCTTTGTAGATATACCGGGAGGGAATGTCAAACTGCCAGGCGGCTTCTCCGGAGTGGTGGGTACTATTCTGAAAGACCTTCCTGTACACTGGATCCGTCTTAATCATAAAGTGGAGACTATCAGATGGCAGAGTAATCCAGGATCCAAAGTAACAGTCCACTGCAGCAACAATTCCAAAGAAAGGACATTTGTTGCTGATCATGTAATCCTGACAAGCTCCCTGGGATATCTGAAGAAGCACCATAAACGACTGTTTTCCCCCAATTTGCCACAATACAAAATGAGTTCAATCGAGAAGATGGGTTTCGGTAAAGTCAATAAAATTCTCTTGCACTTCAAAAATCCATTTTGGGACAAAGGCACGGGATCTGTCAAATTTGCATGGAGTGGACACGACTTTGAATTTAATCCGGATACGTGGTACAAATCTCTATTTGCATTTGACGAAGTTCTGAATAACGACAGTGTTCTGTTGGGTTGGATACACGGCCGTGCTGCCGAATATGTTGAAACTTTGAGCGATGACGAAGTTAAGCAGACATGCGCATGGTTACTAAGGAAGTTCTTGTATAGGCCAAGTATCCCCGTCCCAGATTCCATCTTGCGGTCTTCTTGGTGTTCAAACCAGTACAGTGTTGGTTCGTACAGCTATGTGGCCGTTGGTTCTACCGACAGAGATCTTCGTAACTTATCACAACCTCTCTATCACGATGGTAAACCTCTGGTACTCTTTTCAGGGGAAGCAACACACCCAAAGTACTACTCCACTACCCATGGAGCAAGATCCTCTGGACTAAGGGAAGCGGAAAGACTTTGTAATTTTTACAGCGCAAAGTCAAAACTCTAAGTTTACAATATTGTGTCTTGATCACAGCACGTATATTAAATCATTTTCAAGAGACATGTAATAAGTATGATGATGATGTGGTAATTTTGAGTGGATCTGGAAATTCTTTACAAGGAGAGATTCAGTCCGGCCAAAAGGAGAGGGTGGGGGAATTCAAGCCTATGTTTTTGAGAAATACTAAAAATTGGTAGAAGGAAAACGTTTGGCCAATCGAGGGATCACCAAATGATTGAAATCGCACCTGTTCGTTGATTTTTGTGTCGCCTGTGAGGCATAGCGACACTTAGGGATCACTTTGTCCGTTGTCCATCTGTCCGTTCGTCTGTCCGTCTGTCAGTCCGTCCGTTTGTCTGTCTGTCTGTCACACTTTGGGTGTCACAGCCCATAACATTTGAATGGTAAGTGATAGGGCTTTGATATTTCATATGTGTATTCCTTGTGACAAGACCTTTCTACACATACCATAATTTTTTACCTTATGACCTTGACCTACTTATTTGACCTACTTTAAAAAAAAATTAAGATTGCTTCTATCTTTTAATTGGTAAGTGATAGCGCTTTGATATTTCACACATGTATTTCTTGTGACTAGACCTTTGTACACACACCATAATTTTTAACCTTGTGACCTTGACCTAGATATTTGACCTACTTTTCAAAAAAGTTAAGATTTGCTGTATATTTTGAATGGTAAGTGATAGTGCTTTGATATTTCACACATGTATTCCTTGTGACTAGACCTTTGTACACATACCATAATTTTTGACCTAGTGACCTTGACCTTCATATTTGACCTACTTTTAAAAATAAGTAAGATTGTATATATATCTTTTGATTGGTAAGGGATAGGGCTTTGAAATTTCACTTGTTTTTTCCTTGTAAGAAGAGTTTTCTGCACATAACATAATTTTTGACCTTGTAACCTTGACATTGATATTTGACCTACTTTTCATCAAAGTTGAGATTCGCTATATCTTTTAATAGGTTAGTAATAGGGCTTTGATATTTCACATGTGTATTCTTTGTAACAAGACCTTTCTATACATACCATGATTATTTATATAGTGACCTTGACCTAGATATTTGACCTTTTTTTCTAAGAATTGTGTATATTTTTTGATTGGTAAGTGATAGGGCTTTAATATTTCACACATATATTTCTTATTACGTGACCTTTGTTTTGTTGACATGAGTTGGTATTCAAGGTAGTTACACGGGTTTTAGAACGAGAGAAAAAAAATGTCCTATTTTGGTTGTATTTCACGCAAAAATTTAATGAAATTTGGAGTAGAACGGAGTATATAGGATTGTAGATGATATTACCAAATCTGAGTGGATTTTGGAGAGAAAACGGCAAAATTGAACTTAAAAACAGTGATTTATATATTTTGATGACCGCGGGGCATTCAGGTGTTCACGACATTGGCACTTTAAAAACGTATTGTGTATAGAGTATAGTATAGAGTACAATGGCGGATCTAGGAAATCAATCGGCTATTCAGAACACATCTGAACTACTTGGGGAATGTAGGAAAACTCTCTTTAACGATGATGGAGATTTATACATTATGGTGAAGGAATTAGTCACGAAAGTTACAAACATGGAGACAAAGTTAACATCTATTGAACACCAGACACGTACTCTACAAGAGGTGAATGAAAAGCTTACAAGATTGACAACTAGAGTTGAAAGATCAGAAGAGAAGATGACAGAAATTGAGAATAAAGTGATAGATTTAGAAGGAAATTTGCAGGGATGTAGTAATCTGTTTGACGGATTGAAAGAAAAGTCCGAAAAGGTATCGACCGACTTAAAGGAGCTTGGATCAAGAGTCTCGTGTACAGAAGTTGATGGGAGGAGTATGACTATGCAGATGAACAGTTTGGTGAGAAGATGTGAAGAGATGGAAGAAAAGGTGAAAGATCAGCAATGTAGATCAATGAAATATAACATTATTTTTTCGGGAATACAGGAGTCAGAAGGAAATGAGGATTGTGAGAAAATCATAAAGGAATTTATAGCAGAGAAGTTGAAGGTGGAGGGAGAGATCCCCTTGGTGAATGTACATCGTATTGGCAATCGGTCGAAAGCAAGGAGGGGAGGTCGTCCTCGGTCGATTATTGCTAAGTTCCTGTATTACAAGGATATGCAGAGAGTGAAGGGAGCGGGAAAACAACTTAAAGGTACCAGTTTCGGTATGATGAACGAACAGTTCCCCGCCGAAGTAGAGGAGGTCCGAAAAAAGCTTTATCCTATCGCTAAGGAGGAAAGAAGAAAGGGCAAGAAAGTAGTATTGTTGCGCGACAGATTGTACGTAGAGGATGAACTGATAATTCCAGAGAGATACGAGTGGCCACAACATAGAAGTGATGCAAGTGCGCGCCCCCCGCGCCCCCCACCGAGGCACAAACGGACGCGATATAATGGATCCACGCCTGATCGGAGTGTTAGTTTCGGGGGTGCCATGGCTAGTACACCGTACGTTAATAGCTAGGAAGGCGCCGGAGGGCATGAACAGGTTTTGGGCAGTGATTTGAGCCTAGATATTAGAAGTGATGTAAATAGAACTGTAAATTTATTGAATACTGTTTGTGAATTAAAATTTTTGCATTTGAATGTTTGTGGTCTAATCACCAAACTTAACTACCCTGAATTTGTTGAATTTGTTAATAAATATGATGTACTATGTTTTGTAGAATCGAAAACTGACAGTTTAGACACCCCACAATTACCCGGATATGTAGTAAAAATGAAAAATAGACATAAAGTTGCAAAAAGGAAATCAGGAGGCATTGTTCTAGCCTTTAGAGAAGTGTATAATGACATGATTAAAGTAATTGACACGAAATGTAAATATGTTTTGTGGTTTAGGATTGATAGAAAATTGATAGGCCAAAACGTTGATATGATTTGTGGTATTGTTTATATTCCACCAGAGGGCTCCAAATATTGTGGAACTGATCCTTATGGCGAAATTGAAATGGAATTTTTAAATTTTTCGCAAAACGAAAAAGTGATATTGCTGGGGGATTTTAACTCAAGAACTAGTAAAGAAAAAGATTACATAGAAAGTGATGAGTTAACAGATTTGTCTAATATTGATATTTCGCATATGCTCGAAGAATTGAATATTCCTCTTATTAGAGATAGTCAAGATATTGTTAAAAATAACTTTGGAAACTTGTTACTTAGTTTATGTAAGGGTAACAATTTGTTTAGACTAAATAATCCAGTCTCTCCGCTGCCGCTAACAGAGACTGAACCCCACTATGGTTGTTACAGAACGAAGTCGGACGAAACTGTTGCCCAACGATTTTTCCAAATTACAGACCTTTAATATTGATTTTTTTGCAGGTGACACTTAAGTAAACATTAAACTAACTATCTATACCCACCTCGCGTTTTTTTTCTAGCTTCGTTGTTGCATTTTTGCCAATTTTAACTCCCTACCAAACTAAATAGGCAAGGCAAAATTGGCAAAAATGCAATGTTCAACGAAGCGAGAAAAAAAAAACGCGAGGTGGGTAGAGATAGAAAGTTTAATGTTTACTTAAATGTCACCTGTAAGAAAATAAATATTAAAGGTCTGCACATGGAAAAATCGTTGGGCAACAGTTTCGTCCGACTTCGTTCTGTAACAACCATAGTGGGGTTCAGTCTCTTTTAGCGGCAGCGGAGAGACTGGATTATTTAGTCTACAATTTGTTTATCTGTAACGGTAGATTTGGAGCTAATTCATCATTATTTACGTGCAAAAGCTCCAGTGTTGTTGACTATACCATTGTATCAGCAGATGTTTTTGAATTGATGAATTCCTTTGAAATTTTAGACTTTTGCAGTTTGTATTCCGATGTCCATAATCCAGTAACTTTTACAATTGAATGTAAATCTAAACATATTTCTCAAAATGCCCCGGAAAATTGCACCGCTGTAAATGAAATAAAAGTGAAGAAATGGGATAGTACTAAAAGTAAAGAATTTTCAGATAACTTAGATGTTGAAAGGATAAATGATATATCTTGCAAATTGAGTGATGTAAATTTAGATGTATATTCACAGGAAAACGTAAATAAAATAATGTCCGATATTTGTGAAATTATAACAGACGCAGCGAAGGAAACATTTGGCACGTATAGAAATAAATCTAATTATAAAAATCAAAATATAAACATACAAAAACCATGGTTTGATCATGATTGTAAAGTCACACGCAAAAACTTTCGTAAATCAAGAAGTAGATACAGACAATGCAGAACAACTGATAGACGTAGTGATATGAATAGAGATGCTAAAATATATAAGAAGCAAATGAATAAAAGTGTTAAAAATCACAGGAAAGAGATTAGTCAGAAAATGAAAACAATGAGATATAAAAATCCTAAAGAGTATTGGAAAATCCTTAATACAAAACAACAAAAATCAGAAGGAAAAATATCAATTGATTCTTTATATGACTTTTTTAAAAACCTAAATGAATCTGACCAAGAAGTAGGTCAAAGTCTCCCAGATATACCAGAGGCAGATTTAGACAGTTTAAACGAGCTTATGAATTCAATTATTTCAGAAGAAGAAGTAAATAAGGCAATCAAGAAATTGAATAATAATAAGGCTTGTGGCGATGATAAAATTTACAATGAATATATTAAAAATTCGCAAAGTAAGATGTTAGACATTTATGTAAAATTATTCAATATGATTCTTGACACAGGTAAAATTCCTGAAATTTGGTTAAGTGGAAATATCATACCTATTTACAAAAATAAGGGTAGTAAAGATGATCCTAAAAATTATAGACCCATCACTATTATTAGCTGTCTAGGTAAATTATTTACATCTATAATAAATGATAGATTATCAAAATTCTCTGATGAGGTCAATCTCATTTGTGAAAATCAAGCAGGATTTCGGAGGGGTTATTCTACAATTGACAATATTTTTATTTTACACTCATTGATAGATATGTTTAAACAATTAAAAAAGAAACTATTTTGTATCTTTATTGATTTTGAAAAAGCGTTTGATAAGGTTTGGAGGGAAGGGCTTTGGCATAAATTATTAGTTAACAATATTGGGGGAAAAGTATACAATATCATCTATAACATGTATCAAGGGATTAAATCAAGAATAAGTTTTGAAGGAAATTTCTCAGAATTCTTCCCATGTAATAATGGTCTCCGTCAAGGTGAAAATTTATCACCGTTCCTTTTTTCTTTGTATCTGAATGATATTGAGAATTTTTTTATTCAGAATAATGTTCGAGAACTCTCTACAATTACTGATGATATTGGTGATCAACTTGGTATTTACATAAAATTGTTTATATTGTTGTATGCTGACGATACAGTCTTGTTAGCAGAGTCAGTCGAAAACCTACAAAGTATACTTAATGTGTTTCAAGATTATTGTACACAATGGAAACTTAGAATTAATGTAGACAAATCAAAGGTACTTATATTTTCTAACGGTAGAGTAACGAATAAAGATTTCATTTTAAATGGTAAAAAGTTGGAAAAAGTAAAAGAGTTTAATTATCTTGGAATTATTTTTACTTCTAGTGGATCCTATCATAAAACTATAAAGAAAAATGCTGAAAAGGGTACTAAAGCAATGTATGAAGTTTTAAGGAAAAGTAGATTACACAACCTTAGTGTTAGTTGTACAGTTGATTTATTTATAAAGATTGTTAAACCTATTTTAATGTATGGAAGTGAAATTTGGGGATTTTCAAACTTTACTTTGTTAGAACGTGTGCAATTGAAATTTTGTAAATTATTACTTAATTTAAAGAAATCAACTCCAAATTTTATGGTATATGGGGAATTGGGTATTTGTCCACTTATTGTTGATATTAAGGCAAGAATGATTAATTACTGGGCCAAAATTTGTACTGGAAATGAGTCAAAACTTTCTTCACTACTGTATAGATTAATATTCATTAAGTTTTCTACAAACAATTTGAAATCAAATTGGATACTAAGAGTGAAACAAATTCTTGATGATTGTGGTTTTAGTAATGTTTTTTATATGCAAGAAAATTTAAGTGTATTGTGGTTAAAGAATAGCATACATAGAAGATTATTAGACCAATTTATACAGAGTTGGAAATCTGAAATTTTTAATTCACCAAAAGGATTGTCTTATAGAATTTTTAAAGAAGAATGGAAATTTGAAGAGTACTTAGATTTATTAGATAAAAAGGATAGGAATAATTTTTGTAAATTTAGAACTACTAACCATCATTTACCTATAGAAACAGGAAGATGGCATTCTATTGAAAGAAGTAACAGGAAATGTTTATACTGTAACAAAAATGATTTAGGGGATGAGTATCATTATCTTTTTGTATGTTCCTTTTTTAGATTAGCAAGAAATCAGTGTCTTAGTACTTATTATAGAGAAAATGCAAATACACTAAAATTTAAGCAGTTGTTTAAAACAAAAGATCATCTAACTCTACGTAAACTTTGTAAATTCATAAATGAAGTAAACACAATACTATGTCCTCCATAGTTCATCATATTATCCATGTTATCTGTTCCATGTGCTACTTTGAATACCTATATGTTTTGTTGTATATATTGTACATATGTATTCTCGATACCTTTGTAAGTCATTGGTTTATGAGAAATAAATATCTTGTTGTTCTTGTTCTTGTTACCAAAATATTTACGTAATGACCTTGACCTAGATGATTGACACTCTTTTCTGAAAATTTGAGATTGACCATATCTTTCAATTGGTAAGTAAGAGGTTTGATATTTCACATATGAATTTCATTAGACAAAACTTTTCTAGTGATACCAGTAATTTTGAACCATGTGATCCACCACATAGAATAGCAGGCTACACAAGCATTCCTTGGATTGCTATTTTTACATTATGACTTCACAAAGAAACCGTTTTTGACGTGCCATTGATTGTGACGTCATAATGTTAATGTCCATCAGCAGGTGCAATTTCGGACATTTGGTGATCCTTGATCCTCGTTAACCACCTGTAGATCCGTGCATAGGAATACCGCCAGTTTCAAATATTTTGAAATTAGCATCGTCTTCATTGTATAAAGGACAGAGCGTTTGAAATTTCAAAGGGGTATGGCCACGAATCCCCTAAATCGGCTAAGCAATTCTCCCTAAAATTAAACTTAATGAGAATTACTTGATATAACACATAAAAAGTAATGTTCCCTGCTTTTAATGAAAGGAACATACCACCAAATGAAGCACCGTGGGAAGTCTTTAAACGTCAACTAGTGATTTTATTTCGAAGTCATTTACAAAATATGGTCAAAATTGATAGAAAATGTGTCTAAGTGGAGAATTTTGATGTGGACTTTTAATATGAATCGAGACAAAGTCTTATGTGCGAGTGGAGAAATAATCAGTGGCGAATATAGAGGGGGCAGGGGTCTCCCCCTTTTTCATCCAAAGTTATTGATTCAGAATATTAGTACTCTTTTTAATGCTTAATCTCTTTACTTTTGGAAAAATTTTCGGCTCGCTTCGATCGCCGCACTTAATTTTTCATTATACACTGCCATCCATAAGTAACTATACAAACAAGGAAATCATTCTAAATTCTTCATATATGTACATTGTTTATCCTAATTGTCCATTCTGAACTTAAAAGATTCGTAATAATTGGCCTCACATAATTTGAAATTATGAATTGTGATAATGAAAATGTAAATAGAATTTTTTTCCATCTGCATTTTTTCTTTAATAAAGCCTGTGTTTGGGAAACACGATGCCCCCTGTGGCATCTTTGTTAGTATAAACTTCATTTTCTGTAAAGTATGTGAAAGGTCAAGGTCAACAATTTTGGTTTCAATGCAAATGTTTTGTCACAAAGAACACACATGTGAAATATGAAAGCCCTATCACTTAGCATTCAAAAGTTATGGTCAATGTTAAAGGTTTTGAAAAGTAGGTCAAAGGTCAAGGTCTTGATATCAAAAATTTAGGTATCAATGGAAAGGTCTTGTCACAAGAAATACACATGTGAAATATGAAAGCTCTATCACCTTCCATTCAAAAGTTATGCCCAATGTTAAAGGTTTTTTTTTGGACAAACAGACTAACAGACAGACCAAAAACTATATGCCCCGATCTGTGATTCCGGGGGCATAAAAACTGTTATTTTTATAGAAAAAGGAATAAAAGTTCATGGTATATACTAATTTATGGATGGCAGTGTATATGCCTATTTTCCATCCTCACTTTGCCTTTACCTTTCTTTGCTGTTGTGTTTTAATGGATCCATATAGCATAAACATACACAAATTCAAAGTTTGTCATGAACAATTACTAAATGCTTCGATCATGGGCCGACCTATGACCAAGTCAGACAGGTGGATAGTGGGGTTGCAATATTCCCTTAACTTCCTTACCCATCCCCCTTTTGGTCAGACAAAGATAGAGGATTGAAAATCATACACAGAGAGAGAGAGAGAGACAGAGACAGAGAGAGAGAGAGAGACAGAGAGATGTAATAATCCCAAACTTTTCCGGTTCGCTCCACTTGCCAATATAAATAAAATAAAGTTATTTATGATTTGGACGACTGAATTTAAAACAGAATTAATACTTCATAATATTATTATCTGAACATTTCTGGCTCACTACGCTTGGCTATTTTCATATGAACTAAAGTGAAAATTAACCCCTCCCCCACCCCTTACTAAAATCTTCAGTCCCATGTTTGTCTTCGTTTTTTTTCTTACTAAAATCTTCAGTCCCGTTTTTGTCTTCGTTTTTTGAGGGAATAGCTCTAAGTGATCACCTGAATTTTTTCACGCTAGAGAGCCCCAATTCGGTACATGTATAATTTCAGCATCGTGACGTATTAAAATCTTCCAATCTGAAAGTGAAGGGCCGATGCTGCTTCTATGTATAAACGATGTATTCTGTTTACTTTAGAATCAAGCTGTTTTGTTACGTAGAAGTGCATGTTTATGTAGTGAGATGGACACTAAGTTTAAACTGCTTTAGTGGACAGGGATATAAACATGTAAACACGATAAATAGAACAATGTACATTCGTGGATACGTGTTTATTTCATTGATGAGGGAGGGGCCAAAGCATTACGTAAGGGTCGTTGATGAGGAATTATAATTATATATAGGATGTACCTGATACATGTACTAGTCGAAGATACGTAATTATAAGTAGCTATACTGATCAAATCCCCTGTCCTTATAAAATTGATCATCTGAAGAGGCATGGATACATACGTACGTCCCTGATGTGAAGTAAGAGAGAGAGAGAGTGAGAGAGACTATTTGTACGGGAGACGTCTCATTGTTGTTTGCCGTTTTAGAAAATCCGACGTTAAAAAAAACGAGAAAAATTATTTGTTCATTATTACGTATCGTATCATTTTCTAGAAACTTTGCAACGAAAAAAAAAAAAAACGTGGAAAAATGTTAATAAATACAGATAATCAAAAATTTACCGACTCGCGTCGCTCGCCGCTTCGAATCGTAAAATAAAACTGTTCTTACAGAAGACTGAATTTAGACACTATTTATTCTTTATTTGTTAAAATTTTTTCTGCTTGTTACCCTCGCCAGTTTTCATATCATTTTCATAAAGTAAATGTAAAACACAAAGATATTTAGAATCATTTTCGTTGTATGCACCGTCCCGTCCCATTTCCCTTTCTAAATTTCGATCTAAGTCTAAAAAATCGAGAAGATACGTATTAGTTGTTTATATATATATTAAAAAGTTCTTTCTCAAATGAATCCCTCCAACGAGCAAACTTTTAATTAGTAGATAATAATTACGACTACCCCATCATACGTAGACTTTTTAAATTTATATAATAAACTTCGCCGGTTTCGCTCCAGACAACGACAATACGCTTTTGAATGTGTAAGTTCGAGGACGGTCATCTTTTAATTCTAATGACATAATTATGGATTAGCATTTCAGTATTATTCTATACTTGCATAAACTTGTCTACGAAGGAGAGTTTGATACGGCATAAATGATACAATGTCATATTCTGATATTTAGCTATTCGCTCTCAGTACCTTCAGTGCTTTGATTTTTCTTTTGCTTGTCAGCTTTCTGTGAAAAAAATTCTTTGAAGTTTGACTTCACCCCCCTTCTTTTCTGAAATCCTGGATCCGCCACTGATAATCAGTGGCGGATTCAGGGGGGGGGGGGGGGGGGGTGCGGAGGGGGCGCCCGCCCCCCCCCCCCCCCGGCACTGACCCAAAAATTTCCAAAAAAAAGGTATATTTTGGCTCATTTTCAGTCAAAATCGGCAAAATTCGCCCCTTGACCCCCCGGCAAAGGGGGCGCTGGATCCGCCACTGATAATACACAAAGAACTATATTCAATACATGTGGAGAAATGATGCCACTTATCTCAGTCACGTGACGAAGTTCGGCGAAACTCCCATTAAAATCAGTTAGTAGCTTTTCTCTGTAAAATCTTCGTTTTATTTAATTTCTGTTATTCATATTATTTTCAATTTGTTATGTAACGCTGATTCATGACCTATTTTCAATTCTATAAGAAAACATAATGATTTGATACTAGAAAATAGAGGAAATTTCGTAGAAAGAAGGAATTTTTAAAATATGTGGGAACCGCCAAAATCAGTTATCCGAAAAAACGACGATACCTGACTTCAACTACTTGTTATAAACTTTCAGTCGCGATGCCCGGAACACGAATTATTAAACTAGAAACCTAATAAAACGGACATTGAAGTTGCCAAAACTCGCAAAATCATGCTGTCTTCCTATGAAATTACTGTATAGCCTATGGACAGAATCTTACTAATTTTCAACTCAAGTGGGAACCGCGAATTTAACACGGAAAATAAAGTTTTTTACATCAACTTCTTCAGAAAATAGCCGAGTATCATATCCAATGCCCGGAAGCCGTTTAACAGTCTTAGTTACAGTGATGCCCATATACGACAATAGTAATTTCAAATCTTGCTGCGAGCCATGACGTGACGTCAGAGTGGCATTATTTCTCCGTATGATTTGTAAAACCGTAAGATTTTACCTGTAATTTTATCTCAAAATCAAAGACTAATTCTTCACCTTTTGAAAAGTAAGTATATTTCAGAAATGACTGTAATAATTTTTCTGTCTATCGATGTATAGACAAAAACCGATGCACAAACTATATAATCCGCGAAGCCTTCCCGACGAGCTGGACCCCCCCCCCCCCTCCTTTGTAACTTTGTAAAAAAAAAATCTGGAACCGGCCCATGTGAAGGGTCTGGATATAGTCAAAGTAACAGCGCAACGGATAAGTGATATTTTGCCGTGTCTTCTCAAGAAACGATTTTCAACATCACAGACCAAGGTCAAAAGGTCATAGGAATTTGTTAAAAACCTGTCATCATGACAATTACCTAGCTAGTTCCATAATATACATCCATTCCTAGAGTACCTGTAGATGTCTTGGCACTAATGAAGTTATGTAATAATATCTATATGCTGTATTATGTATTTGAATATATAGATATTATATTAGAAAACAAATTAATCTAAATTGAAATGTTTTAAACTGAGTCACATTTTGGTCAAAAGCATTGTGACCGAACTTAGCCACGGAGTGCACTGTTTGGATCCGCGTCCGTAATTTACGTAATTATTTAGCATTCACACATATAGCATTTGATTAACGAGTTGTCGTGTCAAAGCTGTATGACAGATGACCCGTATCGCCGGTTTCATAGCAAAGCTGTGGAGGAATCCAGAGAAAGAAGAAGAGTGACAGGTGCGCTGGAGTTATCGCTCTTTTCGGAAGTGGCGTCCTTGGTTTCACGAAATAGTTTGAAAATGGCTGGACCGCAAAGTCGAGTTGCTGCTGGTGGCTTTTGGAGTCAACCACAAGCAACATACAGTGCTTCCACACAAGCACTTCTTAAAGGTACATTTTTCTTTCGAATACACTTCATATTGTACAAGGTGATGCCGCCTTTTTTCTTAATTAGTCCGAGTATTTTCTGACGATTAAAAAATGGTGTGAACCTCAACAAACGAGGTTTGTCAGTGAAACTCAGGGGCTGACATACAACAACAAAGACTTATGGGTTTTACATTACTTGTGTTTATGTGCTCCGATCTTGTTACTTTCTTTTAGAATAGGGGGGCTATGAGTTGGTCAAGAATAAAATTTTGGCCTCTTCTCGGTCTAGGGGGGGGGGGGGGGGGGGACCTACAAGTCAAGGGATGGACTATATTTTTTTAAGAATCTGTTTTTTACTTTTTAATTACAATTGCCATTTACCATTAGTGGTAGACTAATGGTACTATTTGCTTGGGCATCAGTGTATTTGGCTCTATGGGTTAACTGCTCAGGTCACAATAATTCCTCACCAAAAATTGCTTGGGTGTTTTAACGTTATATATAAAATACAATATTCACAACTGATACATTTATATAAACAAATTTCTTACTTTTTCGCTTTCGCTGGAATTTTCAGGGATTCAGAAGTCAATGTCAACCACCGTCTATGAAATAGGGCTGAGCGGTTTTATCGCGGTTACTAAACGCGGTACCAGTATATAGCAATACAACGCTTCGCAATATGTACCATGGTATTTGTTTTCAAAAACCGGTTTTTGATGATATTTTTTATTTTTATATACTAGTCAAAATTTCTAACTTACATTTTCCCAGTTACTTCAATATCACGATTGGTAGAAATCAATTATTTAATATCTATATTTAGAATAACAACGAAAGTTTTTTAAGTGTAATTTAAATGATCATCCTGCGATGTGTATCTTCAAATTCTATAGTATTTTAGCAAAGAATCATCCGCTTCCGGTTTGTAAGAAAACTTTGTCTCTTGACTGAAGAAGGCTACAATAGAAAAGTTCTTACGGTTATCATGCGATTCGTTTTTCAGATTTTGAAATATCGACGATTGAAAATGTTATTTCGTCGAGATATGCTGACACATTTTATGATGCGTTACGAGTCATTAACACCTCCTGTATCATTGATATACCGGGTAAGGATTTTTGTGTTGATAAATTTCCTGCGAATGCGATTTTTAATTTTTTCCTGTGCTAAGCCACTTTTCGTGAAAAGTACACCTAGAAAAAGATGTTTGGTTAATGGAAGCTCATTTAACGCACCACTTACAAGAGTTATGCAAACGCATCCATTTTATGTAAAATTTGTTCAGTTTTATTTCCTTATTATCGCTTTTGTAACAAATGCATTCCGTTTAATTCATGTTTTTCTGATGAAACGTGGTAAAAACAATTTAAAAGTGGTTTGATTGTAATTTTCGGATAAAATACGCGAAATTCATGAAAAGTGTTCAAAATTCAAATTTCGTCACGGTCTGTTTCCGTTGAAAGAAATTTCGTTTTTCTTGATTTTAAAGTAAAGAGAGAAATGTTGTATATCAAATCAAATAATCTTTAAAATAATTTGAATTCCACAATAACGAAAATCCATACCCACTGAATGGTAAGTTAGAAATTTTGACAAGTATATTTTCATGTTGTTTCTTTGAAAATCATTGGCGAACGGGAATTTTGACAAGCCACTTTTAAACAAGACAATATGTCCGTACTATGATACACAGCCTGATCCAATAAATAAATAAATAACGCTTGTTTGACCTTTAAAAACATACGTCAACACCCTGCATATGTCAAGGACAAAATTAAATGACCATGCATTGGTATACATTACTAATTTGCAAGAAAGACTTGATCATGTTAGCTTAATGATTCTTAGCATTCATGAATGGCATATTGTTTACACATACAACATTGTGGTGTCTTGAAATTCACAGACGTTTAATGCCTTTCCAATGGTAGTTTAAATGGCGTTTAAATTTTCTAGTGACTTTTTGCATTGTCTGAATGTCCACGAGTGTATGCCAATGTCACAGCAATGCTTGGATAAATTTTAATTTCTTTCGACCCGATATTCATGCATGTATGATTGACTTCGAATGTTATAGAAGGACTGTCAAATTTTTCTGCATATGTCAATCATTATATCATTAAGATATTTTCTGATTTTTAAATCAAAATTTGAAAGCAAAATTGAAGTAGGAAAATGAAAATGATAAGAAATCTCAATGTTATAAAATATTGCAATATATCGCAATATTTTTCCAAATATCGCAATATATCCACAATACAAATTTGACCCGCAATACTCAGCCCTACTATGAAATCCATTAATGACATCGATCACTGTGATGACATGCCGTACTTGTGAGGCCTCTTGGGCTTTATCAATTTTGCGTGAAATGGCATAGGAAAATACTGCTATGGGCACAAGGATATATTGCAAGCCTGTGCCACCTACATGACCTATGGCCTTGTTTGCATTTGATTTTAACCTTTGAGTTTTACCTACATTTTAAAACAAGTTTTAACTTTGTACATAAGTTTTGAATTGTATAAGTACAGTATTAAATACTATGGCTTTCTTGGTAAGATATATTTTTTGAATTAAACCTAGAACAAGGCTTTTTCATCAGTAACATTTTAACAGTTACAAAAATTGCAATAAAATATAATTTGCACAGATTGATTATCGTGAACATTGAAGTGCAGACCGGGACATTTCAGTGAAAATGTGCGCCCATCCACACTGCTAATCCTTCTTTAACTACATGTAGAACGTGCATTTAATATATCACTATGGATATTAATATATCTTTTTTAAATTTCTTTCTTTACAGAGATGATGCAGGAGTCTAAACTGACAAACTTCCAACAAAGACATCTTCAGAAATCTTTAAAAGGTAGTACTATTCATAAAGCTGCAATCTTCACTAAAACTTGTTCAATCACTAGCCTGAAAACAATTTCTATTATATATTTGTATAGTTTATAAGTAAAATTCTACTAGCCCGGCAAAATTTCTACTAGCCTCTGCCTAGTGAGTTTTCATGAAGACTGAAGCTGTGATTATTTACAGAAAAATGTACTTATATAATTTTGTTTAGACCATTGAATTCAGTATGACCAAGTTAATTGACACTACTTTACTGTGTTAGACTTGCCTTTGACTTTAATGTATTGCGTACTAGTTTGTCATATCTTTTCTCTCTTATAAAGTCACTATAAAATAATGCATTGAAAATTCAAATTAGAATATAGATGTAGTAAGCACAAATTATTCTGTTTGTCCACTGAAGACGATTGTTTCAATGTGTCTAATCAGTGTTAAGGATGTGGCTCGATCGATCAATCCTTTCTTATAAGAGGATCATTGGTAGTCTTTCCAATGATGACCTTGACCTCCAAGTTTGAACTTTAGATTAATATTTTGTTTCAGGAGGGGGTACCTTGCCCCTTGAATGTCCTCCGACAAGTAGTGTAAAGAAGAAACCAGCACCGGTTCAGGCTCCACAGAGTAAACGCATCAATCCACGGTATTTAAGCGCAATGTAACTGTACAGAATTATAATATTCAAAGGTCAAATATGACCTTGATGACCTTTGAAACTTACAAAGTAACAATATATTGTATATATTTTTAAACCTGCCGAATATATACTTATGTAAAAGTCTCAAAGTCAACCTTTCCTGTGTGAATGTACAAAGAACATGAAAGGTAAATTAGTAAGTGACCATTACACTGAAGGTTTCCCATTTATCAAGACCTTTTACTTAATGATTGAGATGATTGATACCAAAATATATGATCTTAAATTTTAATGCTTTTGATAAAACCTCTTTCATTGATAGAGCTGCCAAGAGGAGCATTTATGTTTTACAAACACAGCTCTAAGTGTTGTACTGGTATGTATATTTTTGAAGGTCATACAAGCCAGCAATACGCACCAAGGATCAAATGGAAGCCATGGGAGCATATGAAAAACCAGACTACACACCCATGCCTAATACAAGTAAGTGCCACTCCTGGCTACCAGTATATATGTTATCAATCTCATGCTGAGATTTCACACCTATTATAACAAAGTTACAGTCATATATTTAACTGCATATATTTGGAACATGAAATCATTACGTCATAAATACTGATAAAAGAGAGGCCCATGGGCAACACTGCTCCTCAGAGAATACTTGAAATCTGACAGTGAATGTGATTAAGTATAAAATCAGCACAACATAATTTTTATGAGATAAAGAGGACCCTGCGTATACATGCTACCCGTAAAGTTCAAGTCCATGCAGAAGTTCCAACTGAAAAGTTTGAAATATGTTAGCAAATCAGAGCCCTCAGCCATTTAGTTTCATCAAAAGCTGTCCATCAATTAAGAAGATGTAAAAAATGTATGAAATAAGCTCCACTCTTTCTTATGACAAAGTCAGAAATGACTCCAAAAATTTTGATTGACTTTGAAACAAATTGATGAAATTTTTTTTTTTAAATTGACAAATGACTTTGAAAAAAATGATAAAAAATTGACTTTGGAGTGTAACACTACTTTTATGACATCCCTTTCGAAAATTCTTATGCTTTCAGAGTATCAATACATATTTCAATTTTGATGAGGTTTGTCAAAGGAGGGTATCCACTGTTACCTACTTTTGCCTGTGGTGTCCCCACCTGTTGATGAATCTGTATATTTAAAGACAAGAGGACTTGTAGGGGACCATTAGTACTTCATACTTACCAAATTTTTATCAAAATCAGTTTAGTAGTGATGGAAAAGAAGTTGAAAATGTGAAGATTTTATGGATAGAAAGGTTGAACTTCCTTTTGAAGTGCTATGACAATAGCTCACTTGCAGCCTTTCACTCAGATGTCGGCTTAAAAAAAAATACTATAGACTTATGAGTAGTCAACTAAGATTGGTTTGACAACAAGTTTGTTTGACCTTTTTGCTAAAGATCTTCTTTGCCCTGCTACAGTACCTGCACTTAATGTTTCGTCTCATTTTGCTTTTATTTCAGAGGGTATAGATGTAGAGAAGCAAAAGGAACGTCTGGCTAATATTATGGCGTTTGGTGAAGACATAGATCCGAAGAAAAAGAAGAAACCAGTCCCACAGAGAGAACCAACAGAATTTACAGAAGTCGACAGATTTGATGAATGTAAGCACACAAAGTTTAAACATTGTTCCGTACAACATACATGTAGATATGGAGGACATTTATTGAATGACAATGTCTGACAATTTAGATTAAGATTTTGATAATCGATTATTATCATGAAATCTAAAACATTTTATGATGATGCTTATTTGCATCAGAAAAAACCATATTTTTGTCAGAGAATCAGTTTTCAAATTTTCTTAGATTTATTTTCATTCCAGGGGTATAGCATTTTTTGACTTGCTTGTATCTTTGTCTGTAATGAAAAAATCTTCAGCTTGAGCATACTCTTTGATTGCTTATTAATAAGGCTTCTTAAAAGAATATCCTATTTATAAGACATTTATGAACTTATTAGTCCCCTACCAGCAACGCCGAAGGGGACTCTTAGTTTCCTCTCGGTCTGTCTGTCCGTCTGTCTGTCTGTCCGTCCGTCTGTCCGTCTGTCCCATTTTCAGTTTTCCGGACTTTTTTTTTGCTGTTGTAGCATATATTGAACTCATTTTTGGTATGTGGATATATCTCAATGTGATACAGATCAAGTTTGAGTTTGCTTTCGATTGACCTAATTTTACAAGAGTTATGGCCCTTGGACTTAGCAAATTTTATGAAAGTTTCAGTTTTCCGGACTTTTTTTCGCTGTTGTTGCATATATTGAACTCATTTTTAGTCCCCTACCGGCAACGCCGAAGGGGACTCTTAGTTTCCTCTCGGTCTGTCTGTCCGTCTGTCTGTCTGTCTGTCTGTCCGTCCGTCTGTCCGTTTTTCAGTTTTCCGGACTTTTTTTCGCTGTTGTTGCATATATTGAACTCATTTTTGGTATGTGGATATATCTCAATGTGATACAGATCAAGTTTGAGTTTGCTTTCGATTGACCTAATTTTACAAGAGTTGTGGCCCTTGAACTTAGCAAATTTTATGAAAGGTTCAGTTTTCCGGACTTTTTATGCCCCCGGAATCAAAGATTCGGGGGCATATAGTTTTTGGCCTGTCCGTCTGTTTGTCTGTTTGTCTGTTTATCTGTTTGTCTGTTTGTCTGTTTGTCCGAAAAACTTTAACATTGGACATAACTTTTGAATGGGAAGTGATAGGGCTTTCATATTTCACATGTGTATTCCTTGTGACAAGACCTTTCCATTGATACCAAAATTTTTGACCTCGTGACCTTGACCTTGACCTTTGACCTACTTTTCAAAAACTTTAACATTGGGCATAACTTTTGATTGGTAAGTGATAGGGCTTTCATATTTCACATGTGTATTCCTTGTGACAAGACCTTTCCATTGATACCAAAATTTTTGACCTCGTGACCTTGACCTTGACCTTTGACCTACTTTTCAAAAACTTTAACATTGGGCATAACTTTTGAATGGTAAGTGATAGGGCTTTCATATTTCACATGTGTATTCCTTGTGACAAGACCTTTCCATGGATACCAAAATTTTTGACCTTGTGACCTTGACCTTGGACTTTGACCTACTTATTAAAAACTTTAACCTTGACCATAACTTTTGAATGGAAAGTGATAGGGCTTTGATATTACACATGTGTATTCCTTGTGACAAGACCTTTCCATGGATATCAAAATTTTGACCTTGTGACTTTAACCTTTGACTTTGACCTACTATTCAAAAGCTTTGTTCCTTGTCCATAACTTTTTAATGAAAAGTGATAGGGCTTTCAAATTACACATGTGTATTCCTTGTGACAAGACCTTTCCATTGATACCAAAATTTTTGACCTCGTGACCTCGTGACCTTGACCTTTGACCTACTTTTCAAAAACTTTAACATTGGGCATAACTTTTGAATGGTAAGTGATAGGGCTTTCATATTTCACATGTATATTCCTTGTGACAAGACCTTTCCATTGATACCAAAATTTTTGACCTCGTGACCTTGACCTTGACCTTTGACCTACTTTTCAAAAAACTTTAACATTGGGCATAACTTTTGAATGGTAAGTGATAGGGCTTTCATATTTCCCATGTGTATTCTCTGTGACAAGACCTTTCCATTGATACCAAAATTTTTGACCTTGTGACCTTGACCTTGACCTTTGACCTACTTTTCAAAAACTTTAACATTGGGCATAACTTTTGAATGGTAAGTGATAGGGCTTTCATATTTCACATGTGTATTCCTTGTGACAAGACCTTTCCATTGATACCAAAATTTTTGACCTCGTGACCTTGACCTTGACCTTTGACCTACTTTTCATAAAACTTTAACATTGGGCATAACTTTTGAATGGTAAGTGATAGGGCTTTCATATTTCCCATGTGTATTCCTTGTGACAAGACCTTTCCATTGATACCAAAATTTTTGACCTTGTGACCTTGACCTTGACCTTTGACCTACTTTTCAAAAACTTTAACATTGGACATAACTTTTGATTGGTAAGTGATAGGGCTTTCATATTTCACATGTGTATTCCTTGTGACAAGACCTTTCCATTGATACCAAAATTTTTGACCTCGTGACCTTGACCTTGACCTTTGACCTACTTTTCAAAAACTTTAACATTGGGCATACCTTTTGAATGGTAAGTGATAGGGCTTTCATATTTCACATGTGTATTCCTTGTGACAAGACCTTTCCATTGATACCAAAATTTTTGACCTTGTGACCTTGACCTTGACCTTTGACCTACTTTTCAAAAACTTTAACATTGGGCATAACTTTTGAATGGTAAGTGATAGGGCTTTCATATTTCACATGTGTATTCCTTGTGACAAGACCTTTCCATTGATACCAAAAATTTTGACCTCGTGACCTTGACCTTGTCCTTTGACCTACTTTTCAAAAACTTTAACATTGGGCATAACTTTTGAATGGTAAGTGATAGGGCTTTCATATTTCGCATGTGTATTCCTTGTGACAAGACCTTTCCATTGATACCAAAATTTTTGACCTTGTGACCTTGACCTTTGACCTTTTAACCCAGTGACCTCACATACATGTACTTAACAGAAAATAGTGTTCATACTAATAAAGATGCCACCGGGGGCATTCGTGTTTCACAAACACAGGCTTTATTTCTGCTGTTGTTGCATATATTGAACTCATTTTTGGTATGTGGATATATCTCAATGTGATACAGATCAAGTTTGAGTTTGCTTTTGATTGACCTAATTTTACAAGAGTTATGGCCCTTGGACTTAGCAAATTTTATGAAAATTTCGGTTTTCCGGACTTTTTTCCAATGTTGTTGGATATATTGAACTCATTTTTAATATGTGGATATATCTCAATGTGATACAGATCAAGTTTGAGTTTGCTTTTGATTGACCTAATTTTACATGAGTTATGGCCCTTGGACTTAGCAAATTTTATGAAAATTTCAGTTTTCCGGACTTTTCTTTGGTTCTATTGCAAATAATGCACTGATTTTTGGTGAATGAATACATCTCAGTGTGATACAGACCAAGTTTGAGTTTGGTTTCCATTGGCCTATTTTTACAAGAGTTATGGCCCTTGGACTTAGCAAATTTCATGAAATTTTCAGTTTTCCGGCTTTTTCATGCCTGTTATTGCAGATAATGAGCTGATTTTTTGTATGTGAATACATTATAGTGTGATGCAGATTTCAGTTTAATTTAGATTGACTAATTTTCACAAGAGTTATAGCCCTTGGACTTAGCAAATTTCGTGAGTTCAGTTTCCCAGACCTTTCTTGGCTGTTGTTGAAGAAGATGAACTGATGAACAGAGATGCAAGTCATAAATTTACAGGGGCGGATCCAGAACCCCAATTTCCGGGGGGGCACATACAATTTTTTATGGATATCACTTGGGAGGCCCGAAGGGCCGAGTGGGGGAGGGTATGGGAGGGGGTTTCGAGAAAATTTCGAAAAAATGAAGCAATTTGGTGACATCTCAAGCGTATTTTAACTGAATTTAGAAGGGATTTGGCGCGCATGATTCAGTCAGTGTCAGTAACAATAATTATAATTCATATCCCTTACCAAATTTCACAAACCTCACTCACATTTGATTCACAGGTTTGATTCAAACTTTGACTCTCAGGTGAGCTCACATGAGTAATTTAACATGCAAATTAGGTTTGAGTCACATTTGAAAACCAGGTTTGAAAAAAATCAAATGTGAAGAATATGCAAATTAGGTTTGAGTCACATTTGAAAACCAGGTTTGAAAAAAGCACATGTGAGAATCTCACATGTGAAAAAATCACATTTGACTCAAATATGAAAATTTTCAATTTTTATTATTTACGGTACATAAAAGAGAAGCATGCATATTTCATTCAGTTGAGTACAATATTTCACATTGTAAATCAATTTCTAGGAATCTCACTGGTTGTTTTTATAGTTGTAATTATAAGACTACTTTACCCGTCTGCAGCAGTAAATATGGAACATTAAGGGATGTCACGATATCCTATTGTTTCTTGATGTCATAGCAAACATTTCTCGTAAAAACATTCAAGCGTTACAAATTTTCTTCTTGAATTTTAATCGTCGATCTTTGGCGTTTAGGAACTTCGCAACGTCCAAACATTTTCTGAATACGATGCCACTGATGTCCTCCATTTTAAAGTTCTTCTGCAAGTATTCTACAAAAAAAAATCAATATTATAAATATCATTCTATATTTGCACCTTTTTTTCACATGGTTAGTAATTTTGGTATACCAATAAAGTCCTTACAGCAATGATCATGCTACCAAGCTGATTGTTGTATTCCGTGATTTGCGTATAAGGTCAAACGCATGACATTGATCCGTATGAATGGACGTTGTTATGGAAACAACCTTGCCTTGTCAGTGACGTCATGTTTGACCAGGTGACACATTACTGGTAGTGTAAACTTAAAACATGGCATTTGAATTCGAAAAGACGAATCGGAGGCTGCTTGAAGTGGAATTCTTGCCACATCATTAATGGTAAAGCTAAATAACAAGATAAAATATGATTTTTTTATGATTGCAGATCGTTTCGTTTTGCTTAATCATTTGAGTCAGACATAGACAGAAATCCCCTGGAAAACTTGCCGATTTGTGTCTGTTTCTAATTTATGAAACATAAATGCCTGCGGCCAACACACCCCACCAAAGTGTTGTTGGCTGTTTTCGCTCAGTGAATCCAGCATGGAATACAATAATGATTCACCTACCGAACAGTTAAATCTATCTTTACAATATGGAACTGTAACTCTACTGGTACTGGTACATCGACTAAACATGGGACACAGTCCTGGCTTGCATATTCATGATCCCCTCAGTCTCATCGTTGACAGTCATCATATTTTAGGATAAACATCTTCAAATTTTGTGCCATGTGACTTATCGACTGCAAAATAAAATAGATTTGAAAGCATTTTAATGACATGAGGCACTAAGAATTGAGAAAATTCAAAGAAGTATTAGATCTCGATCCTTTGGCTCAGATTTCCTCTGTCGGCAACAGCGACTCGCACTTTAGAAAATTATTTCAAAGAGAACACGTGTTATTATCGTAACATGTATCAAATCACAGCCTACCTTAATCCTTGTCGATGCTGCAATAGTCTACTGTAATTTCCAAATTTCGAAATCATCGTGGCATTCGACTTTTCAAAAATCGTTGTTTTGATTGGCTGTCTAATACTCACAGTCGTTTCGTTCACAAACATTTCAATCAAAAAGACGCTTATTCCAGTGCGTTAACTTCTGTATGTTTAATTTGATTTTTTATCCATCCCTCTTTGTTTTAAAATTAAGATAATAACTACAGTACCGCTTCATTAATTAAGTTACTGATTCATATTCTCGTTCACTCCAAAACGTTTTCGCACAACTGTGTTACAATGTAAGTTTGCACCTGTTATTATTGAAATATATTTAATACAAAAATTGTGTCATCATCTCCGATATTCAGAAGAGTTTGAAGAGAGTAGATCTAATTAAATCATTGATCCCAATGACTTAATTATTTTTTATAACCCCCCCCCCGGCCTTCCCTAAAAACGACAACAAGCAAGCAATTTCCGATCAAAATACATTAATGATTGAATAAATAAATGATAATAAAAAAAATATATATGCATTGAGATTACATACCGTGTAAACCCCCTCCCTTTAAACGGCCGGGCATTCGATCATGTACACCCTCTCCTCTTTTCACTTTCAATTAAATCATTTTATATCAATTTTACCAAAAAGTTGGTATACGCACATTATATTTTTATGAAAATTTTATGAAAACACGGTCCGTGCGAAATTCCGCTCGAGTGTGAAAATTATCAAGTGAAAACTGGACGGTTTTTGTGCTAAGTTAGAAAGGGGGCTGGGATGACAGCAGGGGGACGGGGTGCAGTGGCGGATCCAGAATTTCAACCGCTTTTGGGGGGGGGGGGGGGGCTTTTGGGGATGACTTGCGATGCCCGAAGGGCCGAGAGGGGGTGGGTTCAGGGGGCCTCACCGAGAAAATTTTGAAAAATGGAAAAATGGAAGCAAACTGGTGGCTTTTGGAGCATATCTAAACTGAATTTAGAGGGGATTTCTAATAAGGTATTCAGTGTCAGGAAACGATGAATTGTGTACTGAAATAGGAGCCCTTTTAGCAGATCAATTTTGGAAGTTTTCGAATCCTAAATCCTTTTTTTTTTTTGGCGTGTTAATGTTGATATAACAGTTAACTTCAAATTTCTCTCGGGGGAAAAATATAAAGAAAACATGAATTTTTGAGAAATTCTTGGGGGATCAACTTTTCTCTTGAAAACCGGAAATCCAAAAAACCCATTCCCAAATTACTGGAAAAAAAAACTGGCCCCGATATGTCTATTTGCGAAATTACTAGTAGTTTTTAAAAGCTTGGAGTTTTATTTTGCATGGTACTTTTTTCCAGATCCATCTCTATTAAAGATGAAGAAAATATGCTATGCATCTATATAGTTTTTTTTTTGGTCGTGTGTACATGCAGACGGCCGCTCGCATTTTGTTTGCGATCGTCGTGTGCATAAATCATGTAAATTCGAAACAGACATATTTCTACGTGACCATCGTGAAAATTTTGAGAAATCTATTCAAATCGATCGGCGGTTAAAAATTTCTGTTGTGTCTTTGGGATGATCTTTCTGACAAATGATCTTTAACAGATCGACTTTTATGCCGTAAAAATATTATTTAAATATGGGGAAAAAAAGGTCTCCGCTGCCCGGGGGGGGGGGGGGGGGGGGGCTCAAGCCTCTAAAGCCCCCTCCCCTTTAAATCCGCCACACAGGGGGTTTCAGTCTATAATCTGGAAAAGAATGCAATAAATCACAGGGGAACACTCGCTGACTCAGCATTTTTTTTCATATTCAAGGGAGGGGTTTGTTTTCAGCTGACTCCAACTCTTAGAAGAGGGCCGGGGAAGTCTGAAGGGATCCAAAGGTCAGGGGGTAAAAATACAGACGGGGAGAATAAGATTGAAAAAACAGGCCGCAGAGTTACAATAGCGATTTGTTGCCTGTGTTTAAACTATAAATACGTTACAAATTAAAACGATAACGTCTAGCTCTTAGTTTGAATTGACCGACAAAAAGAGCAGTCATTTACTCAGTCTGTCTTAAAAGCAAATAAGAACTAAAAACACGAGTTATTTTTAAAGATAACTTTGTAAGATAAGTATATATTCCTGGCTGTTGTATGTTGTCCTCCAAATCGTGTGGAAAAGAGTACAACTTACATGATTATCAATTTTCTTGCAATGAATTCAATTTTTTAAAAGTTCCTAAATTTTCTGCATGCGTGGATCTAGAGGGGGCGGGGATAGGGGATTCTGGAAAAAGTGTGTACTTTAAATCCCCCCCCCCCCCCTCACCTCCCCTGTAAAAATATTTCGTATGTAATTATACATTACCGACATTGAACTACAGGCTGAAATGTTCTAAGACAAAACTCAAACGTTGACTCGCATGTGACATCTAGACTTAGTCTTATACGAGAAAACGAATATGTGTTCAAAATAACAAAGTCGTAAATTCAAAGTTTGAGTCACATGTGACTTTTGACTTAGTCTGATTTCAGAAGAAGAGCAGGTATTCCATAATAACAAAGTCCTAACTCAAAGTTTGAGTCACATGTGGAAAGTTAACTTAGTCTTTTCTACTCGAAAATCACGAACTCTCAGGTTTGACTCTCACCTTTGAGAAAGTTCAAACATGAGAGATTTAAGGCAAAGAAGACACTCAAACTTGAGCTAATCTAATCACATGTGAGAAAACCCTGTTTTCTGTAAACTCAAACTTGATTCAAATGTGGATCAAATGTGAGTCAAATGTGAGGAGAAGAGAATTTTCTGTACGGGATAGAATATATTTGAAAATTTTCGAAATTTTCTGATGCTGTACTGTTCTTGCACGGCATGCAGAAGTCAACATGTTCAGGATTTCCTTAAGAAACGGGCGGATCAGGAGAAGTTTTGAAAGGGCAGAGAGATCAGCCCATGGGAGGGAGGGGTGTCCAGCCATAAATTCTCGTAAAACTAAGAAAAATCAGCATTTTATGCAAATTCCAGGCAGGACTTGACCCCCTAACCACTCTAGATCCGCGCTTGTTTGTTAATATTTGTATAAAGGTAACGAAAATAAGTAATTACAGGGGTTTTTTCTAGCCCCGATGTCAGGGGCCTGGGCCGATGAAATTGGGAATTTTGCAACATTTAACCTAAATTGGGAAATATATTTCAAACAACAAAAAGATATACTCATGCAAATTATCCCTTATCATATCAATTGTCTATATTTTGAATGTTTGTTCTACTTTCGTTTTCCTTTCAGTTAATGATGCGTAAATTGGAAATGAATTTCTCGTTTTGGAGAAAAGATTGAATGGAATTTTTAGGTCTGAAATTGGGGGAAAGTACCTCTTTTTATCGATTTTCGGCCCCATACCGACCCTTAAAAATTCCCTTGTAAATGATAAATTTCCTTGACAAACTAGAGATCACGGCCGGTGCCCCATTCCCTGCATCGTCCAGATTGAAAGGTTTAATTATTTCTTGGCAGTTCTATCATTATTATTTTAATTTTGATTTAGCTAGCAGCTTAACCAAAAATGTAATCATGATAACTTCGATTCTAAAAATAAAGAAAAACATGCATTTTCATCTTTTCAAAATTCTTGGAGGTAACCGGTTTTATCTGGCCAAAACAATTTCAATTGTTCATTTTAAAAAGATTGATCACGACCTCACATTTAGAGTTAAAAAATGTATTAAATATGCATTGTGTAGGATATACAGTTCCCGCTCAGATAAAGAAAATTCGATATGAACATGATTCAATGTAGGTTTTTCCGAAACGTCCACGTACAAACAATGGACATGATTATCTATCCCCGAGAAATTTTTCGAAAATTTACTCAAATCGGTGGTTTCTGGGGTATTATGGGGCTATTTCTGACTAGTTTCATAGATTTATTACGGAAACAGTAGTTTAATGCTTCCAAAAGTATGTCATAAGTGCCCCTTCTTTGGGCACTGCCGGGGGGGCACATGCCCCCGTGCCCCCCTGGCTGAATCCGCCACTGATTTATGCCGCCGGTAGGGGACTTATATCGCACAGCGATCATTGCATTTTTTAACTGTGTATTTTGACATTTTGATAGAAAGGCATTGAATTTAGTAGATGTTTTAATGATAGATATTTCTAGGAATGTGACTTTGTAAAGTACCTTAACTATACAATCATCTCTTTAGTCAATGTATTATTACAGTAAATTTAGTGTTGCTAACATAAAATCATCATACAGACTTGATATCTGTTAGATCATAACTTGACTTACATTTGTAAATGGTTTTGTGGCTATTGAGTTTTCTATCCCAAATTGAACAATTTTATCGCAAATGAAGCATTTCTACAAGAGTCATACTACATATACATGTGTTTGATAAAAAAAATCTCTTTTCAGTACAATTAGAAATAGAAGAGAGGAGGAAGTTCTTAAATGACATGGAAAAAGTAGGACAAGGAGCAAAATATAAAAACATAATTGAAACAGAAATTTCACAGGTAAATTAGGCATCTTTTTTACTCAATTCCTCTTCTCAATTTTGTTGTACAAAAATTAATTGACAATATTTTGGGTAAATGCTTTTTTCAACTGATTATATATTATATTGTACAATTTTGTTTGTTGAAATCACTGATTTTCTTCAATTTTGTCTTGTTATACTCAGATGATAAGAGAAATGGAAGTTATTGACAAAAAGAGGACAACAGAACTCGAAAGAATGATAGCAGAAGATGAAAGAAAGAAGAACAAAGTCTCATGAAATTAATAAGAGACATTGGAAATGTTTACTGTCGTGTTACAGATCAAAGCACTTTAAGAGACATGCTTGCTAGATCAAGTAATTTTGTTCTCAGACCAAACACGATCAAATGATGATCATATTGTACCAAGTACTCTTATCAGAATTTATTTTGTAATCTCACTGCCAACGAAGGATGTGGCTTTAATATAAGTACAATGAAAAGATCATCTTCATATACATGTAACAACAAATACCAAGACAATTGCAATTCTCACATTTTACATGCATGCTAGCTGGGGATATGATTCATTATAGAATCATGTCAATAGCATTGTATGTACATGTATGTTGTGTATCATTCCATGTAAAGGCTATTTGTATCAAAGATGTCTAGTCGTCCAATTTAGTCATCTCCATATTTGTGTCAAATACTTGTATGTAATTATACAGTTAAAGTATACCATTGAGGGAGTTGGCATGATTCTGGTTTCCTGAGACTAGACCTATTTCCCGAGGCGAAGCCGAGGGGAATAGGTCTGGTCGAGGGAAACCAGAATCATGTTAATTCCCTCAATGGTATGCTTTAACTGTTTTATTATACCGTCACGCGCTGTAGCTCTGCCCCATATCAAAGTCATGCGCTGTAGCTCCGCCCCAATTCGAAGCTATATCCCTAGGGAAGTAGTCTTCTCAACTAACGCACCCTTTGCAGGGAAATAGTCTCATCAGGTGGTTTGCAGCTAGTTTTAATGAGTATCTTTTTTATAGGAAAAAACAAGAAAATGTATAATAAAACTAAGACAGAACACAATTTTGTCACTATTATTGCTTGAAGCACTATAAAGTTGACATTGAGTAGGATCTAGAACAGGACTTTGAATGAATTTGAGTACAATAGATAAATTTTAGGATTGAGAGATTTACATTCCAATTTGATACATTCTAAGAAGTTTATTTATCCGCCCATTTATGTATATATATAATTCTTATTATTTTACACCAAATAAAAAAATGTTGTTTTTATTTCATATTTTTAGTCTCTTTTAGAATTTTATCATAGATGTGTTAAGTGTTATGGATGAAGGAGGAGAGTTTGTGTTAAGTGTTATGGATGAAGGAGGAGAGTTTGTGTTAAGTGTTATGGATGAAGGAGGAGAGTTTGTGTAAAGTGTTATGGATGAAGGAGGAGAGTTTGTATAAAGTGTTATGGATGAAGGAGGAGAGTTTGTGTTAAGTGTTATGGATGAAGGAGGAGAGTTTGTATAAAGTGTTATGGATGAAGGAGGAGAGTTTGTGTTAAGTGTTATGGATGAAGGAGGAGAGTTTGTATAAAGTGTTATGGATGAAGGTGGAGAGTTTGTGTTAAGTGTTATGGATGAAGGAGGAGAGTTTGTGTTAAGTGTTATGGATGAAGGAGGAGAGTTTCAAGGTCACATTTCTCCCATTTAATCTCCGACTGAGTTTGGCTAGAACGACTAATCTTCTTGGTGGGAACCCTAATATCAGCCTGTCCATGTGGGAAATCAGTATGTGTATGGTAACATTTTGTTTCAAGGACATGATCTTAAACATTTATTTCCTTGCCTAACCAACAAAGGTCAAGTTTTGATGAAATCTACCAAAGAGTTTATCAGGAGTTTTTGTAAGGACCGATGAATAGGTGCACCACTGCATGTATAAGTCACTGGCAATGATTGTGGAGGATTTCCTAATTCCCCTAGGGAGAAAAGGGCATGATGTACCTCCTGGCCAAAATAACTAAATCTGGTCTTAGATTTGCTTTCTATTGAATAAAGGGAATAAACATGTACAGATCATGAATTTAGAATTTATAGTCTGGTAGAGTAAACAGTACCATAACATACAAGACATCCCATCAGATATACAGTGTATAACCAGCTTTATAAGTTGAAAATAAGTCTACACAGAGAGGAATCCTGATTCTGGTATACCCTACAAGAACTTTGTTGTCTGAGACAATACTAGTCACTCATTCTGTAACACTTCAAACTTGGATATATAGATGTACAAATGTAATGTGAAATCATTATATTTCGTGAGGGCTCAATTTTCGTGGATAGCCTCATCCACAAAGGGGTAGGGTCACGAAGCCCTCAAATCGGCCCTGTTTCTTAACATTTGAATTGATTAAATATTTTTCTGTGATTTGATACTTTGTATAGTCCTTCACTAAATTATGTGTAGAGATTTTGTAAATAATGCATTTATCAGTAGCTTTAAGCCCTATGAAAACCCCGAAATCAGCAATTTTCCGTGAAATTGCTGCAAAACCTACATGTTTCTTTAAAATTGGCAATGGCCACATGTATCGAGAAACATGAAAATTTTACAAATAAAAGATAATCATCATATCTTCTTGTTATAAAAGTTTTTTGTTTCTCGACGCATGTGGCCAAATCGAAATTCTCAACTAAAGACACATTTTGGAGCATTTTTGACCATGATTTGTCAATTATGTCAAAATGACGTCATTTGGTGACGTCACAATACCTCCTAAAGTGCTTCAGTAGGTGATATGCTCCTTTCATTCAAAGCGGGAAACATTCATGATATTTTACGTGATGTATCAAGTATTTCTCATTAAGTTTAATTTTAAGGAAAATTGCAGGGCCTTTTTAGGGGCTTCGTGGCCCTACCCCTTTACATCCCCAACAAATAATTGTATATAAAGCAAGAATTGCGAACAACTTTTAATGACAAAACAAGCATGCATATTTTACAGGCAATTGACGTATAAACACATGTACATTCCAATAACATAAGGAATACGTTCATTGCTTTTAATTGCAATGTTTGTCAACACTGTCTTTAATTTACAACTGTTTGTCAAAAGCCAACCCTGCGAAATCTGCTTTTAATTGGGTCACATTTCAACGACATCTTGTTGTAAGTGGCAATAAGCCAAGGGCGGCATCCACGAAATTACGTCCCCACGAAAATATTGAATCTCACCAATCCACGAAATTTGGGCCCCACAAAAATAAATGATTTCACAGTATATCAAATGTATGGGCAGAATTGAACTGAATTTGCTTGTTTACTCCATGTTTGTCCCCAACAGGCTAAGGGTTTCCAGCCTGTCTGTGACACTAGGGCTTTGCAGATTTTTCTCTGCCATTGTTACAGAGATCTCAATGAAAGTTGGTATAGAGCTTCAGAATAATGAGTTACAGATCAAGTGTGATTTTGGTTGTTGATGACCTGCATTTACAATATTCATTTCCCTCTGAAGGAAATGGTCTTCCAGGCTATTCTCTGTCCATGCTCTACATATTTGAATGAAACTGAGCTTCAGCATAATGAATCGCAGATCAAGATTGACAATGGTTGTTAATTGTTATCCCCATGTGAAGAATATTGGTTTTCAAGAATTTGTCACTGTTGCAAATATTGGTAATCCAAAATGGAAACAAGTTGGGGACATATATTGCTTCAACATGTGTTGCTTCAGCAATATTCAGTATGCTTGTTTGATTTGATATGGAACTCAAAACATATGCTTTACTCATATCATTTTGAAAAAAACAAAATACATCTTTTCTCAGAAAACATTTATTCTTTGATATATCAAAAAGATGTATATGAAAAACAAATTATTATCACAGTTAACAATAACAAAAGCATCATTTATACAAGTATATTGGCAACATCACACAAAACAAAAGTTGTGTCATAATTTCTCTGTCTGATGTAACAAAATTGAACTCCTAAGCTATATAAGTCCCCTACCGGCATAAGTCTATGTCCTATAACTCTGCTTAGAACGTTTCAATTAAACAAATTTAAAATTGACCTGTACGTGCATCAAAAGATTAATGCCCACACAGAAATCAGTTTATTATCTGCAGAAATCAGTTTATTATCTGCAGTTATGGAAAAGATCTTGATAAAATTTCATGAAATGGTGTCCTAAATCTGTAAAGCACTACAATGTATTCACATACTAAAAAACAGTTCAAGATCTGCAACAACAGCCAAGGAAATACCGTAAAACTGAAAATTTCATGAAAGGGGTAGGTTCACTAACTGCCAAAATCGGCCCTAAATTTTTGCGAAAAATAATTTTATGAAAATTATGATTCAGTATCTCTTATATCTATCTCAAATACCTGCCGATACAGAAAGTAAATATTTATCATTATCAAAACGTCACGTGCGTTAGTTATGACGTCACATTTTGACGTCATTTGCTCTGCAGAACGGAAAATGAAGGAAAATCGCCACATTTTTGGCATAAATCTTCAAAATTAGTATAGGCGCTAACCCTCACCCAACATAAATTTTATGTTGATCGAAAGATAGATTGCAAATCTAACTTTTTATATAAAAATTATTTTGGGTGAGGGCTGGCGCCCTACTTATTTTCATAAATTTTGACCAGAATTATGCCTATTTCTTACAATTTTTCAGCATTTTACGACTTAAAGCTGATTTTGAAGCCTTATCTTTCGGTGTATTGCACGTAAATTAAAATATTTATTTGGTATTTCAAACAACCACACATTTAACTTCCTTGATACGAAATACAATCGAGATCTAAAACATTCTAAAATTAGGGCCGATTTTCCATGTTCCCGAACCTGCTCCTTTGCTAAGTCAAAGGGCCATAACTCTTTTGCAAAAATAGGTCAATCAAACCCCTACTCGAACTTGATCTGTATAACACTAAGATGTATTCATACACCAACAATCAGTTCAATATCTGCAATAGAACCGAAGAAAAGTCCGGAACACTGAAAATTTCATGATTCATGAAATTTGCTAAGTCCAAGGGCCATAACTCTTGTCAAAATAGATCAATCACACCAAAACTCGAACTTGATCTGTATCACATTGAGATGTATTCATATACCAAATATCAATTTAAGATCTGAAATAGAATCGAAGAAAAGTCCGGAAAACTAAAAATTTCATGTAATTTGCTAAGTCCAAAAGCCATAACTCTGGTAAAAATAGGTCAATCATAGCCACACTGGAACTTGATCTGTATCACATTGAGATATATCCACATACCAAAAAGCAATTCAATATATGCAACAACAGCGAAAAAAAGTCTGGAAAACTAAAGTGTGACGGACAGACAAACGGGGTGGAAACTATAAGTCCCCTCCTGCGAGCTGGTAGGGGACTAATAAACATGTGAATTATCATTTCTTATTTCATGTAGTTCAAAATTAAGGTTAATATGTCCAATGTCATGATACCAAATAATAGAGTAATAGTTTGAAGGGATTTCAATTTGGGCTGCATCTTTTGAACAGTTAGGGAAAAGGCTTTTGGTATTCCACATGTAGATTCACTTTGACTGAAGCTTTCATCATGGTATCGTGACTTTTGACCTTGTAAATGATATTGACTTTAGACCTTGGCTATAACCTGACGCTTGTAATCGGATAAAGGAATGAGTTTTTATCTAGAGATCCCTAACCAATGTCCTTAAGTTGCAGGCAAATTAACAATTATGCATATAAAATATAATGTACACTGATGTCTGCATAAGTGAATTAATAATAATGCTTCTTCATACAATGTAGGATCAATATCAGCTTACAAATATGTATGTCAAATATATGTATTCTTTGTGTATTAAATGTGTTATACAATATAAACATATATAAATCCCCTAAAATGAACAAGATGTGTTTGTGAAATATCACTTCTCATTTAAGGGAAGTTTATTTAAACTCTAAGGTCAAGGTCACAAGTTCAAACACTTACTAGGTATTAACCCAATAATGAAATATGACAGCTTGTGAAATTTGTCATTTAAAGTTATGGCCAAGGTTAAGTTTCAGGGGTAGGAATGGTCCTGTTATACAGGGGTATAAGAATTCTTATATAGATAAAATTGTAAATTAAGGCAATTCTTCTAAATGTCACTACATTCAGAGACATACAGTAACGCGATAGCATAATCTCACAAAGAAACATTCAGTGATTTTTTTCAGTTATTTGGGAATGGGGTCGGGGCCCGTGCAATTGGGAAAATTAACGACATTTGGGAATATTTTGGGAAGTACTAAGTATAAAAGTAAAATGACAGTATAAACAATCAAAAGTTCAGAATTGAATGTTTAATCATATAATTTTCTTTTAAATATGATTTAATCTCTTATGCTTACAACAATATGGCAAGTAATTAGTAAATTTGCTACTTTTGAACCAATAAATTTCTCTATTTCTGCTGATAATTCCATCTGAATGAAATTGGGAAAATTTAGAGCCACAATTGGGGAAAAAAAGATACTATTTTTCATTGGGAATGGGGCCCAATAACGGCCCCAAAAAGGGGCAAAAAAAATCCCTGACATTATTCGCATTTTTACAAGTAAAAAGTTCTTCCTAAAAGCAGGGTTAGAAGAAAAGACAAGAGATAATAGCTGTAAAACAAATGATCTTGTGTCAACAATTTAATATATATATATGTATGTCAAATTTAAATTTAATATCTCTACCTATATCAGAAAATAAAAGACATGTGTTTGTGAAACACGAATGCCCCCATTGGCATCTTTGTCGGTAAAACAGCTGAAAAGCAGTTCACATTTTGAGGTCAAGGTCACAGGGTCAAATTTGGTATCCATGGAAAGGTCTTGTCACAAAAAACACACATGTGAAATATGAAAGTCCTATCACTTACCATTCAAAAGTTATGGCAAAGGTTAAAGTTTTTCAAGTAGGTCAAGGTCAAAAATTTTGGTATTAATGGAAAGGTCTTGTAACAACAAATACACATGTGAAATAGGAAAGTCCTATCACAAACAAGGTTAAAGTTTTTAGAAAGTAAGTCAAACGTCAAGGTCACGAGGTCAAAAATTTGGGTATCCATGGAAAGGTCTTGTCACAAGGAAAACACATGTGAAATACGAAAGCCCTATCACCTACCATTCAAAAGTTATGGCCAAGGTTAAAGTTTTTCAAAAGTAGGTCAAACTCCAAGGTCAAGGTCACAAGGTCAAAAATTTTGGTATCCATGGAAAGGTCTTGTCACAATAATTACACATGTGAAATATGAAAGTCCTATCACTAACCATTCAAAAGTTATGGCCAAGGTTAAAGTTTTTCGAAAGTACGTCAAACTCCAAGGTCAAGGTCACAAGGTAAAAAATTTTGGTATCCATGGAAAGGTCTTGTCACAACGAATACACATGTGAAATATGAAACCCTATCATTTACCATTCAAAAGTTATGGCCAAGGTTAAAGAAATTGGGGACACACAGATAAACAGACAGACGGATGGACAGACCAAAAACTATATGCCCCTGAATCTTTGATTACGGGGGCATAAAAAGTCAGAAAAGTGACAGACATACAAACAGATACTGTATAAGTAGAATCATTCGCTGGTACTTTCTTTCCCGGTTTTATAAAAGTAAACCATTTTGCGTCGACAATGATTCGCGGATCCACCCCTGCTGGAATTGAGTTTTGGATTTGATATTCAAATTCACTGAGACAAACTTTCAAGGTACGAAGATGAGTGCAAAAGTAGCGAAGGTTAATACATTGTGAATGATTCTACGTATACAGTAGATTGATAGACAGAGGAAACTAATCATCCCTTTCACCTTTGCCATTAGGGGTACAAATAATGCTGCAGAAATGCTATATAGGCATCTTCACTTTATTAGTATATGATCAATGCTTCTGTGAGTGTCTTCCTGGCCATCCCCATTTACCACCCAGCAATCCGTCATGAAAGTGAATTTTTGTTTTTGGAAAAGATGTACCGATACACTTAATTACATTTCTCTCAATAAGTCTGAAAAAACCTCTTGGTGTATATCCATCCCTAACTGATCGAGACACTGTAATGATCTTTGGAGTCTTTGGTCCTTTCATTGTCTCGAGGATTCGGTTGAGTATTGTTGTTCTATTAGCTATTTCAGATCTTGTGGGTTTATGCTCATGTACAACAGACTCCTTTGGATTATTATTTCCCATACAAATAGAGAATTCTGGATCGCTGATGGGAATGTATGAATTTAAGGTGGTACTTAAACAAAAGCCTACTTGTTGTAGTGCCTTGATCTGTTTTGGGTTCATATGAGAGAAAAACAACTCTACAAGCTGCATTATGAGATTCTCTAATTCTCGAGTTTTCTTTGAGCATGCTGTGGAATGTAAACCTCCCCACAGAAAATTCCGAATTTGTTTGCTTGACTGTGCCCTTTGAATGTCATTTCTACACTTATGAGTTTTGCCTCCAACTGATTTATTTTGCACATGACAATTACTTGACTGAAGAAATTTGCCTAGGATGTCGTGTAATAGTTTGTCTACGTCTCTTTCTGCTGCCGCAGATTTCGGACAGAACAACTGCCGTAGAATGTTGTTCATCTGTTCCAATACACTAACTTTTACATTATTATTAACTAACGATTGTGAGGCATACGTACAGCCATAGTAGTCCTCATCAATATCTAACATCACATTCTCCTTGTCTGACAGCCAATGAGATTTGTCCTTCAGCATTTTCAAAGCCTCATCTTCATTTAATGTCTCAAACATTATAGTCCGCTTGGAATGACATTGCTTAGGGTGTATAGGTTTCACTCTTTGCTCATTCTTACTTGCTACATTTTTAGTAATGTATTCACAGCTCTCATGTTTTGATTTACTGCTAAAACATGTGCACACAACTTTTTCCCTGAGAGCTTCACCAACAGTAACGTAAGCAAAGCCAATCTTGAGTGTAGAGACTACATGCCAATTCTCAACATCTGTAACCCATCTAGGCCAAATCCAGATGATTCGCTTTAACAATCCAGCCATGCCCGCTTGCTGAAAGTGAAAACAGAATCATTAAATTAATTTTATTCCATCTCTTCAGTTTGAACTTCATGTAGCTTTAGGTAATGTAAACCAAGTCATACAAGACCAGTTGTAAGATGTCATATCAAATGAAAATATTGCTTAAATAATCTTTCTATTTTCTATAAACAACATAGATTGATTTGTGATTGTACACATACAGACAAGTTAAAAAGTATTGTAGCACTGTGTATCATTGTGGAAATCCAGATCTTATCGAGACAAGTGTATGTAATATCTTACTCCCCCTCGTCAGATTTCAAAATAAAACTTTTAAATTTCCCATGACCTTCTGAGCGCTGCCTAGTGAGCATTCAAAATTTATGTCAACTCAGAGCTCGTCATCAATGGCCAATTAGCACACATATTTTGATAGTTTTCTTTTGATTTCGGTACAAAATCAAGTGCCTGACGTATCTATTTAACGTTAGAAACTTATCTTTGAAAAGAATACGCCTGTTCCTTTTATTAAATTTGTTCCAGCATATTGGACAGATTTAAAAGGGCGCCACCATATTGTTTTCAAACCTTCCCTTTGTATGTTAATCAGGACCCCTTAGGACGAATCTCTTTGTTCATTAGAACAGGGCAAATGAAAATGACGAATTTATAGTGCCGAGTGATACGTTTGACATCAGACAAGGGGGAGTACGATATTACATATACACTTGTCTCAAGAAGATGCTGGAAATCCTACCAGAGCATTCATCAGTGCCAACATTTTCATTCATTTTAGAATATTTCTCTGGACAGATTTTATGCTAATTTTTCATCCTCTTTTCCATGTGTTAAAAAATGGTACATGCCAATAGAGATGACCAAACGATCAATAAATACATGAAGTCCTCAATATAATCCTTGTCCATTCGCTTCTTTATCATCAAGTTAGCTTCTTATAAACAAGAACTCTTCCATAAGAATGAACATCAACACAGTGGCAAAATCAGTTATATGGATATCTCAATTTGAAGGTAGTCATAATTAGAAATGCAGATTTTTCCATCAATGTTCTGTGACTTTGAGTCTGCTGATATGACCTTGGTTGATGTAATTTTAAAAAACAATTTTCTGTTTCCTTGACAATTAAGATACATGTATGACCTTGAATCTAGATAACAATAAAGCCTACGCTCACGCAGCAAGATACGCCCGTTGGGATTTTTTTCACAACACCAAAATATCTAAGTCCCATAACTCCATAAGGACAAATCGGATGAACCTGAAAATCGAAAGGCGGCTTCCTCTTCAAAGTCTGATCACAATGTACAAATATCATGAATATCTGTTGACGCATATTCAAGTTATTGCGTTCCATGCACCTATATTTTGCCCTAAGCTTAACATGTATGTGCATATAAACCCCCCCCCCCCCCCCCCCCCATTACACATAATTTCTGGATAATGTGACAAAAAATTTAAGAATCCGTTTTATATGTGAAAGAACATCCTTTCTACTTGAAGTATACAAAATTTCAAAACATTTTGACCAGAAATAGATTTTCAAAGAATTTTTAACTATTTTAGTATATTTTTACATTGTATCTAAAATATCTAAGTCCCATAACTCCGTAACGACAAATCCGATGAACCTGAAAATCAAAAGGCAGCTTCTTCTTCAAAGTCTGATTACAATGTAGAAATATCATGTAAATCCATTGACGCATATTCAAGTTATTGCGTTCCATGCGCCTATATTTTGCCCTAAGCTTAACATGTTTGTGCATATAACACCCCCCCCCCCTCCCATTACAAATATCTCGGTTATGCGACCAAAAAAATTAAAAACCCGTTACATATGTCAAAGAACATCCTTTCTACTTGAAGTATACAAAATTTCAAAACATTTCGACCAAAAATAGATTTTTAAATAATTTTTAACTATTTTAGTATATTTTCACTGTATTTTAAAAATATAAGTCCCATAACTCTGTAACGACAAATCGGATGAACCTGAAAATCGAAAGGCGGCTTCCTCTCCACAGTCCAATCATAATGTATGAATTTCATGAAAATCCGTTGACGCATAATCAAGTTATTGCGTTCCATAGGCAGACGGACAGACGGATGGACGGACAGACTTCGCCATACCATAATACGACCCGTCAAATGACGGGCGTATAAAAAGCCCTAGGTTACACTTCATTGAAGTATTATTCAAATACACACAGGAATTTAAACACTCAAGGTCTAGAAAAACTTTTAAAATCGTTTTTCTACTTCGACCTTGACTTAGCTTATCTGACCTTGGCTCCAGGTCATGTCATCCCCTCTAATCAAGGGTGACAATTCTTTGATACATTTTTAGATCCATACAAGGTCATGACAATGTTTAAACATCCTTTTGACCTTGTAAATGTTACATTGATTCAAGTTCATGACAGACCCATTAGGTCTAGGCAAAAAGTCTGTAAAATTTGGTTAAATCCATACACGATTGATAAATTTAAAAGTGATGGCAAATAAAGATGAGAAGTGATCTTCATCTTGGAGAGAGACATTTCTGGTTATTTTCTTTTTATGACAGATCATTCAAATTCATGTAGAAGTTATACATCTCTATCATTGTTACCTTGCAGATATGACCTTGTGCAGCAATTTGTGAAATACATGTATAATGCAATCTAAGCATGTAATTAAAAGTACATTAAAAGTTTGTAGTGTGATAATGTTCTTTGAGCTCCACAAGCACAGGAAGAAGAAGCAGAAAAGTACTGGTATGGATAATTTGCTCTGACAGATGGACAAACAGGAGGATTCCAATACACCGAAACTTTACATGCATCTATGGTCAAGGTGGGTAATCTCTCAACTCAGAACATTTGATTCTTCTATACTTTTGTGCAATACGGATCATGTCTTAGCTGTGAGTTTTATCCAAAATTAGCTTTTTCTATCGCAGAAACAGGACCGGCGTTCTGCTATCACTTACATCTACATGAATCATGCCGATCATTTTTCATCTTTATAAAAAGACAATATTTCTCTTATTTTTGATAAAACTCGTAGCTAAGGCATCCTTACACTGCATCACATTCCCCTTTTTGCACGTGTTTTGTGATAAATAAACTATATTACACGAAAGTTTTGAAAAACTGATTGTCCTGCATTGCGAGATTACCCACCGTGATCATGGTGATGGTATAAATCTAAAATTTAAGTACAAAGCACCTACCACAATGAAAACATCATTTCTCTGCATCATTTTAACGATCTCTTTGGAATCTCTGGGCAAACGAAAGAAAGGATAGCCCTGTACCAGGAACGGTATAGCCATATCAGAGTGACCATCAATATGGATCTGTCAGTGAAATTATTAATACAGTTCATTAGAATTGCTGTAAAGGAGCTGAGAAAATATACCTTTAAAAAAATAAATTTTGAAAATGAAAATTTCAAGGAAATCCTTTCATAAACTTGATTACAAGATCCCATCAGAATATGAAGTTTTCCTAGATATGTTTTGCAAATTAATCATGATAATTGTGCTCATATTTGTGTCAAAACGTCTCATAGAACATGTAGAAATCAGAAAAGTTTTCTAGAATATTATCAGACTCAGAGCTTGACTGTGAGTTTATTGTCTTACCAATGTGTTACCAGTTTTAGGTATTGTCCCATGAGATACTGCATTCATCCAAATTGGTAGTACTGAAAAAATGTGAGGTATATATGAATATATAAATCCTTTTGAAATATCTCAAAAGAATAAAATATCACAAATCCAGTTCTAATTCACCCTTAATCCAGTCAATGGCAGTCATACTCTAAAAAATAACATCATTTGATTGTTTGCATTGTGACGTCATAATTATGGCAAGCCAAAGTGGACAAAAATAGGTATGTTCTGATATTAGATATTCATTTCCTATATCAGAAATTCATTTTCTAAAATTAGAAATTCATTTTCTAATGTCTTCAAATATAAGAAATTAATTATCTAGCATTAGAAATTAACTTTCTAATATTAAAAACTCATTTTCAAATATTAGCAATTCATTTTCTTATACTTCTTATATTAGAAAATATCGACTTTTTTTCTAATATTAGATGAATTTTCAATATTAGAAAATGAATTCCTAATGTTAGAAATTGAATTTGTAATATCAGAAAATGAATTTCTAATATTAAGAAATCATTGGTAATTTCCAATATTATATAAGAAATTAATTTTCTAATATTTGAAATTCATTTTTTTGATATTAGAAATGATCAACTATTTAAAAGGGAAAACAGCAAATCATTTTCTATTACATGAAAATGATTTTCTACTATTAGAAATTCAGTATATTTTCTAAAATTAGAAATTCATTTTCTAATATAAGAAATTCATTTTCTAATATTAGAAATTTGTTTTGTAATAATTGAAAATCATTTTCTAATATTAGAAATTCATTTCTGAATATTCAAAATTCATTTTCTCATATTAGAAATTCATTTTCTAACACTAGAAAATGTCGACTTTTTTCTAATATTAGATGAATTTTTAATATTAGAAAATGAATTCCTAATATAAGAAAATGATTTGTTATGTTAGAAAAAAAGCATTTCTAATATTACAAATTGAACTTCTAATATTACAAATTGAATTTCTAATATTAGAAATTGAATTTGTAATATTAGAAAATGAATTTCTTCTAATATTTAAACAAGGAATTTCAAATATTAGAAAATAAATTTCTATTTCTAATAAAAAAAGTTATGAATTTCTTATATTAGAAAATGAATTTCTAATACCGGTATTAGAAAATACCTATTTTTGTCCACATTGGCTTGCCATACTTAATAAGGCGATGAAGCTACATGTACATGTATATTATGCAAGACTAGACAAGATATGACAAGATTTATTTAAAGTCGGCATGGTTAGGACAACATGTACCGTAAACACAAGCTCAGTAGAGCTTTTGATTTGAACGGCATTTATGAATGCATCATTACCTGTATTATAAAAATTTGCAAGACCCGGGTCAATTTCCTTTAGCGTTTAGGTGGCGGTTTGATACATTATCGATGTCATAACTGCACTGTCACTCAACATGTGTACTATTTGTTTTGACATATTATAATTAATGTACAATTCCTCCTGAAGGACAGATGTCAGCTCTGACCTTTATAATTGGCATAATCACCCCAGTCTAAGGGGTAACGAGTGTCTGCTTGTATAAATGACAGAAAAAAATTAAAATCTGAATAATTTTTTTTCAGTTATTTGTTATTATTTACTGAAAATATGAGTGATTTTGAAGCATATGACAGTAATTTTGATACACCTTTCCATCAATATTTCATCAGAAACTGATATTGAAGATGATGACAGTCTCATGAGACAATGCACAAAATTTGTACACCTAATAGAAATCTCAAAAAAATTACTGTTGCAGAATATTTTTTGGGGGATGCAACTTATGTAATATTCATGTACTGGGACATAAAAAGTAGAAAAAAGCATGAAACACTGAGGTATCCATCAATACTTTTATGTTACAGTTCGGCAAATCTGATCAGCTTCAAAGTTTCAAATAAAAAAGTTGCTAGAGTTATCTTTCCTGTATAATATATTCATGTGAAGTAAAGGCAATCAGTGCCAATCACACGACACGTTATTTCCTTCTCATTTTCGAATAAAAACCTGGTCCGATTAAGAATTATTTAGACTTTCTAAATGAACGTAATTAGATTTGTTTTCCAAGGCGGGGGGGGGGGGGGGGGGGGGGGGGGGGGGGGGGGGGGGGGGGGGGGGGGGGGGGGGGGGGGGGTCCAAGCAAATGAGGGGGGGGGGGGTAGCATGTCCTCTAACCTATTGTTGTTATAAAATTTATATGTTAAGACGAGAAAAATCAGCCAAATAAAATAAAATTTAAGGTAATGGGAATTATACAATTTTGAGGAAATAAGAATAAGTCCTGACGATTTCCACTGATCCAGAGCACCAGACCTGATAAAAATTATGCTATATAAAAAAATAGATTCTTTTCGTTTAACCGTAAAATTTTGAGTGAACATTCCCATTATTTAGCGATCAAGTCATTTGGATCTTATCCTCAATGTTTTGAAAAGAAGTAGTGCGTGCATTCCCCGCGTTGAACTAGGAAAGGGTTGTCAAATGCGAATATTTCCAGTGCGAAAATGTTTTGGTGCGAGTCAAACCGCAACCTTTTTATGTATCTCTTTGTTAAAGAGTTCCGATAATTTGTAAAATTTAACTCTGACTTTAACGGGGAAAACAGTTAAACACGGATTGAAACGAAGTAATTGACTGTGCGAGATAGCTCGCTTACCAGCCACTCGTTACCCCTTAAGCTTCAATATTTCGCCCGTCTCACACTTCGTTCCTACTCAGTTATTTTTGTGTAAGAGAGGGCTTCAATAGACCTTCTTCATATTACCGCTAGACTTGCATTTTAGACACGCCAAGACCCGGACATCACAACTTTTGACGTTTTTTCTAACTGTGATGTCATAAGTCTGCTATGACGTTACAGTTAAAAGTTATATATCAAATCTTGTGATGTCAGTTCTTAGGATGTGTAAAATGCGAGTCAACTGCAGTAATATGAAAATCATCTATTCCTTAATCCCATGTTCTGTTGTGGCGCAAGCCGATTGTGTATGCCATGCAGGTTAACAATTACCGCATGCATGATAAGATGGTGATGCATCAGCACTTTCTTGACGTACATGTAGGGCTGGGACGATACTGCATCCAGCTGATCCGATACGTATCACGATACCAGTGACATCCAATACGGTACCTATCGCTATACTAAATAAATTGATAAAACCTTCTCAAAAAGCTATTTGATAGCATCTTTATTCAGAATACAAGTAGCTTTTTAATATTTATTCAACACTAGCTTTCTCCAAACTTTTCTTTCAATGTTTTCTTCAAACATTATTATCGTTTTTGGTATGACAGACAAAAAATCCGGAAAATTTGAACACATACTAGTATTATTTGTAAATTTTAATGACTTAATTTGGTCTCGTTGGGGTGCATCGATACTTGGATCATGAAATAAAATATCGCAATGCATCGATGAATCCGAGTATCGTCCCAGCCCTACGTATATGTACATGCAACTTGGTAATTTCCAAATGTACAGTAAGCCAAATTCTTTCTTACCCTCATGATGTTCTTCTACAATGTGAACATCAAGATCAGATTTGTTTCCCTTCTTTCCATGTACTGAAGCCCATTGCTTTTTTCTAAGGTCCCTGATGGATCGATGTGGAATTTTAACAGGTTTTATGTTAAAAGTGACAGAGCTGGCCTTGTTGTACCGTAATAAGGCCACATACCCAGCTAATAGACCGACACATAGTAACAGTGCTACCAGATTTCCACATAAATTTCTCTTCCACAGGACCCTCATAATGACTCATTTTATGACGAACAGCCACATCTTCTCAGAAAAAAATACTATTAACAATTCTGCAGCTCATATTCTAATATCAACAATGACTTTACTCTTAACATATTGCACAAACTACTGAGGCTGAAATCCTGTTTTCATTTCTTCTGTAAAGAAGAGTTACGTCCCTTTCTATCATCAATTCTCAAATACAGGTGACATTTCGAACATATACTAAGTCGATCTTTTTTTCATCTCAAAGTTTCCATGCTTAACCTATGCTTAACTCACGTATTTTCGTATATTTGTGCAATTATTGTTTTTATAATAATTTCTTATTACAAAGATAATAATTTACATGTATTCATAATCTGGTACCAATTGTATAAATACCCCCCCCCCCTACTTTATCTAGAATCTAACTGATACCGTGACAGTACAGTGTCAGTGAGTCCAAGGACTTATAAACAGTTTATAAGTCCTTGGTGAGTCCTAATAATATAAGATTCTTGTTATTTCAACTTATTTAGAGGGGGGTAGAATGCATGCTTGCCATAGGGTCATATATTATATATGACTACAAAGAAAGCTGCAGGAATTTTTTCAGGGGGGGGGGGTCCTAAAGTCCGAATTTTTTGAAGAGCAAAAAAAAAAAAAAAAAAAAAAAAAAAAAAAGAGAAGGCAAACGCAAGAAAATAGTTATTGATTGATGATCTTGTTGGAGATCCCATCCCTTCTTTCTGTATCTTATTATTATTAAAACAGGTGACTGGAAAGTAACGGCGAGCAGAAAGCTTTAAATCTTGAATTTTCACATCATAGTACTTGATTATCAGTTCTATTATGTGATTACAACAAATGGCGAGCGATAGCGAGCCAGCGAATTTTTTTCCGAGAATTGAAATAAAATCTTTTTCAGTTTCTTTTCGTCTTCTTAGTGCCCTTGTTTATAGAAAAGCGTAGCATCATTTGAAAAACAATGTACATGTATGTACATTTGTAACAAACTCTGGCGAGCGGTAGCGAGCCACAGAAAAAATTATAAATGTATTATCGAAATAAAAGATTTCTAATACAAATTCATGATATATTTTTCAAAAATTATGACAACAAAAGGGGAATTGGGACTTAATCTTTTGAAATATGTATATTAATAATAAAAAAAGGTATTTTTTGAAAATTCCAAGGGGGGGGGGGGGGGGGGGGGGGTCCGGACCCCCCCCCCCCCCGACCCCCTCTGGATCCGCGCTTGTTCTTAATGCAAATAACTCTTTATCATAAATATTTTCAAAAGTCCTTCATATTTTATACACACACACATTTACCATAACAAGCACGTACTACACTTTGATACTATTTTTGACTAAGTGACCTTGACCTTTGAAACAGTTATTTAGTTTAGAAGTTATGACGGCAGATTAGTGATAGGGCTGTAATATTTCATACACACCTGTTCATCATAACAAGTACTTCATTTTTAGAACGAGACATTTGACCTAGTGACCTTGAACTCTGACATTTTGATAGTATTTTGGTTAAAACAATCAAAGAACCGATTTTTCTAAAGTTTAAGTAATGGGCTTATCTATTTCATATACATATTCAACATACTTAACTAGTAAGTACCATACGCGGATCCAGAGGGGGGACCGGGGGTCTGGACCCCCCCCCCCCCTCATATTTTCGGAGATGGGATCCAGCTTTTGCCCATTTCTAATTGAAAGGGATCTAAAAATGCATAAACAGGCTTTGAAACCTAAAATTTCGGCTCGCTTCGCTCGCCATTTACAAATACACAATTATTTTATCTGCAAAATTCCTTTTTTACACTAACTAATTTTATATAACTGTCTTGGGTCTCATGAACTCGTATTTTCAACAGTCCCTTACTTCATAGGATGACGTAACCTCCCTCGTCTTTTTCAAGGTTTTGTCATTTTATGATGTCAGATTATTTGGGGGAAAAAATATATATTTATTCTTATGAAATATAGACAAAATGTGAATTAATCAAAATTTTAGATATAAGGAGTAAAATATTCAATGTTATAAATATAATCATCTCGATCGAATCTAGACAAATTAAATTTCATATCTAAAAAAATTTCAGGCTCGTTTCGCTCGCCAATTCTTCATAAAAATAAACGTGACAGGAAAGCTAACAACAACCGCCCTCAAAAACCAATCCTTAGTGCACACGTGCCCCCCCCCCCCCCCCACTTCCCCATGATGTGCACCGAAATATACCTACATCATAGGTAGACTTCCTACAATTTTGGACCCCCTCTGACCAAAAATGCTGGATCCGCGCATGAGTACTGTAGTACCATTTTCATAAATAAAAATAAAACACCGCTAAAGACAATATGGCCGGATTGCAAAGTATAAGTTTGTGTCAGTAAATAGTTGAAGAATGCCCATATGTTTGGACCTATATTGCTCATATTCATAACAGAGGTACAATGTGCCAGGATCATTTTAAGACTAAACTTATGTTGAAGTTTGCAGATTTGAGTACAAAAGAGATGGGGAAATAAACCTAAATTGTCAAAGGTTATTATGTCAAGGTCACTACATGTAGTTTAAAGGTCACAGTAACGAGTAAAAGGGATCTACGTGTGAATTTAAGAAGCCCTATCTCTTATAGATACAGAAATCGAGCCAAAGTTAATGTTCAAAAGTAGGTCAAAGTTTGAGGTCAAGGACACTACTATAAAGGCAACATTATCAAATAAAAGTTTGTGTCACAAGGAATATCTACTCACAAAATAACACAGCCTTACACTCTTTAGTTGAAGAGACATAGCCAAATACTTAGTTTTTTAAAAGTAGGTCAAAGTCCAAGGTCAAGGTCATAAGGTCAAATGTCACGGCATAAATAAAAAAAAAAATGTGCGATGGGTAACCTACATGTAAAATATGTTTCTCCTGCATACAGTTCTGTACATTAATTTGCTTCAACAAGAAACTTTAAGCAAAATCTCTAACTAGGTCAAAGTCCAAGGTCAAGGTCGTTAGGTCAAATGTTACAGCATAAATTGAAGGGTCTTGTCATGAGCAACCTACATGTACAATATTAGGTAACAGAAATTTAATTTTTAGTTTTACGGATTTTATTTTTTTCAAAATAGGGTAGGAGGAGGGAATAAAAATAAAATAAAAATCAGTAAATTTCAACATTTCATGTTTTGTGCCACGATCATGATCTTAATTTAGCTTGTTTTCAAAGCCGCATTCTTTAAAATACTTGCATGATAAAGATTAAGTGAGAATGTAAAGTAATAACCAGTAATTTCGATGAGCGGAAGAAAAAAATGTACAATCAGTTCATTTTATTTTTTTTTCCAATTGTGTTAAAATTAGGGTTGGCAGATCTGTAAAACTAAGAATTAAATTTCTGTCGCCTTATGTTTCTACTGCATATAGATCCTTAGACTTTGATTCAAACAGAAACTTCTTGCCAAAATCTTTAACTATAGGTCAAGAGTCCAAGGTTTAGGTTACCATGTCAAATTTTACAGCATACATTGAAAGGTTTTGTCATGGACAACCTACCTGTAAACAAGTTAAAAGTCATGTTTGTAAAACATTAATGCCCCCCTACCCCTTCTGTGATTAAAGTCTGTCACAACTTTATACTTGCATTGATACAACCTATGGGGGTATAAAGTAACAGTGTAATGAAAAAAGTCAAAGAAGTATAACTGTCAGGAGGACCTGTATGTACAGCATTTATGCTTTGTTAAAGCTCTTCTTCTAATAAACTTCTACAAGGTAATTAATATGAACTTGACCTAGATTTTCATTTGATATGTCTGTACACAAAATTTCATTCCAATATGTGACTCCACTCCAGAGGTATTGAACGGAAACTGATGTCGTGGGCGACCGACGGACCGACAGACAGAAAGTCAGACAGCGGCAAAGCAATATGTCCCCTCTTCTTCAAAGGGGGGCATAAAATTTTTTGATTGAACACAAATATGAACTTGACCTAGATTTTTATTTGATGTGTCTGAATACAAAATTTCATTTCAATCTGTAACTCCACTCAAGAGATATTGAACGGAAACCCTGAAATTTTGGTATTTTTCGAAGTGCAAGGGGCATAACTCTGTCAAAATTTTGTTCATCGGACCTAAATATGAACTTGACCTAGTAGCTTTTCATTTGATGTGTCCGTATACAAAATTTCATTTCAATATGTAACTCCACTCAAGAGATATTGAACAGAAAACCCTAAAGTTTTGGTATTTTTCAGAGTGCAAGGGGCATAACTCTGTCCAAATTTTTTTGATCGGACCTAAATATGAACTTGACCTAGATTATCATTTGATGTGTCTGTATACAAAATTTCATTTCTATATGTAACTCAAATCAAGAGATATTGAACGGAAACCCTGAAATTTTGGTATTTTTCGAAGTGCAAGGGGCATAACTCTGTCAAAATTTTGTTCATCGGACCCAAATATGAACTTGACCTAGATTTTCATTTGATGTGTCTGTATACAAAATTTCATTTCTATATGTAACTCAAATCAAGAGATATTGAACGGAAACCCTGAAATTTTGGTATTTTTCGAAGTGCAAGGGGCATAACTCTGTCAAAATTTTGTTGATTGGACCCAAATATGAACTTGACCTAGATTGTCATTTGATGTATCCCTATACAAAATTTCATTTCAATATATAACTCCACTCAAGAGATATTGAACAGAAACCCTGAAATTTTGGTATTTTTCGAAGTGCAAGGGGCATAACTCTCTCAAAATTTTTTCGATCGGACCTTAATACGAACTTGACCTGGATTTTCATTTGATGTGTCTGTATACAAAATTTCATTTCAATATGTAACTCCATTCAAGAGATATTGAACGGAAACCCTGAAATTTTGGTATTTTTCGAAATGCAAGGGGCATAACTCTGTCAAAATTTTTTCGATCGGACCTTAATACGAACTTGACCTGGATTTTCATTTGATGTGTCTGTATACAAAATTTCATTTCAATATGTAACTCCATTCAAGAGATATTGAACGGAAACCCTGAAATTTTGGTATTTTTCGAAATGCAAGGGGCATAACTCTGTCAAATTTATTTTGATCGGACCCAAATATGAACTTGACCTAGATTTTTGTTTGATGTGTCTGTATACAAAATTTCATTTCAATATGTAACTCCATTCAAGAGATATTGAACAGAAACCCTGAAATTTTGGTATTTTTCGAAGTGCAAGGGGCATAACTCTGTCAAAATTTTTTCGATCGGACCTTAATACGAACTTGACCTGGATTTTCATTTGATATGTCTGTATACAAAATTTCATTTTCATATGTAACTCCATTCAAGAGATATTGAACGGAAACCCTGAAATTTTGGTATTTTTCGAAATGCAAGGGGCATAACTCTGTCAAATTTTTTTTGATCGGACCTAAATATGAACTTGACCTAGATTTTTGTTTGATGTGTCTGAATACAAAATTTCATTTCAATATGTAACTCCATTCAAGAGATATTGAACGGAAACCCTGAAATTTTGGTATTTTTCGAAATGCAAGGGGCATAACTCTGTCAAAATTTTTCCGATCGGACCCAAATATGAACTTGACCTAGATTTTTGTTTGATGTGTCTGTATACAAAATTTCATTTCAATATGTAACTCCATTCAAGAGATATTGAACGGAAACCCTGAAATTTTGGTATTTTTCGAAATGCAAGGGGCATAACTCTGTCAAAATTTTTTTGATCGGACCCAAATATGAACTTGACCTAGATTATTGTTTGATGTGCCTGTATACAAAATTTCATTTCAATATGTGAATCCATTCTAGAGATATTGAACGGAAACTGATGTCGCGGACCGACCGACAGACCGACAGACCGACAGACCGACCGACCGACCGACCGACCGACTGACAGCGGCAAACCTATATGTCCCCTCTTCTTCGAAGGGGGGCATAAATATCAAGTTTCTACTGCATATACATGTAGATCCTGAGATTTTGCTTCAACCAGAAACTTTAACCAAATTGTTCACAGCTGAGAGACGGATGGACGGATAGACATCTTCAGTCTATAGACCAGAATTGCTTTGCAATCTATCCAAAAATCATTTGACCTTGAATTGACTTTGTTTGAGAGTATTCAGTGTGAATAATTCAATTTCAATTGTCAGAAATTGATTGGTTTCGAAAGAGTATGTCAAGGGGTAATCATTCATTCCTTGAGCTATTGGTAAATTCTACATGAGCTGTCATTCCATGTAATGGTCTTTTGTGTTCTTATCAATATAAAGACATTGAAATTCCTGAATTAGTTTTTCCACAGCCTCATGCTGACATCAGTCCTGTATAAATATCCATGTTCAGGTTGAAACATTTACAAAGCACTCTGATATGTATTACTTTTGTGAAGCTCAACAAACCTCAAACTATTATCTGATAAAAATAACATAACTCCTGACTTCAAAATTGTAGGCTTTAATCAATGTTTGAAGAACAAGAGGAAGACATTATTACAACACCGTGAAAGACAGCCTTGGGTATCATTTGAATTTTTGTACATTTCCTATGCAAGTCAAATATTCAAAGTGATGCTAATATACATATAGATGTTACATCACACATGGAACATTATAAATAAAAGAAACTAAACTGAAGAAAAAACCATGGAAAGAATTATTGTACCTTTGCTTATTTTAGCATTGCCAAATTTAGTGGAAACAGGAAAAAATTGGATGAATTGACAAAATAGCTTAACTATAAATTAGCATTTTGGCTCATTTTTCACTATCATCTATTGCACATATATAATTCAGCATTAATTGAACTCAGCACTCTCTTGACATTGCTAATATGAATCCTCCTAAAATAAGTACATGTACAGTACTGTTAGTTTACTGTAAATATTCTAGCACCAACTATCAATTTTACTTTAGCACCTTTTTGTTGCACATGCAAGCTCATCCATTCCATTTATAAATCTTTTAATGCTTAAACAATGTATGTATAAAACATGTATAATGCTTTCAATATTGAATACTGGTAACCTATTCATGTTTATGGATAAATAAACTCTAAACCGCTAAAGGCGGTATGGCCAGATTGCGAAGCGCCAGTTCTATCTATGGTATTGTTAACTACAAGGAATCTCCCAGTGAAATATTAGTTTTAAGGGCTACTCCTTATGAAAGAGATAAAAAATGAAAGTTTCCAGGTCAAGGTCTCACTTGCAAGGTCTTGGGTTAAAGAATCTAAACGTAGAATATGAAAGCAACGCTGCTTTCGGTTCAAGAGATATAGTCAAGTTTAAAGTTTTGAAAAGTATACCAAAGTTCAAGGTCAAGACCACTATTAAATCAAAAGTAAAGTTTTCATTAAAAGGTATGTGTCAAGGAATCTATCAAATGAAATATGGAAGCTCTATCCATTACAGTTCAAAAGATATAACCACGGTTTATGTTTTTGAAAAGTCGGTCAAACTTCAAGGTCAAGGACTCTAGGTCAAAAATCAAAGTCACAAATGAAAGGTCCTGTAACATACAATTTGCAGATGAAGTATAAAATCCCTACACCCTGAGGTTCAAAAAGATATGGTCAATCTTAATGTTTTTGAAAAGTAGGTCAAACTTCAAGGTCAAGGTCTCAAATGAAAGGTCATATCATGATCAATCATTATGTAAAGTGACTTGTCAATTCTCCTGATAGTTTTCTACCTAATGGCTGAAACACAAATTCAGAATTTTCTATCTCAAGGTAAACATTTGTTGCTGCGTTTAATTTGTATCATCATGCTCTATCACCATGTAAAGTTTCAAGTTGCTGCTCCAAACAGTTTCCTCAAAAAAGACTTAAAAGTAAAAGTTTAACCAAAATGTTGACGGACTGATGGATGGACGGACAAATGGACGTACAGATGGACTTCACCTTGTCATAGACAAGATTTTGCTTCGAAATCCGGCCAAAAATCTAAAAAAAGTGTATATCTTTTACATAGATAAGACTGTCATATTTTTATACAACTATTCACTGTATGTATTTCATTGAAAACTATTCTACAAAATGTAATATGTCAAGTAATACATGTATTCTAAATTGATAAAAAAAAACCTCTCAAACAACCTTTGTCTGCATGTATTTGATTGGTCAAGAATAAGGACACATACTTTAAACATATGATGGCTCTATAATCTACATAGAAATTTTATCCCTGAATCTAAATAAATTTGGTTAAGTGAGAATAACAGAACACATACTAGAACTGAGCTTGTAAAAAGACACAAAAAATATATCTATTTAGCAACGAAAGAAAGTTCATCTGACATTAACACTCAATGTGTTGGTGAAACATTGATGCCTTCATACAATATTGTAAATTGATCTGTATATTATTGTCAAAATAGGTTCAATTTCAAAAGGTAAAACTCAAATGGTCAAGGCCAATGTAAAGGTGAAATAGAAAACAGATTTGGTTTAGTACAAGAAATACACATGTATTAATGAGAGACATGAAATTCCTATCACTTTTAAAACATTCCAAAGATATGCTCTAGGTAAAATATTTTCAAAAAAATAGAAAAAAACTCCATAATGTGAAAAACATTTACATAAATAATTGAATACATAGGCCTTGTCATAGAGAGTAAGTAAGTAAAACATGAGAGGCCTGTCACTAACAGCATAGTAAAGGTTAAAGTATAAGAGATGAACAGGTGAAAAAATACATGCCATCAAAATCTACCCTTACAGAAGCATAGAAATGCAAATAATTATAACCTGGAGACAAAATTATGGAGGGATATAATCCTTTAATGTGTCTGTGTATGATGTCTGTCTGAAAGTGTGTATGATGTCTGTCTGAAAGTGTAGTAATAGAACAATCAAATACATGTATAGTCAACCTTTTACAAAAATAAACAAAGAAAAAGGAAGGAATACTTTTGAAATACATGTACATGTATGTGTCATATTTCTTACTATCTTTACTAGTCTATTGAAAGTTTTAAATACCGGTACATGTGATTTTGTAAAACAAAATTTGTATATTTTATATATATATCTAAAACTACCATTATTATGCATCACTTGATCATTAGAATAAACCTCTTAAATTATTTTATGTAAACTGATATCAAAAGCACTACTTCACAGTGATTTTATCAACTTTAAAACAGTTAGCCCATCCTATGGACCTCTATAATTTTCTATAGACTGAATTAAAAAGGCAATAAATCAGTTTACAAACACTACATGATATTAGATCATTCACTATGCCATATTACATCCAATGCAAGTTTCTTAAACAGAAAGCAATATATCACAGTTATTAGTTATAGAAAATGTTGGATTTATATAATGTAGATATAAAAAAAAATAAACAAAAAGGAATTTGTATAGTCTAGTTGGACAATTTCTTTAGACTGCTGTGGTATACCACAGATGAGTTTACTCATACACCATTTAATATGATTTCATACATACCATGAAATAGGTGGGCTGAATATGCCTTACGATAAGATATCACAGAGTCCATGAGCATCGCAGACATACACATTTATAATATTTGCACCAGTTATGTTTAAATATGGATAATGTTTTATAAATAAATATACAAAGACACATAGTTGATAAATGAAATGTCAAGACTAGAAGAATTCAGTAAGAAAAATTGAACAGGAAGAAATCCCAAATAAATGAAAAAATAATGCAATAAGGTATCTGTAAGCAGCAGTATAGGCATAGACAAAACCAGCAATCTCATACAAAGAGGACACACTTTCCCCCTCTGTTGCCAGCTAAATTCAAAATTACAAGATTCTTGTAAAATCGATCTGTAAAATTAATCATTCTATTCAATGAAGTGAAATAATGTTAAGTCTTCATATTTGACTATTATTCTTTAATTTTAAATTCTGGAATGATGTAATGTAAGGATGCAAGATGTGAAGTGGTGTTAACAAATCATTTGTGCAAATAATCAAAACTCATCATTAATTGTATAGCATCATTGCATTCTTCTTAGTTTGCATAGTTGGGCCTAAAAAATTGTGTTTTTAGGCTAATAGTCATGAAAAAAAAATATTTAGGGTAGGTCAGATTTAAAAAAAAAATTCTTTTAAAAAATTATGTTAAGGAAAACACATATTCAATATGTGCTGTATATCGCAGCTTTAATATCTATATATATATATACAATGGACAAAAATTTGACAAACTAGAAGATAGCAGTATGTCAAACTCCCCCAAACAGGTAGATCAAGTAGTCAATAAAAGCTCAAAAGCCCACAAGTAGGTATTGAAGTTTGACTTGCTTGACCCTTGACAGCAGATGTGGATATAACCAGAGGTCTTACTCTTCTCGAGCACCTGGTCTCGCCGCTAGCTTTTTACTGGTCTCCCAATTATAATCAATATACAGGCTAACAGCTTCTGCTATTCCTTGTAAGGATTCTTACGATGTTCTAAAATTTATCAACCATCTGATACTGTATTTGCTACAGACACCCCTGCCATGAAGAAAAGTTTTTATAGAAGTCAACAAAATGCTTGAATTCATATTTACAGTGTTCTCCATCCACAGAAATTCCAGATAGCATTTGCTATGTCTTTGGGGTGCACCTTGTGCTGTGATGTGTCAATGTGCTTGCGTTATATTGCATCCTGTCATTGTACGTCATGTTTTAATAATACTTATTCTTATAAACATGCCAAAAATCATAATATTCTAGAAAGTGAGATTTATAGGCGTTCTATTTAAAAAAAGAAGAGTATCATGACACAATCATGCAGTTTTAAAACTCTATAAGCATTGGCACTTTTGAGAAAATTGAGAATTCTGAGACTTAAATTCATATGACAATGATTTCCTGGAAGCAGATGGCAGACTTAGTGTTAGAATGACTTGAAGACAAGTGAATCTGAAGTGTATTACGGAAAAGGGGTCTAATCTAGATGGTTCTGAATTTTTGTGTACAAGGAACTGAAAATGGTCCAAAAATGGAAACTAATTACACCCCCCACTCTTAGTCTACCAATGAAGTGTTGTTCATGGCACAGCCAATGATTGTTCTACTTGGCCTATAAGTATGAAGCAAAACGAAGAAATCCAGATTTTTTGTATCACTTCATCACACAGACTCGCTAATAAAACGATTAAAGCAAGATAAAAATAGTCCTTGCAGTATGTGATTAAGATTCTGATATATATCCGTCTCTACTCCCTTTAATCTCCATGTAAGTTGATTATTCAGAAAATGAATATTATATACCGACTCTTTCTTCAAAGTAAATTGATTTTGCGCGTCTTTAGTTTAAAGTTCGTGTAAGAACGAAATTTATTTTGACAGACGTCGATGTAGGGTTATATAATTAAGACAAATTAAAAACAACTTTTAAAGAAATCGGACACGACGTTTTTGAATTTGCAATTTACCGTTACCAAGGACTTATGAACTGTTTATAAATGCTTGCCGTTACGCTGAAAAAATTACGACGTATGCCGGACTACGCGACATCGATTACATGAATCAAGAAATTTAATATATGTAAACGTATTAACGTATTGCAAGATCGTCTTTTGTTGAAATATAAATGCTGACAAAGCAACACGTACCATCAAATTTGAAAACATTACTTTAGTAACGAAACTTAGGTTAAAAGTACGACAGGTAATAATACTATCGTACGTAGTAGACGCCATAACCCGTTCATCAGGTAAATACAAGCTTGCTGGCTACAAAATGTTTAACACCTCGGGTTTCAGGGGATAATTAACCAGGTAATTTTGCGGCGATTAAATTAATTAATTAATACACAAATTTTTTAGAAAAAATTTAGCGTGGCGGCTGTCAAATAAATCAAACGGAAAACGAAAATTTTATTTTTTTCGGCGAAAAAAATTACGGTCAGCATATTTTTACAGGTAGGGTCGGGTTAACTGAAACACACCTAATTTTTTCTAGGCCTTAATCCAGCATCTGTCCAAACAGAGTTTCAGTCTACTTTTTGAGTGTGATCATATCCTGCACAAATCCTTATGCCAAGCAAACAACAGAGGAAAAAGCAAAGAGGAGTGCAGCACCCTCTATGTAAGAGACTGGAAATTAGGCAATACATTATAACCAACATCCAGCCGGGTATAACTGATAAAAAAAAAAATCCAGTATGGCAGTGATTATAATTGTATAAGTCTTAGAAAAATGCTGAGAAAGGAACCCAAAATATATAAGCTCTCGCAAAAATTATAAGAATGATTGTAAACTTAATACCAATGTTGATGCTCTTTACAAGTTCTCACTCAAATAAGGAAACCTGAGGATTGATTGATTCCATGTATTTCTGACTTTGGATCCGGTGCTAGTGTACTCCATGTGGTGCTCTTACATAGCTCCAACCCATCACAGTATCCCCCTCCCCCCTCTATAAGGCATGTCTTGTGAACTTCCCAGAAATCCTTTGTCAGTGTATCTACCCAGAGTTTAAGGTCATCCCCGACTTTTACCCCGTTTCTATCTGCTTCAGTACGAGCCTTGTTGTCTTTGTTCACATGTAACATGTCCTTGAAATCAGAGAAGTTTCTCTCTGCATATAAGCCACCCTGTGGACCATTATGGAATAACTTGGCTTGTGTTATATTTAATGGCACTGCATGGTAAGTCGTCAATGGTAATACTAAGAACCTTGATTCTAGTACAACCTTATAATTGATCATAAGTTTACACATCCAGACACCGGGTCGTAGCGGTAACTTAAGTTCAGGTTTATGAGATCCTATATGTCCTGATTTAGGTATATCAACATCATGGGCGACGGCCACTATATCTGCCGGATCAATAAACGCTACAGACACGGTGAATTCAGGTCCAGGTCCCCACGTATGCTTCACTTCTACCTCACTGTAAGGACCTAATAACTTGGCATAGTTCCTGAATATGTTCTCTTTCACATCAAAATTTGAGCCAATCTGAAAACAAAACAATTGTATTAATTCATCAAATATACATGCACCAGTATTTAAACAATATATGTCTGAAGTATAAGATTTTCTTTTCTAAAAGTGTCTGAAAGATTACATGCATGGTTCAACTTAATTTAGTTTACACAAATTCTGAAAAAGTACTTGTTAAGGAATTTCACTGGGTTTCATAAATAATTTTAAATATCTCATTGGATATACAGAGAAAGGTTTCTCATTGGGTATATACAGAGAAAGGTTTCTCATTGGGTATATACAGAGAAAGGTTTCTCATTGGGTATATACAGAGAAAGGTTTCTCATTGGGTATATACAGAGAAAGGTTTCTCATTGGGTATATACAGAGAAAGGTTGAAGAGGAGAATTAATCATTATTATTATTATTAATGAAAAATAAACTTATAGCAAGTGTGTACTACCTTTATCCTTGTGCCCTCCTAAATTTCATGCTGAAGCACGAGGAAGTTCTAACATATATGAAACCCATAAAGCACTATTACCTGTATATTTATAAATCTGCCCATAGACCCTGTGGGATCCAGGACTTTATAGTCCCATTTTTCCACCAAGTGAGTTTCCAGCATCACACTCCCCCCATCTTTAACTTGTCCATTATACTTTACAATGACTCCATGAAATCTGTCACTCTGATACAGCACGTTAGCTTCCACTATCTGTGTAGGGGTCACTAGGCACTGACCAGTGGTCTGAGGGAGGAGGTCAATAACTGACCGACGGCTAAAGGAGCTATAGAAGGTCAGGTATACATCATTGGTGGCCTCTTTGTCATCTAAGTAATGATACTCATTCTGCCAGTAATCTGTCAATGCTCTTACATCTGAAAACATAGTGTAATCAAAGATTACGAAGCTCACCTCGCGGCAGCAAAGTTCAATTTAAACAGATCTCTAAGTACATGTATATTAAGAAAATCACTCAAGTGGAAAAAGTAGGTCAAGGTCATTTCATGAAAGTTTGATCAAAGATACATCCAATATGCAAGTTTGGTACATGTAGCACTTATACTTTGCTCAATATTGGCCTTTAAAGGCAAAATCACTAAAGCGGAAAAAGTAGGTCACGGTCATTTTATGAAAGTTTGATCAAAGATACATCCAATATGCAAGTTTGGTACATGTAGCACTTATACTTTGCTCAATATTGGCCTTTAAAGGCAAAATCACTCAAGTGGAAAAAGTAGGTCAAGGTCATTTTATGAAAGTTTGATCAAAGATACATCCAATATGCAAGTTTGGTACATGTAGCACTTATACTTTGCTCAATATTGGCCTTATAAGGCAAAATCACTCAAGCGGAAAAAGTAGGTCAGATGCTGCATCTGATGCATGGGTTCACCTCAGCATCCCAAGATGAATCACTTGTGCAAGTTTGGTTACTGTAGCATCAGTACTTTGTCAGATACTGAACTACCCCAAAAACTTTAACCGGACATTGACAAAGTCATTCAACCGGAAAATGTAGGTCAGATGCTACATCCGATGCATGGGTTCACCTCAGCATCCCTAGATGAATCACTTGTGCAAGTTTGGTTACTGTAGCATCAGTACTTTGTCAGATACTGAACTACCCCAAAAACTTTAACCAGACATTGACAAAGTCATTCAACCGGAAAATGTAGGTCAGATGCTGCATCAAATGCATGGGTTCACCTCAGCATCCCAAGATGAATCACTTGTGCAAGTTTGGTTACTGTAGCATCAGTACTTTGTCAGATACTGAGTTACCCCAAAAACTTTAACCGGACGCGGACGCGGACGCCGAGGTTATAGCATAAGCTCATCTCAACTTCGTCGAGGTGAGCTAAAAATAATTGTAGTTCTTTAATTTTATCATTAGCACATCATTGCTTTTAAAATGGAACTTAAGCAATTTGTCATGAGGCTTAACATAAAATCTACGGTCTAAGAATAAACTGAAAATACACCTCACCTCTCATATCCTTTCCAAACATGTATACATCCATTGAATTGATGATATCTTGGTCAATGACTGGATCAAACTTTCTGGCAAAATAAGTGGCTTTGCTTTCATATTTCTAAAAAAAAAAGAGTCATTGTTACAGCTGGTGTTCAAATCGGGAATAAACACACGTTATTTACAACTTTACACTTAGTATACATTTGTCATCATAACTTTTGTGTTTGATTGCAAACAAAGGCATTGTTTAGCTTAATGTATAATACATTTTTAACAGATAACTGACCAGTGCCTTGTCCAACCTTTGTGTATAGGAATGTCTACAACATACAGGATATGTGTGGTAAGGACATAAGACATTGACCTTTAACCTAAAAAGTTACAAAACATAATAGACATGTTCCTCTCATTATTGTTTATCTGTATAGGAAGTATGAAAGCTCAACCCTGAAAAGCATCTAAGTCAGACCCTAAAAATCAAATTCAAGGAATTGTGGTCCCCCGCTTTTGGGTGTTTGTCTTTAAAGAAATGCTTACAGACATCCCCCCCATTCTTAAGTTTTAATAATATATCTCATATATTATCAACATTCTAAATATGAAAGATTAACTCCAAGAAAAGGTCAAAAGGTCCAAACTTTTGTTTTGTTTCCAAGGAACAGGGCTTATGAAAAGGTATGCACATGTGAAATATTTAAGACCTATGATTTAAATTACCATCAAAAACTTATGGTCAAGGTTGAAGTTTTTAAATATGGGTCAACCTCCATGGACAAGGTCACAAGGTCACAAGGTCAGAATGTTGTTACCAACAGAAAGGTCTCATCACAAGGAATACACATGTGAAATGTGAAAGCCCTATCATTTTCCATTAAAAAGTTATGGACAAGGTTATAGTTTTTTTTGAAAAGTAGGTCGAACTCAAATGTCAATGTCACAAGGTCAAAAATTTTGGTATCCATGGAAAGGTCTTGTCACAAGGAATACACATGTGAAATATCAAAGCCCTATCACTTTCCATTCAAAAGTTATGGTCAAGGTTAAAGTTTTTAATAAGTAGGTCAAAGTCCAAGGTCAAGGTCACAAGGTCAAAAATTTTGGTATCCATGGAAAGGTCTTGTCACAAGGAATACACATGTGAAATATCAAAGCCATTACCATTCAAAAGTTATGCACAAGGTTAAAGTTTTTGTGACTGACGGACAGACGGACGGACGGACGGACAGACGAACCGGTTTTAATGTCCCCGCGCTTTTGCGAAAGCGGGGGACAACAATTGATACCTTAGAGTAATTTGCCAAATTTTGACTTGATAGTTCAAATCTTAAAGGCATGTTCCTATCATATCTTGTCTTAGACTGAATTCCGACCGTAATTGTCGTTTTATACTGATGGGTAAAACAACCCATCAGTATAAAACTACAATTACGGCCTGAATTCGGTCTAATCTTGTCTATGAAGCATGGAAGTTTTAAAAGTTTGAACTTGACCTTTGACCTTGAGAATTCAGAATTTATAGTCATATTCTTCTCAAAACCCTGAATCTACATGAAGTATGAAAGCTTTACTTTGAAAGCCACTCATCTTATTGTGTCAGAACAAAAGTGTTGATGGGCAGACATACCGATGGGAGGACAGATGAAAAACTTGGTGCCTAAAGGGCTCTTGCATCATTATGTATTGGCCTTAATGAGTCTCATTAATGAATCATGAAGACGGATGGGAGGATAGATGAAAAATAGCAATCCAAGGAATGCTTGTGTCGCCTGCGAAGCGGTTTGATTATTATTCTAGAAAGTGGATCAAAATTCTTGAAAAGTAGGTCTAGGTCAAATATCTAGATCAAGGTCAAAAGGTCAAATTTTATGGTCTGTGTAGAACGGTCTTTTCACAAGGAATACACATGTGAAATACCAAAGCCCTATCACTTACCAATCAAAAGATATATCCATTCTTAATTTTTTTTGAAAAGTAGGTCAAATATGTAGGTCAAGGTCAAAAGGTAAAAAAATAATGGTATGTGTAGAATGGCATTGTTACAAGGAAAATACATGTGAAATATCAAAGCCCTATCACCTACCAATCAAAAGATATAGCCAATATTACTTTTCTTGAAAAGTAGGTCAAATATCTAGATCAAGGTCAAAAGGTCAAATTAAATGGTCTGTGTAGAAAGGTCTTGTCAGAAGGAATACACATGTGAAATATCGAAGCCCTATCACTTACCAATCAAAAGATATAGCGAATCTTATCTTTTTTTCAAAAGTAGGTCAAATATCTAGGTCAAGGTCACAAGGTCAAAATTATGGTATGCGTAGAAAGGTCTTGCCACAAGGATTGCACAGGTGAAATATCAAAGTCCTAACACTCACAAATAAAAAGATATATCCATTCTTAATTTTTTTTGAAAAGTAGGTCAAATATGTAGGTCAAGGTCACTAGGTCAAAAATTATTGTATGAGTAGAAAGGTCTTGTCACAAGGAATACAGATGTGAAATATCAAAGTCCTATCACTTACCAATCAAAAGATATAGCGAATCTTATCTTTTTTTCAAAAGTAGGTCAAATATCTAGGTCAAGGTCACAAGGTCAAAAATTATGGTATGTGTAGAAAGGTCTTGCCACAAGGATTGCACATGTGAAATATCAAAGCCCTATCACCTACCAATCAAAAGATATATCCATTCTTAATTTTTTTGAAAAGTAGGTCAAATATGTAGGTCAAGGTCATTAGGTCAAAAATTATGGTATGTGTAGGAAGGTCTTGTCACAAGGAATACACTTGTGAAATATCAAAGCCCTATCACTTACCAATCAAAAGTTATGGGCTGTGACACCCAAAGTGTGACAGACAGACAGACAGACAGACGGACGGACAGACGGACGGACGGACGGACAGACGGACAACGGACAAAGTGATCCCTAAGTGTCGCTATGCTTTGCAGGCGACACAAAAACTTAGTACCCGATGAGGCTCTTGCATCATTATGTTTAGCCGTAATGAGTCAATTTAATGAATCATGAATCTTACTTGAACTTATTGTAAGAGAACTGACCAATACTGACCATTAATTTATCGAGGCTGTGAGTGGTAAGGACATTAGGCGAACATCCACACCAGTCCACTACGTGCTTGTGTTGACATTTACACCCTTGTGCGCGTCGCCAGTTTGTTAAGTGTAGATTGTTGTCCATCCACTTATCACAAAACTCACTATTGTGAAGGACAGTGTGGAAAAAGGACTGAAACAAAGTTGAAATATCAACAAAGGACTGAAACAAAGTTGAAATATCAACAAATTCAAACAACATGTAAGACAAAATTTAAGCATACATGTAGCATTCTGTCGCACAAAATCACAAAAAAAAATTATAACATATAATTGGTATGATCACTGTGTGAAATAAGTCCCTTAACGGTATAAATTTATATCTTGCACCTCTGCCTAGAACTCTTCAATTAAACATGAATTTAAACTTACTGTCTGTGCAGCTCACTTTAGAAATAAGAAAAAAAAGCTTTTATGTCCTTTAGCGACTTTTTGTAACTATCCAAGGCCAAGCTATCTAGCAAACTCTATGTGTTGCAGAAAGAAAACTGAATTTTGCAAGTCATCAAGGGGCAAAACTCTTCGAAAAATTGGTCAAGCCTGCCAAAAGTCCAACTTAATCTGTAACCATCCAAAACCAAGCTGTTGATCAAATTTCACCTGAATATCTCTATTTGTTGCCGAAAAGTAAGGAAAACTGACTAAAACTGATTTTTTCAAGTCATCAAGGGGGATAACTCCATGAAAAATAGGTCAAGCGTGACAACAGTCAAACTTGCTCTGTAAGACTGCAAGACTACTCTGTGTATCATGTGTCACCTGATATCACTATTTTTGAGGAAAAAAGTCCAGAAAACTGAAAAACTGAATTTTTCAAGTCATCAAGGGGCATAACTCCTCTGAAAATAGGTCAAGCATGATGAAAGTCAAGCTTCCTCTGTATCTATCCAAGACCATACTTTGTATTAAATTTCACCTGGTTATCTCAATCCTTTGTCGAAAAAAAGTCTGGAAAACTGAAAAACTGATTTTTTATTTTTTAAGTCATCAAGGGGCATAACTCCTTGAAGAATAGGTCAAGCGTAACGAAAGTCAAACTTGCTATGTAACTATCAAAGACCAAGCTGTGTATCAAATTTCACCTGAAAATTTCAATGCGGTGCAGAAAAAAGTCTGGAAAACTGACCATGGACAGACGGACGGACAGACAGACAGACCGTGAGGAAACTAAGAGTCCCCTTTGGCATTGCCGGTAGGGGAGTAATAAAAAGAAGTACCTCTGACATCAGAAATACATGTCCTTGAAAACTAAAAGACTTTCTTTATACATTTGCCTATTTCAGTGAGATGAATCTATTTTTACCTCAGCTGGTAGAAGGCTGTACTTATAAAAGGTTTTGAGTCCCGAGACAAGTGAATCTTTGGAAGTGATGACATACTGGGCAAAGCCTCTATGTAACGCCACCCAATCACTACCGCCATCAAATATAATATTGGTTGGTAACGTCTTAGGACCAAGACGCCACATGTGAGTGTCACACTCCACAAACATCTTGTCAAGTCCTTGTTTCCTGATGAATCTAGAAGAAATCATGGGTAACAAATATTTCTAAATGCACCCAGTTGCAAGGTGCATTTTGATTGGTTGAAAAATAAAGCCTACGCTCACGCAGCAAGATACGCCCGTTGGGATTTTTTGCACAACACCAAAATATCTAAGTCCCATAACTCCGTGTCGACAAATCCGATGAACCTGAAAATTGAAAGGCGGCTTCTTCTTCAAAGTCTGATCACAATGTAGAAATATCATGTAAATCCATTGACGCATATTCAAGTTATTGCGTTTCATGCGCCTATATTTTGCCCTTAGCTTAACATGTTTGTGCATATAACACCCCCCCCCCTCCTATTACAAGTATCTCGAGAGTTATGCGACCAAAAAATTAAAAACCCGTTACATATGTCAAAGAGCATCCTTTCTACCTTAAGTATACAAAATTTCAAAACATTTCGACCGGAAATAGATTTTTAAATAATTTTTAACTATTTTAGTATATTTTCACTGTATTTTAAAATATCTAAGTCCCATAACTCTGTAACGACAAATCGGATGAACCAGAAAATCGAAAGGCGGCTTCCTCTCCACAGTCCAAACATGATGTATGAATATCATGAAAATCTGTTGACGCATATTCAAGTTATTGCGTTCCATGCGCCTATATTTTGCCCTTAGCTTAACATGTATGTGCATATAACCTACCCCCCCCCCCCCTTCCCATTACACACAATATCTCGATTATGCGACAAAAAAATTAAAAACCCGTTACATATGTGAAAGAACATCCTTTCTACTTGAAGTATACAAAATTTCAAAACATTTCGATCAAAAATAGATTTTTAAATAATTTTAAACTATTTTAGTATATTTTCACTGTATTTTAAAATATCTAAGTCACATAACTCTGTAACCACAAATCGAATGAACCTGAAAATCGAAAGGCGGCTTCCTCTCCACAGTCCAAACATGATGTATGAATATCATGAAAATCTGTTGACGCATATTCAAGTTATTGCGTTCCATGCACCTATATTTTGCCCTTAGCTTAACATGTATGTGCATATAACCCACCCAACCCCCCCTTCCCATTACACACAATATCTCGATTATGCGACAAAAAAATTAAAAACCCGTTACATATGTCAAAGAACATCCTCTCTACTTGAAGTATACAAAATTTCAAAACATTTCGACCGGAAATAGATTTTTAAATAATTTTTAACTATTTTAGTATATTTTCACCGTATTTTAAAAATCTAAGTCCCATAACTCTGTAACGACAAATCGGATGAACCTGAAAATCGAAAGGCAGCTTCCTCTCCACAGTCCAATTATAATGTATGAATTTCGTGAAAATCCGTTGACGCATAATCAAGTTATTGCGTTCCATAGACGGACGGACAGACGAACGGACGGACAGACGGACGAACTTCGCCATACCATAATACGACCTGTCAAATGACGGGCGTATAAAAACTGATGAATGTTTCACCTGAGTTTTTACTGTAATGTCACATGTTCCAATGACATTTTCTAGTTATTTGTCAAATCCTTAGATTTTAAATATGGTTAGCTTAATAATCTTTCACAAAAACTGACAGGGTATTGAAGAATTCCCTTGTCAAAATAACTGTTTTACTTCTTGGCCAACGCCTTGTGTGGGAACTAAATTTCTCAATGGGAATTTGCCAGTACACTACCCTTTTAGTTTTTGTAAAATACATACACAGCAACCCTTAAACTATTTATTTACATGTCTGTCTCGAAACAATTCAAAAGAATACAGTAAAACAGCATGAGCACTAGGAAAATATATTTGGCATACAATAACATGAATAAGGGATATGGAAATACCCTCTCTTACCTAGCTGTGTCATGACCATGTGATTTCACAAAAGTATGGCCTTTATATTCTGTTAAAAATATTTCAAGGGACTCCAGCTTCCTAAAAATAAAATGGTTCTAAAATTACAATGAAGTAAAGGACTAGGTGTTTAAAATATCAGATTAACAACATATTTATACATTTTCTGTACACTTTTTAGTCTTATATTTCACATGCAAGCAATTTTCTCAACAAATTGAAATCACAACTTTTTACTTACAATATTGTTAAAGTTTCCCCATATACATGTGGCAAAAAGATTATCTATATTTATATGCAATATAATAATCATTTTTAGAGTTAACATTAAGCATGAATATCTTAGGCAAGTTCAGAATTTTAAAATAGAATAATTTTTCTAACACTTTTAATCAGATCTGCTTACTTAATAGGGTAGTCACTTTCACTGAGATTGATATAATAATCCCACTTCCAGTCTTTGTTGAGAACCTCCTTCATAAATTCCAGATGAGCCTGTAGAAGACTTATACCTCCCCAAATGGTGGCAAATCTTCGCCGAGCTAAAAATACGTTTGGTAACAAGGATTCCAGTGGAAATAACTCTCTGTATAAGTATTCTTGTCTCTGAAAGAAAACCCAAGATAGGAATGAAACATGTGATGTAACTTTGATTGAGAAAGCAAGTACATCAATATTTGCATTGGAAAGTGCATACACAAGCTCTCTTTCCGTTACAAGCATAATGGGAAATGAAACTGAAATATAAATAAATACCTATTTAAAAAATATTTTTGGAATACAGAGTTATTTCCCAATTGTAACGGTATCTGACATAAACCATTACAACGAAATGAAATTGGTATGGTAAAGTCAATTTCCTAGAGGTTTAAAGACCTTTTCTACAGAATTTGATGACGTCACAACTTAGTCTTTATCGATACCATCTGAAACAGGAAGTAACTCTTGTTATCGAAAATACCAAATATTACATACCATATCTATGTGGATGAAGTAGTAATGCCTAGTATGGTATATTGCCTTGAGTAATCGCCGTACTTGTCTAACTTGTCTACCATTTATGGTTAACACAAATACTATCCTTACACGCTCCTCTTTTGTCTTGTTGGTACTGTGTACAAGATCAAACTTGTTTTTGAGGGGACCTATCAAGAGAGTAAATAAAAGTGTGAAAATTGAATTATGCGAAGTCTCTTACTTTATAAAGTTGTATCTATTTCATTCAATACTGAGGGAGTCTCTAATGAAAATTATTCTATAAACTATAAATAGCGCACCCTGATTGGCTGATAACGTCACCTACGCTCCTGGATAAATCACCATGTACCATGGTTTAAAAATAGACCGCAATTACCCCACTACTTCTGCAAATGGCGACGTTATTTGTTGTGAATTAAATACGAAATTATAGAATAAAACAGTTATGGACTTTTAACTCAGTATATATGATGTGATATTGACTTACTATGAAAATATTGACCTCGGCTTCGCCTCGGTCAATATTTTCACAGTAAGTCAATATCACATCATATACATTGAGTTAAAAGTCCATAATTGTATATTGCTATATAGAGTTTTCTACAGCTCTAATGAGTAGATACCTCAATCTCCTCATGGTACAACATCAGATTCCTCTGGATTTTTTAATACTCAGGAAGATCTTCATTTTGCACATAGATTTTTAAGCAAGCATGGATCAAAGTTCATGTCTTCTGTGGGACATCTTTGGGATTTACTCATAAGAACAAAATGATATAAAGACGTCCTTGCCTGAGGACATATATGAAGACTGAAAATGTTTTTTCTTCATAAATACATGTTTATAAAAGCTTATATATGCACAACCAATGTCCCTGAGATAAAACTATTGAAAGGAACGTGCTGCAATTCGTAATGTATGTTAACGTTTGTGATGTCACAATGCATAAGATCTAAAGAAACATGCTGCCATGGCTGTTCAAAGTTGCAAACCGAGCTCGCGGTGACCTGAATTTTAATGTCACCCTTTCACCTAGAAAACGCGATTTCAGAAAACAAAAAATGAAATAGACAACTATGGTGCATATACATGTATATAAAATAAATGTCATAATTTGTGTTTTGTTATATGTATGCAACACACAGCAAGTGCATTTATTCTCTATGTGCAATATTTTGGCCTTGCTGTTGCTGTCTACAAAGACATACACAGTCGATCTTCGAATATAACAGATGATTTTCAGAGATAAAGTTGAGGTGAACTGAACATGGAGAATCAAAAGTGAATTAAGAAATAAAAATTCCAAAGAAACCCTGAACCATCTTATTTCATTTAGAAATCCTAAGTACTGTAAAACAAATTAACACACTAACCATATATGCCTGTACTATATACACTGTTTCTGAGCACACCTCCACATATTTTGTTTTTGTCACCAGCACATGGGTAAGAGCATTCTGCGTCGGCCACCTGACCATATTTACCATAGCTTTTACCACAAAAACATTCATTGCCATACTGTACTCCGGCATATCTATACCCTACAAATGACAAAGAAAATATTTTATCTTATTTGAATGAAAATTAATTGTACCACTTGAGACTGAGAAGCCTCAAATTGTTCTGGGGTGAGATTAAAAAAATATAGCACCACTTTGAGTTCCGAATAGAAACATAGTGTAATCAAAGATTACAAAGCTCACCTCATGGCAGCATTCTATCATGGCAGCAAACAGAAAGGAGTCAAAGATTACACAGTTTTGAATTTGAAAACCTGTCCTACTGTGAACCAACAAAAATGATACCACACAAAAACAAATTAGAAAAGGAAAGTAGAGTATATCATTTATTGACCCATATTTTGCATGAATGGGTGTACTCTAGTGATACCCAAATTTCCCTAACATATGCACTCAAGTGGAAAATATAGATCATGACCTACATTTGAACATAGATTTGTGATCTACTTATAAAGATGCATGAACTGTGCAAGTTTGGCCTTCCTAGCACTTAAAATAGAGAAATAAAACTTCTTTACATAGATATCCAAATCTTCCTAACATGTGCACTCAATCGGAAAATATAGGTCATGACCTACATTTGAACGTAGATTTGTGATCTACTCATAAAGATGCATCATCTGTGCAAGTTTGGACTTCCTAGCACTTACAATGAAGAAATAAAACTTCTTTACATTGATACCAAAATCTTCCTAACATGTGCACTCAAGTGGAAAATATAGGTCATAACCTACATTTGAACGTAGATTTGTGATCCACTCTTAAAGACGCATCATCTGTGCAAGTTTGAACTTCCTAGCACTTATGATAGAGAAATAATACTTCTTAACATTGATACCCAAATCTTCCTAACATGTACACTCAAGCGGAAAATATAGGTCATGACCTACATTTGAACGTAGATTTGTGATCTACTCTTAAAGATGCATCATCTGTGCAAGTTTGAACTTCCTAGCACTTATAATAGAGAAATAAAACTTCTTAACATACTAGTGCGGATGCCGATGACAGGGTGATAGTGTAAGCTTAGCTCCCTCTACTTTCGTGAGGTGAGCTAATAAAAATATCAGTAAAGGGTTGGATTGATCAAGTACAAACCGAGACTGATATTTTTTCTAAGAAGAACTCAAATAAGGTGCTTGATTATTTTTCTCATACATTGAAGCCTTCAAATTCCTCTTGTTTACACATCAGAATGACTGAATGTCATGCAAAATGTATGTTTATATATACGAAATAAGGTACGTCAGTTTGTCTACGATGTCACAAAGGAACAATCAACAGTGTCAGATCAGGGGTGTCGGATGGTGTCACAATCAACAGAACCAGATTAATAGAATCTAGTACCACTTTGAGTTCCGGATAGAAAAATATCAGTCGAGGGTGGGATTGATCAAGTCCCAACCGAGGCGTTAGCCGAGGTTGGGACGTTGATCATCCCACCCGAGACTGATATTTTTCTATCCGGAATTCAAATGTGGTGCTTGATTATTTTTCTCGCACATTGAAACCTTCAAAGTCCTCTTGTTTACGCATCAGAACGACTGAATGTCAAGCTAAATGTATGTGCACGTGAAATAACGCACGTCAGTTTGTCTGTGACGTCATAAAGGAACAATCAACGGTACCGGAGTAGGGGTGCCGGATCGAATTCTCCAGCACCGCTGAAAAGGGGAATCAGCCTATCCAATGAGCGAGAACAAATATTCCAGCTCTGCTGAAAAGGGGAATCAGCCTATCCCATGTGCGAGAAAAATTATTATCACTCTATGATGTCATCTATCTCACCCTGTGATATAATTGCTATTGCAACCAAAGGGACATTATGGAAATAACACAACAAACAGCTGATTATAATAATATCCATACTTAAAGTTTTTCGAAAGGAGGAAAATTCATTTAAATAATGATTTTTTTTTCATATTTGAATGGCTCAACTCTTCTCCTGTTTAAAATACAGTATATATTTAAACAGTGCTATGTACAGCATTTTTAAATTCACATTGGTCATAGTGACTTCCTCTACTCAAAATAGGTATATCTTACATGGAAATATAGGACAAATATAGAAATTTTTCGTGAAAAATAGGATAATTATAGGACTTTTTAAATGTTCAAAGCCAAAGTTTTAAAAGCAATTAAGAGAATATTTGCTTCCTGGTATCTCTTTTTCATATGTTTTTAAATTATTAAAATAAAACAGTATCATGGTATGAAGTGTATATGATAAAGATAAGGTGGTGAGCGAAGCGAGCTGAAATTTTTTATGATATTATTGTCAGAGATTGTCCCAAATCGAAAACCAAGTTATAGATGAGGCAGCAAATAAATTGGCAAAGCAATTTTTTTTTCGGACATTTGAAGCCAAAATATAGGATTTATAGGACAAATTTCTCAAATATAGGACTTTTATAATTCCTTTATTTTTATAGGAACAATAGAAATTATAGGACAGCTATGACCCATGAATTCATTGTCCATGAGTTTGGTTTTGCATGAAAAACTTTTTGAATTACTACACGTACTTTGAATTGATTATTTCATTTATCTTCTTCGATCTCATCAGATTTGAAAGATGAGTTGACTTAGTTTGGTCGATGTCTGAATTCACTGACCATAGATACATTCCTAAAACATCCATCATAACTTTTTTCACTTAATTAACATCAACTGCTCTATATATAGATACCTATTTGAAGACAGTAGTTAATACAGACAGATGGAATATTGTTCTTCAGTGTTGTTTGGTGAAGGTATAGATCCCTCATATAAATGGTTTTGTCTTTGAAGCAGCCTAGGTAATGTCCCTTTGTGTAATTTCCTACAATAAAGACAAAATCAGTAAAACTGATGGAAGCTCCCCAAACATAATAATTTTGATACATGTACCAAAAGTTTCAGAACTTATTGTAATGACTGTTAACCCTAATATGGCTTTGAAACCCTTTGTTTGAAAGCCCTCATCATGCAAAACAATTTGTGAATTTTAACAAATCATCCCCCAGAAGTTATGTCTTAAGCCCCCCCCCCTTTTTTTTGGTACACAAATTATCATACAATGCAATAAAAATCTTAAAACCTGCTACACATAGAACAAATATGCATTTTCCTTTGAAAAACAAAATTACTATTTTAAATTGAAATAGATTTTTACTGAATTTAGGAACTTTTCCTTAGGCTATTTCTGGCCAGAAAGTGACCTTGACCTTTATGAATGACCATAAGTGACCTTTGTCTTGAAGGTGCTATTGTGGAATACATGATAAAATTCTAATAAAGCAGCCTATATATATATACATGTACATTGTATTTACATTCACCTGAAGTTATGTGTAACAACCCCCCCCCCCCCCCCTTGACATATGATTTCTCATCAACACAACAAAAAATCTAAAAACCTGTTACATTATTCAAAATTTTAGATCATTTGGACAAAATACTGATTTTTAATGAACTTTTGAAATATTGTATTCAGGAATAGATATTTTTAGCCTGAAAATGACCTTGACCTTTATGAATGACCCCAAGAGACCTTTCTCCTGAAGGTGCTATATATTATAGGATATATGATGAAATTCTTATAAGTAGCTTTATATATACATGTACATTGTATTTACATTCACCTGAAGTTATGTGTAACAACCCCCCCCCCCCCACTTTTGGCACACATCCTTCTCTCATCAATGCAATAAAAAATCTCAAAACCCATGACATATGTAAAAGATTATGCATTTTTATATCATTATTCAAAATTTCAGACCATATGAACAATAAACTGATATTTAATGAATTTTTAAATTATTTATGTAAAAAAGCTTTTTTTGAAATGACATTGACCTTTAATAATTGACCTTAAGTGACATTTCTTTTCTGTTTAATTACGGACTATGTATATATACTTACGAATATTCAAATACCAATTTTGCATTCGAATATTCGCTAAAACTATTCATTCAGGAATATTCGAATATTCGTTTCAGCTCTAAAATTATCCTATCTGACAGCAGATTCATATATGGACCAAGTTACCTGTCATTTCTACTGAAAAAGTTTCTCAAATTTTGCATTTTGATATGTCGACTTTTCATGGCAGATTTTACGCCTTATCTTAACAGCTCCTTTGGTCCCATTTAATATAACAACTTGATTGTTCTTACCCTTTAAATGACAGAAGCTGTGAAGTTTGGTTGGGAATAGCTTGTTTTCAGCATTAAGGCATGCAGCATCAGCTATCTCTTGCTTACATAATCCTGTATGGGCTCTGCTAATAGCGGACAGTGTCTCTTTTTCAGTCAGGGCACAGGGGGGATGGTATGGTGCGGTAACCCCCTCCACAGAGAGGTTGGCATGGGGGTAAGCGTAGATTTTAGGTTCGTACACCTCTGTAGGTTCTGGGGGTGGGTCATGGCCATCATCTATCTCCTCTCCTTTCTTACTGGAGGAATACCTAGGTCTCTACAAAAAGAAAACAAAGCAATGATTTGACTTCATAGAACACTTTCATTATTTCTTGACTGAGGACTCCTAGTTTTGGGTTTCCAAGGCTTTAATAAGTCATGAACGGTGAAACTGTACACAAGGTTGAGTTTCCCCTGTCACTAACCCAACCATCAGGTGGCAGACACCCTCATTCTTTTTTTACCTGTCCACCTTTACATCTATTGTTTTACAGAATTTAAAAAGAAGGAAAATGCTTAAGGTGTCTGCTATCTATGGCTACGGCTGTAATTATTTCTCCTACTTATTAAATATCCTTGAAATTAATTTACCATCATGGGTTATAAACTAAGTATGCATAGAATAAACACAATTAGAACATCACTCTTTCCTGTTAGAATTGTTAGAAAATAAAAGACTATAGGGTTCATCAGAAGCTATAAGAACAAGAACTAATGTTTATACAATACATTTATTCTTTATATTATGATGTCACTATCATAATAGTGTCTCACTTATTAAAATTAAATATATTTTTTCCTAAGTCTCATAACTGAAATGAGCAAAAAAAAAAAAAAAATAAATAAATAAAAAATAAATAAATAAAAAAATAAAAAAATGATTTTTTTTTTAAATGAAAAGTTAATTCCATATTTCAAAATTAGTATTCAAGAATTTAAAAAAAAATCCATTCCAAGATCAAAAACACACCTCAATGTTAGCTAAATAAATGCTTTAGTTATTGTTTATATACAAGATTAGTACCAGCATACTGTCAATCATACAATAAAAGAGTCAAATTTTACATAAAAATAATCTTGCATAAAATCCTTGTACCTTTAAATGTTGATAAATGAAAACCTATGGTAAATTAAAAATGTGCAAATGACTGAGGAAAACAGAATTACATTTAGTTCTTGAGATGTATAAGGAATGATAGGACAGAAGTAACAAATGTACTGTATGTGTACTAATATTTTATAAACTGTGTAAAAAAATGTCAAATGTCTGAATGAATGTGATATTATGTTCTCTTTTGTCTATATTCAGTAAAATTTCTTAGTGCTAAAATAAACACTTATACATGTACCGTATACCCACATACGATAACCATGATAACCATATATAAATATTTGTAAATTTTTATATATAATATAATGCATTTTATTTCATATTCTGTAAATAGCAGTCAAAAACACTTAATGATGAATTATTGCCTGTTACTATAGTTAACTTGTATGAGTTGTATCAACAGCATTCTTAGACTATATGATTTGTATCAACTTGTTTCCTTTTACTCTTCTGAAATTTACAGTAAAATTCCGATGTATCACACTTCCGAACTGTAGTCAGTAGCATCCCTATCACACATGTAATATCCTTTGTCACCATTGATGTAAACAAAAAAATAAGAAATCAATAGATAAAGCATACCTCATCTATGCTACAATAACCAAGACCATCTTTGTCCTGGAAAAATTCAAGACACCAAGCAAATGAGTATTACCGGTACAGAAACATGTGATAAAACAAATGATTACATGAATGATGACAGACAGTTCCATACACTGGCTGATTGATATTATTACATGTGTTGAGCAATATGATCTTTAAAAAAGTTTGTGTGGCTATTTGCAAAGAAAAATCCGTTATGTACTGGTTATAAGGTTCTTCTATGTGACACTCCGATTGAAGAACTTCCCTTTCTGAAAACTCAAAATTGGCAAGTTAAAAGGAATTTTTGTTAAAAGATCAAAATGATAACATAATCACTTGTTGGTAAGGCCTCTTGAGTATTCCAAAATAATGGAAATAAAAATTTGATAGACAATGACTGCCTTGTTATGGAGGTTAGGCATAATTCGACAGTGACAGTGAGATTTTGAGCCATTGGACTTGCATTTTGTTGAATATTTTAGAACTCCATACGTATGTGATAAAAAAAGATATTAATTGCTATAAAACGTGACATCAGATTTTGTTTTTAAGTATGCTCACTATTCTTAAAAATCTTTAGAAAAATAGTTAAAGAGCTCAGCGACATCAATTTCTTGGTTAATTTGAGGTACTTTAGGATAGCCTACTCCTTAATATGTAATACTTGGTCAGTATTTGATGTGTATGTGGCAGAAAAGGTTGTTCTTCTCAAATGAGCACTCAGTCGCAGTAGTAGTTTATGAACATTATATATTAGGACCTAGCAACAGGTAAAATTAATCACTAAGTGTCACAATTTTTCTGGAATTACTGTGTAAAGCAAATGTACCCGTTGACGACTCGGCCACGTGCCCCTCTTCCAGCCAATGGATTTGATACGCTCTGAAGTATCAATGGCTTGCGAAGATGTCACGTGCCGAAAAGACCAGTCTCCAACGACAACCACTAGAGACTTGAATAGCCCGAGCACATTACATCACATTACATATGCGACTGAGAAGTGCTTTAATTAATACTAACCTAAATCTTTTGATTTTTTAATGCTGTAGGATATCAATTCCACTATTCGGGAGATAAACGGTATGTGTCACAATAAAGACCATATTAATGCTCAACTTATTGGACCCACCAGAAAAACAAAAGGCCCAAGGGGCACAACGCTCACCTGATAACCATGCACACTCTTACCACACTGACAATGCTTAATGATAATTATTGTAGTTGTACTTTACCAGGGCAGATCCAGATTTTCATGTTCAAATGAAAGTATCTATAGGTACAATCAGGATGTGTAGCAATTGATGTAAGAAAGACAACTCTTGCATATTTAGGAGAATAAATTCCCTATCACTTTTTGTAGTTTTAAAAAGAAGGGAAAAAAATCAAAAAATAAAATTGATGGAAGACACAATTTATCAATTACAAAGAATTTAGAATCCTATAAAATGTGTCAAATATGCAGTAACTGAGTGCACAAAATCACACATTAATAGAGTTATTCAAAGAAAAGTTAAAAAATGAACATTTCTGACAAAGTCAGAAAACATGTCAAAAAAGTGTCAAAAATTTGACTTCAGAGTGGAACCAAAAATAACACCATTTCTTAAAACATCCCTCTAGATCATTCTGATGCTTTCGATTTGTCAATACATGCTTCAGTTCTGAGGAAGAACTTTGTTAAAGGAGGGTATCCCCTGTTACCTACTTTTGCCTGTGGTGGCACCACCTATTGATGGATCCCGACAAAAAAAAAACAACAACAGTTGTAGGGGAGCTGTAGGGGAGCATTAGTACTTGTACTTCATTCCTACCAAGTTTCATCAAAATCCCTTTGCTTGTTCTGTAGAAGTCCAATATGTATGAAAATAACCCCCCCCCCTTTCCTTTTTTAAAAAGATAAACATTCATGAAAAATTTTTAAAAAGTAAAATTTTCACTCAAAGTTAATTCCAAACCACTTAACGATTAAAATGTGACAAATATGTCACACATTAATAGAGTTAATAGAGTTATTCAAAGAAAAAGTTTAACCAGAAGTGAGACTGTAGCTCTCCTGGTTGTTTTTTCTAAAACATCAATTTCCTTTCTTTTTTTTTTTAACCAAGACCATAGGGAGCAGGCGCTCTAACAAATTATAAGTAGCATGACAAAACTACATATCCATTATACTGTAACTATAATAGCACTCATATAATTCATAATATCCGATATAAAGTATTTCTAAAAAGAATGTCACACCCATTTTCCAAGATCCTAGGGGCCAAGGACTGCTAGCTCAAATGAACTACCAATGACACATCAAGACTTGGATAAAGAATTAACTCCCCATCATAAATAGCTTTAAACGAGAAGGGAGCACAACTATATAGGAAAAATTACCACACCCATTTTCAAAGACCCTAGGGGTATAAAGGCTAAAACAAAATATCAGGTGCACATCTATGCCACAGACCAATCATTGCAAAAAGAATTAATTCTACATCATTTATAGTGTCAGAGGAGTTGCAAGCACAAGATTACATTTACTTATTTAGGAAAAATGACCACACCCATTTCTGAGACCCTAAGGGTCAGGGGCTAAAACATAAAACCAGGTGCACAACTAGACCAGAGACCCATAATATTGCAATAAGAATTTAGTCAGAGGAGTTGTGAGCACAAGATTACATAGAGTTATATAGGAGAAAATGATCACACCCATTTCTAAGACCCTGGGGGTCAGGGGCTCAAACAAAATATCAGCATAACCAGACCACAGACCCATCACATTGCAGAAAGAATTAAGTCTCCATCATTTATAGTGTCAGAGGAGTTGCGAGCACAAGATTACATAGAGTTGTATAGGAGAAAATGACCACACCCATTTCTAAGACCCTGGGGGTCAGGGGCTCAAACAAAATATCAGGTGCACAACAAGATCACAGACCCATCATACTGCAAAAAGAATTAAGTCTTCATCATTTATATTGACAGAGGAGTTGCGAGCACAGATTATATAGAGTTGTATAGGAGAAAATGACCACACCCATTTCTAGGACCCTGGGGGTCAGGGGCTAAAACAAAATATCAGGTGCACAATGAGACTACAGACCCATCATATTGCAAAAAGAATTAAGTCTCCATCATTTATAAAGTCAGAGGAGTTGCGAACACAAGATTACATAGAGTTATATAGGTGAAAATGACCACACCCATTTCTAAGACCCTGGGGGTCAGGGGGCTCAAACAAAATATCAGGTACACAACAAGACCACAGACCCATCATATTGCAAAAAGATTTAAGTCTCCATCATTTATAGTGTCAGAGGAGTTGCGAACACAAGGTTACATAGAGTTATATAGGAGAAAATGACCACACCCATTTCTAAGACCCTGGGGGTCAGGGGCTCAAAAAAAATATCAGGTGCACAACTATACTACAGACCCATCATATTGCAAAACGAATTAAGTCTCCATCATTTATAGTGTCAGAGGAGTTGCGAGCACAAGATTACATAGAGTTATATAGGAGAAAATGACCACACCCATTTCTAAGACCCTGGGGGTCAGGGGCTCAAACAAAATATCAGGTGCACATCAAGACCACAGACCCATCATATTGCAAAAAAAAATTAAGTCTCCATCATTTATAGTGTCAGAGGAGTTGTCCGGACAAGATTACATAGAATTTAATGACCACGCCCATTTTATAAGACCCTGGGGGTCAGGGACTGAAACTAAATGTCAGGTGCACAACTAGACCATGGACCAAGTAAAATGCAAAAAGAATTAACTTTCTATCTCTTACAGTTTCAGAGGAGTTGTCCGGACAAGAATTGTTTACGGACAGACAGACAGACAGACGGACGGACGCCGGACAAAGGGTGATCGCATAAGCTCGACTGGTCTGAGACCAGTAGAGCTAAAAATGAGCATTTCTGACAAAGTCTGAAAAGATGTCAAAAATTTGACTTTGAAGTGGAACCAAAAGCAACAACACTTCTTAAACATTTCTAACAATAAATATTAAAAGAAAATGAGAAAAAAACTGAAAAAGGAAAACAAATCTTTTTTTAGGTCCAGCCTGGATTTGAACCCACTATCCTTGTGTCCATACATACCATGGTACAATCTTAAAAATAAAATTCCTTAAATAATCCAAAAGTGCATATTTTGACAAAATTCTTTCACAGTTGCATTTCTTACTATAAATATCAAGAAGTATATGAGCAATTTCTGGGGAGAAGTTGAAAATGTTAAAATTGACCATCTCCCCTTCCTTTTTTCAGTTAAAAAAATTCAAATAAAAAAAACAGAAAATAAAATTTTCAGCAAAATTCTTTCATATAAGCATTCCTCTAGTTTAACATGGCTATAAGGCACGGTCCATTTGATATTCAGGAGGGGGGGCTTGGGTTTTTTGTAGGAGCAAGATTATTTTTTTTAGCCCCTGACCGGGGCAAAATTATTTTTTTCTTGCAAAGTTGGAGCAAGGAAATTTTTTTTTATAACAATTGATGTGAATTATATTAAGAATGTGTGTGTTTTTTCAATAGAAATTCTTTATTTTTCCTTAAATTACTTTAAACATTGCTTTATTTTTATGTAAAACTTGAATTCACTTCTAAACGGAGAGAGATAAAAGATTTTTACAATATGTGATATATCATTTTCAGTATACAAAATGTATATAAGGTCATGTAACATGTGAGAGGGCCTAATGCAAGTTTTTACATGTAGAAATGAAAACTAGTGAAAAACTTAATTAAGTTCTCCTTCCAAGCTTGTATATAAAATTAGACACTAAGGTGATACATGTATCTATCAATAGTAATATATTGTATTGATAATGTATTCAAGCATTTTAATTGTGTTCAGTCACATGCATATACTTTTAATGTTTTAAAATATGAACTTGCCATTACAGAAGAAAACTATGGCGAGCGAAGCAAGCCAAAAAATGTTTATAGAAAGTAAACACAGCGGCGAGCGAAGCGATTTCAGGGATTTTAAGCGAATTTTATGGTTATTCTTCAAATTCAGATTACTTGTAAGAGCAAGATTATTTTTTTCTGTCACACCATAAGCAAATTAATTTTTTTCATCAAAATTCAGAGCAAATTTATTTTTTTCGAAAAAAACCCAAGCCCCCCCCCCCCCAGAATAATGGGAAAACTTGGTAGAGGACCTTTAGTACTTCATGTATACCAAGTTTCATAAAAATCCTCCAAGCGATTCCAGAGCAGAGGTAGAAAATGTGAAAAGTTAATGGACGCCGGAGGCCGGACACAGGACAAATCGGTATGAAGATAGCTCACTCTGAGCCTTCGGCTCAGGTGAATCTATCTATAGAATTGTATCAGATATAGTAAGTACTCCTTTAGTTGTAACAAATAAAGCCTGTGTTTGTGAAACACGAATGCCCCTGGTGGCATCTTTGTTAGTATGAACACTATTTTCTGTTAAGTACATGTATGTGAGGTCACTGGGTTAAAAGGTCAAAGGTCAAGGTCATGAGGTCAAAAATTTGGTATCAATGGAAAGATCTTGTCACAAGGAATACACATGTGAAATATGAAAGCCCTATCACTTACCTGTACCATTCAAAAGTTATTTCCAATGTTAAAGTTTTTGAAAAGTAGGTCAAAGGTCAAGGTCAAGGTCACAAGGTCAAAAATTTTGGTATCAATGGAAAGGTCTTGTCACAAGGAATACGCATGTGAAATATGAAAGCCCTATCACTTCCCATTCAAAAGTTATGTCCAATGTTAAAGTTTTTCGGACAACCAGACAGACAAACAGACAAACAGGCCAAAAACTATATGCCCCCGAATCTTTGATTACGGGGGCATAAAAATAACATTGTTTTGGCTGTGCGTCAGTTAAGTTAGAAATAGGACGGATAATAAAAAGTCTATGGAGATTTTGTATAGTAAAATTGCTGAAAATGTGTGACATCGGAGGCTTTCAGATGTCACCGTTTTACTATTACTGACACGGAGAACAATATGGCGGCAGCTTGAAATTAACATGGGAATTTCCCGTAGACATTTTATTTTTCAAATTGCGGTTTGAAAGCTGATAAGGTAAGTTGATGTTAATTTCAAGGTGGTCGATTCTCGGAAACAATAATTTATAGCAAAATTCTTCAGACGACAGAATAAATCGCCAAAACAGGGTGCTCTGGGTTTAGTGAACAGGACAGTAGAATGGTCAGTGTCAAAACAGGACTTATCAACATGATCAACGTATATTTCCCTTCACTGCCAACCTTTTTTGCCAACAAGCCTCGTTTTCGCGAGACCCGTGACGTCACGGCGAAAATCCCTATTGTTTTAGTGGGGAATCCCCTCCGTTTTGACTGGTGAACGGCTAGGGCTGAATAAAAGGTGTCATACTATTGGTCAAAACTATTGAAAATTTCAAAATAGCATATGAAATCAATGTATCTTTCCCTATAGTCGGGAGGAATTGAGTTTTGAACCCGTTCTGATATTTTGAAAAAATTTCGTGAAATTTGTAACATTTTCGAAACAGACATGGAGTGGTGTAAAAAAGAGGAAATTGTGAGAAAAGAGTATGCATGACCCCCTTTTTTCTTTTATTTTCAAGTCACTCAAATTGAGCTAAATGCAGTGGCGGATCCAGCACCCCCTTTGCCAGGGGGGGGGGGTCAAGGGGCGAATTTTGCCGATTTATACTGAAAATGGGCCAAAATATACCTGTTTTTGTCAAATTTTGGGTAATTGCCGGGGGGGATGTCCCCTCCGCAACCCGCTGAATCCGCCACTGAAATGAAAATCATTTTCTTGGATTACACCTAAAGCGAGCATATTTACATTTTTCTTTAAAAGCGCAGTAGAAATTATCCCTGTGTTATATCCTATAAGTATCTGTATAAACAGAATAATGATTGCAGCTACAAAGAAGCATCTGTATCTGTAACATAATCTTTTATTCGAGGAAATTCGAGAATTCGCCATCTCGGCACAGAAGAGTTCCTTCTGGGATAAATTTTTAAGAGAGTGAAGATCTCGGGAAAAAAAACTCATTCTCAATAAATGTACCCTTTTCACATTTTGCGGGGTTTTTTTTTTTTTTTGTGAAATTGAAAGTTCTCAGCATTTTTAAGAAATAAGGAAAAGCAAGGACTTATAAACAGATTAAAACTGTCCTGAAAAAAGCTATGAAAATTAGTACTAAACGTTTCAAACAGTTCGACATTAATTTTGGTCAAACTATTTCCCTCTTTCCATCCTGTTCAAATTCTCCGCCTAATACTAATATGCATGTTTGAGGGATATGTGTGTACTTGTCAAAACACCTATCAATAAAATAATATCAAAATAGCGTCGTAATTACGAGAAAACAGTCGTTATTACGAGAAAAAAGTCGTAATAACGAGAAACTTTTCTCGTAATTACGAGAAAAAAGTCGTAATAACGAGAAACTTTCTCGTAATTACGAAAAAAGTCGTTATTACGAAAAAAAGTACTTTTTTCTCGTAATAACGCATTTTTTCCTCGTAATTACGAAAAAGTTTCTCGTTATTTCGACTTTTTTTTCGTAATAACGTCTTTGTTTCGCGTAATTACGAGAAAGGTTTTTCGTAATAACGGCTTTTTTTCTCGTAATTACGAGAAAGTTTCTCGTTATTACGACTTTTTTCTCGTAATAACGACTTTTTTCTCGTAATAACGACTTTTTCTCGTAATTACGAGAAAGTTTCTCGATATTACGACTTCTTTCTCGTAATTATGAGAAAGGTTTCTCGTAATAACGACTTCTTTTCTCGTAATTACGAGAAAGTTTCTCGTTATTACGACTTTTTTCTCGTAATAACTTTTTTTCTCGTAATTACGAGAAAAATTCTCGTTATTACGAGTTTTTTCTCGTAATTACGAGAAATGTTTCTCGTAATTACGAGAAAATATTTTTCCCACTACCACTTAAAATGAGCCCAATCGGCTTTCGTACATATTAGAGCATCAAGTGTCGATTTATCCCCGGTATCACTTCACTGCCAACCGTTTTTGCCAACCAGCCTCGTTTTCGCGAGACTCGTGACGTCACGGCGAACGGATGTTCGCCGTGACGTCACGAGTCTAAGTCCTTGGGAAAAGGCACAAGTTAAAGGCACAGTTTTCATAGGGACGTATATAACTAAATAAATACGTCCCTGGTTTTCATTATAAATATTATTTTCTGATTTTTTTCCGAGGTCAAACCCCAAGGCCAAGCTTACTCATCATAGTACGATGACCAACAAGCCAAATTTTTAGTTTAAAGGTCATGAAAGGCATATGGCTATATTATATATCAAATGAAAGCTTAAAGTTTCTTCTTTCAATCTAGCTTGGTCGTCAAAACCCAAAGTGGTGCAAAATACGTTTAAAATGACGTCATATGACGTCACCCCCAGGGTGTTTAATTTCTATAGAAAGAGATATGCTATATTGCAATATCGCAAGCTGTTACAATATTAGTAAACTTGAAACAAAACATATTTTAAAGTAAAGAGGATATATAACCCTTCTTGAATGAGGAAAAACATCGAATGTGATTTAGCGTCACAAAGCTGTTAAAAATGACGTCAAATTACTTATCCAATTTTTTTCATCAGAATCATTCATTTCTAGATAATTGTCTTTAAAACTCGAGTTTTCCCTGTTTTACATGGTGATCTGTTATACAAAATAAATAAACTCTCTTTGACTAATTCTATAAAATTTTTGGCAAGCTAGTTGGGTCAGTGTCAGGAAAGAAGGACGCCAATAAAAGTCACCCTTCAACTTTGGTAGTAGGCAAATATGTGTTTGAACAACGATTTTACCATTTGATACCCTATTTATTCGTTTACATTGCAATATTTCGTAATTTTTTGGTTCTACTTATGTTCAATATATTTCGGATCAATGCCATTGATCACGATCGAATATGACGTCACAATCAAAATGGCGACGTATAAGTTCATGTTTTAGCGACAACTGTTGAATTCTTCCATTTTTTACATTTTACTTTCCCCACTGAATTGCAAATTATATGATGTTGAGAATTTCAAATGATGCTACTATATCTTGCAGAATTCGTTCAACTCTCTTATTTAGTGAAAATCCCCTAGCAAGGACTCGTGGACGTAAAATCACTCAACTTGAATATACCATTTTACTCAGTAATTCAATTTATACCCTCTTTTGATCACATCAAATTGCCTTTGCTCGATCTTGTGATGTTCATAATGAATTATATGATACATTTCCAAAATGAATTTTAAGCTACCTCATTTGATGTAGTATTTAAAATTGACAATGACGTCGCAATCAAAATGGCGACGTAGGCGCAATTTTTTAGAAAATACGACTAACATCTTCAATTTTACGTCATTTTTCCATTATATACATTGCGTTTTATGAGATATAAAGATTACCATATATGGCTTTTCTTTTATTTCATACTAATACATACAAGTCATTTTGTAGTGAAGGTCACCCAAGCAAAGATTCATGGACGTAAAATCACAATCGTTCGACATAGAACAATTATTCTAATGCACTCCGTTTGTAACGCGCATTCTGATTGGTTGAGCGATGAAAAAACTGCAAGAGGATTCACGTTTCACTGCAGTTTTTGCTATGACGTCATGCGTTCCTATGGCGACGTCATTAAAAGCAGACGTTTACTAGCTCATTACTGACCAATGCATTAGAATAGGGTTACCATACTGATGTTTTACAAAAACTGACAGGGTATCGGCGAATCCCCTGTCAGAAATATCCGTTTTACCGCTCGGCTGACGACTCGCGGTAAAACTCAATTTCTGACAGGGGATTCGCCGATACCCTGTCAGTTTTTGTAATGCATGGTAACCCCTAAATTTAGACATTTTTCGAAATTAGTACAGATCCTCTTTTGATCACATCAAACTTCCTATTTTACAAGATACATGTAAAAGGATATATAATAATATGACAAATTCGATCTCAATTTGAATCTTTCTTACAAGATGTGGCATTCAAAATTGAAAATGACGTCGCAATCAAAATGTCGACGTTGGCGCATGTTTTGAGCAATAATGGTAGAAATCATTCAATTTTACGTTAAATTTTCAATTCATTGTATTTTTTTAGATATGAAGAATTATAAATGCTAACATTTCATTCGGAATTCAGGCAACTCGTGTTGTAGTGAGTTTCCTGTAGCAAAGATTCATGGACGTAAAATATTAAACTTGTTTGATAGATACCATCGACAAAGAACATCATTTGAGATCATCTTTTAGTCACATCAAACTCCCTTTATTCGATCTCATTATGTTATGTCATATTATGATAAATTAATATGACACAAAGTCGATTACACTTTGTATCTTACTTTCAAGATGTAGAATTCAAAATCGAAAATGATGTAACAATGAAAATGGCGTCGTAGGCGCGTTCTTTGAGCAAAATCCAATTTTACGTTATATTTTCTATTTCATTTTATACAATCATGG
>AP027103.1:74680809-74931127 GCA_028142955.1 Pinctada fucata | reverse complement strand
ACCCTTTTATTTCTTTAGAAGTGCATCTTCAATAACCAAATTAAAGTACAAACATTTATAATCAAAGTTTCACAAGTTTTATTGTTTTCAGTCTGTAATACATGTACTTTGCTATGCACTGTTGCCTGAGACTACTTTCCTATAGTGACCGTTTACAGAAGCATAAATGTTATGATGCAACCGACTCTGTCATCCCCTGTACACTGTACAACGAGAACAGCAACCTTGGTTTTCCGTTTTATTAAATTCCTCTTTTGTGTTACCCGTTTTGGAGACTGCGGTAATGTATATGCGTCTATGTATATTCTTAATTTCTTTCGCGTACTTATCTGTTTATAGTCATGATTATTTTGTGTGTTGAATATCTTGAAAGTATTGACGATGATAGACTGTGAATTACGTCGGTACGCACATGTTTTGTGAGAGCAATTTCCGCGGTCAAAAAGAGATTTGTTCTACAACTATTTAGTGCATTAAAAAATAAGTAAATAAAAATAGATCAAGAAGACGATAGATAAACTTTTCGTCGATTTCTAAACGGACTCACGCGAATACTTGTATATAATAGTTGTCTGTTTCAGCTTGGGAACTTAAGTTTTGAGATGGAAAGCAAAGATACAATGTACGTGTAAAATGTAATCATAATTATTAGAAATAAAACAGGTATAAATTCATCAAGGCGGATTCATGTGTATTTATGTCGCGAGCCTATATTGGCGGAACTTAACAATGAAGTTATAGATTGCTTTGCAATTTTTGACTTTTCATTCTCAACCTTTGCTAACATTTTCTAGAAGTCATGCTGTTAGTTGTTGCGCACTGTGCGGTCAACTTTAAAAAAGGTCAAAATATGAAGTGAAAATTTTTTAGAAATAAATCTCTCGCGCGATCGATAAAACCTATCTTCCAGTTGTACAAGTATACCTACGTATTTAATCAAAAACATCTTAACTAGGCAGTCGTTTGTACTAATCGGAAAGGTGCTAAATGGTTGTACAAACAATTCAATTAAGCAAAGTACATATTTAAGATGGTAATGCATTAATTACCGCAAATGGACAACATAATCGAAACTTAACAGGCGGAACGAGAAGGGCAACAAGAGGAAAACGGGAGGGCATCAAGGGGGCAACAATAGGGCATCAAGGGCGCAACAAAAGGGCTTGATCAAGGGCGCAAGGGAGGGCATCAAAGGGCGCAAGGAAGGGCATCAAGGGCGCGGCACCCTTCTATTTTGGCCTTGCGGGGAAACACTGCCTAGTAACCTTGACCTTGGACTTTGACCTAGTTAAAGATTTTGGATAAAGTTTCTGGTTGAGGCAAAATCTAAGGAACCATATGCAGTAGAAAACCTTATATTATACATGTTGGTTGCCCATGACAAGACCTTTCGATTTATGCCGTAACATTTGACTTAGTGACCTTGACCTTGGACTTTGACCTAGTTAAAGATTTTGATCAATGTTCCTGGTTGAAGCAAAATCTATGGAACTGTATGCAGTAGAAACTTTATATTATACATGAAGCTGGCCCATGACAAGACCTTTCAATTTATGCCATAACATTTGACCTAGTGACCTTGACCTTGGACTTTGACCTAGTTAAAGTTTTTGGTTAAAGTTCTTGGTTTTAGCAAAATCTATGGAACTGTATGCAGTAGAAACTTTATATTATACATGTAGGTTGCCCATGACAAGACCTTTCAATTAATGCCGTAACATTTGACCTAGTGACCTTGACCTTGGACTTTGACCTAGTTAAAAGATTTTGGTTAAAGTTTCTGGTTGAAGCAAAATCTATGGAACTGTATGCAGTAGAAACTTTATGTTATACATGTAAGTTGCCTCTGAAAAACCTTTCAATTTATGCTGTATTACATTGTATCTAACCTATTGACTTTGACCCAGTTAGTGACAAAAACTTACTTTGCAATCCGGCCATACCGTCTTTTGTGGTGTTTTATTAGAATTTGAATTTGTGTATTTAGTATTGCAAAGCAATTCCGGTGTATAGATTGACGATGTCTGCCAGTCTGTCTGTCCATCTGCTGTCAACATTTTGGTTAAAGTTTCTGGTTGAGGCAAAATCTAAGGAACTCTATGCAGTAGAAACTTTATATTATACATTTAGGTTGCCCATCACAAGACCTTTCAATTTATGCCGTAACATTTGACCTAGTGACCTTGACCTTGGACTTTGACCTAGTTAAAGATTTTGGTTAAAGTTTCTGGTTGAAGCAAAATCTATGGAACTGTATGCAGTAGAAACCTTATATTATACATATAGGTTGCCCATGACGATCTCGAGACCTTTCAATTTTTGCCGTAACATTTGACCTAGTGACCTTGACCTTGGACTTTGACCTAGTTAAAGATTTTGGTTAAAGTTTATGGTTGAATCAAAATCTATGGAACTGTATGCAATAGAAACCTTATATTATACATGTAGGTTGCCCATGACAAGACCTTTCAATATATGCCGTAACATATGACCTAGTGACCTTGACCTTGGACTTTGACCTAGTTAAAGATTTTGGTTAAAATTTCTGGTTGAAGCAAAATCTCAGGAACTGTACGCAGAAGAAACTTTATATTTTACATTATGGTTGCCTCTGACAATACCTCTCAATGTATGCTGTAATATTTGACTTAGTGACCTTGACCCAGTTGGTGAGTGGTGACAAAAACTTACTTTGCTATCTGGCCATACCATCTTTAGCGGTGTTTTATTTTACACTTAACTTGATGTCATTTTGATTACTTTTCACGAAAACAATTTTGGTTATACATGTAGTCACCTTTAAAAAAGTTTCATCTCTGAGCAACAATCAATTGTCAATTTAAATATTGTTATTGAAAATCGAAGGGGTTTAATGATTGACTATTGGAAATCCGCTACTATCGTCACATCACTATTTAAAAGGATATAAAAACAGGGAGGGGACATACGAAATACAGTCTGTGCCCTGCCAGCTGTAGCGAGCTCATGCATGTTATCACCAGAGGGTTCATGAATTTATTAATAATGATATATTTGGTACTCTTTAAATGTTTTCTTTTTCTGAAATGTCTCTTGAAAATGATAATTCTCTTTATTTATATGATGCATAGGAATCAGTAGATTACAATGTATGTTTATGGTATTATTCTCTGTTTTATTTACTTTAGGCATCCAGTAGCAGTGTTTTTCCATATGGTTTTCCGTGTAAGCGCCTTGGTTATCTATTTGCTTTGTGGATGGTTTGGAGCAGGGTTCATCACAGATTTTATATTGATTGTCATCTTACTATCAATGGATTTCTGGACTGTTAAAAATATAACAGGTATTAATGGTTTTTATGCCCCCGTAATCAGTGATTCAAGTGCATATAGTTTTTAGCTCACCAGAGCAAAGCTCAGATGAGCTAATGTAATAGCACGCCCAGGGTTTTTTTTACTCTTTGATTCCAAGGGCCTGGGCCTTCAAAATCGGGAAAAATAGCGACATTTGGTAGAAATTGGGGAAAAATATTATACAAATAAATTGAGAAAACAAGCAAAAATTGGCTTCTTATGAAGACGAATAAACGAATATAGACACCTGTAGTACCAAGAATATTATCAGATAGTGTACATAGTAAAACAGATAAATTATAAATGTATTTTCAGTAATTTCAAAGGGTTTTTATACTTTTTTAATTGGAATTTAATTTTTTTTCAAATTGGGAATTTTAAGCTCAGAAATTGGGAAAAATGCCTGTTTTTCAGCATTGGGAATTGGGCCGAATTTCGGCCCTGGAGAACACCTAAAAAAATCCTTGGCGCCGTCCGGCATCTGGCATAAACTTTAAACATTTTCAACATCAGTCTCCTCTGCAACCGCTGCACAGAATTTCAGGAAACTTTACAGGAAGCAAGAACTCAAGGTCCTCTACCAAGTTTGTGTTTTTCGTGCTGATGGATCAACAAATATGGCCACTGAGGGCTCTGATTGGCTGAAGCATTTTCGACTTCTCCTCTGCAACCGCTGCACAGAATTTCACGAAACCTTACACTTACAGGAAGCAAGTACTCAAGTTCCTCTACCAAGTTTGTGTTTTTTGTGCCAATTGGTCGAACAAATATGGCCACTGTGGGCTCTGATTGGCGGACGCATTTTCAACTTCTCCTCTGCAACCACTGCACAGAATTTCATGAATTCTAGCAAGACGCAAGTACTCAAGGTCCTTTACCAAGTTTGTGTTTTTTGTGCCAATTGGTCAACTAATATGGCCATCGAGGGCTCTTATTGGCAGACACATTTTCGACTTTTCTGCAATCTCTGCACAGAATTTCAAGAAACCTTTCAGGAAGCAAGTACTCAAGGTCCTCTACCAAGTTTTAATTTTTGTGCTGATTGGTCAACAAATATGGCTACCGAGGGCTCTGATTGACTGACACATTTTTGACTTCACCTCTGCAACTGCTGCACAGAATTTCACGAAACCTTGCAGAAAGCAAGTACTCATGATCCTCTACCAAGTTTGTGTTTTTTTATGCTGATCGGTCAACAAATATGGCCGCCGAGGACTCTGATTGGCTGACATATTTTCGACTTCTCCTCTGCACCCGCTGCACAGAATTTCATGAAACCTTACAAGAAGCAAGTACTGAAGGTCCTCTACCAAGTTTGTGTTTTTTATGCCGATCTGTCAACAAATATGGCCGCCAAGGGATCTAAATGGCTGCCTAGGGCTCTGATTGGCTGACACATTTTCGACTTCTCTGTAACCACTGTTCAGAATTTCATGAAACCTTATAGGAACCAATTACTCGTTATCCTCTACAAAGTTTGTGTTTTCAGTGCCGATTAATTGGCTTACAAGTTTGGCCATTTAGGGCTCTGATTGGCCGACATCTCCAAAACTGATGCTCATAATTTCACGAAACCTTAAATGAAGCAAGTACTCAAGGGCCCCCATCAAATTGTCCACTATCATTCTTTAGTTTGCGACTCAGGTGAGCGATGTAGCCCCCTTAGGCCTCTTGTTGTCATGCCCCCATAATAGGAGATTTGGGGGCATATAGTTTTTGGTCTGTCTGTCTGTTTATCTGTTTGTCTGCAAAAAACTTTAACCTTGGCCATAACTTTTATGGTAAGTGATAGGGCTTTCATATTTCACATGATTATTCCTTGTGACAAGACCTTTCCATGGATACCAAATTTGTTTACCTTGTGACCATGACCTTGGAGTTTGACCTACTTTTGAAAAATATAACCTTGGTCATAACTTTTGAATGGTAAGTGATACAGCTTTCATATTTCACTTGTGTATTCCTTGTGACAAGACCTTTCCATGGATGCCAAAATTATTTACCTCTTGACCCTGACCTTGGAGTTTGACCTACTTTCGAAAATCTTAAGACTTGGCTATAACCATAACTTTTGAATGCTAAGTGATATAGATTTCATATTTCATGTATGAATTCCATGTGGCAAGACTTTTCCATGGATACCAAATTTGACCTTGTGACCTTGACCTAAAAATGTGAAACTACTTGTCAGCTGTTTTACTGTCAAAGATGCCAACGGGGCATACATGTTTCACAAACACATGTTTTTAGCTCACCTGAGCCAAAGGCTCTAGTGAGCTATTGTCATAGCGATCCGTCCGGCGTCCGTCGTCCGTCGTGTGTCGTGTGTCGTGTGTCGTCTGTCTGTCGTAAACTTTTCACATTTTCGACTTCTTCTCAAGAATGGCTAAAGGGATTTTGATGAAACTTGGTAGGTATAAAGTACTAATGGTCCCCTACAAGTGTTGTTGTTTTTCGTCCGGATCCCTCAACAGGTGGCGCCACCACAGGCAAAAGTAGGTCACAGGGGGTACCCTCCTTTGACAAACTTCTTCTTCAGAACGGAAGCACGTATCGACAAACCGAAAGCATCAGGATGATCTAGAGAGATGTCTTAAGAAGTGTTGTTATTTTTGGTTCCACTCCGAACTCAAATTTTTGACGCTTTTTTGACGTCTCTTCGGACTTAGTCAGGAATGCTAATTTTTGCACTATTTCTTTAAATAACTCAATAAGTGTATGATTTTACACACTCATTTACTGCATATTTATCATATCTAACTTAATCATTGCTTTGATATGAATTTTATGCTTAAATTTTATTTTTTTGATTTTTTATGAATTTTTTTCTTATGTAAAAAGGAAGGGGGGGGGGGGTGATTTTCATACATTTTCTGCTTCTTTTCTATAACCACTCTTCAGATTGTCATGACATTTTGTAGATATGAGGTACTCATGCATGGTACCCTTCAAGTGAAAGAATTTTGTCAAGATATCCACTTTTGGATTTTTAAGGAATATTTTTTAAGATTGTACATAGGTATAGTGTATGTTTTCCATGCCCAATGGACCCATGGGGAGTGGCTTCAAACCCCGGCGGGACCCCAACAAAATTTTTTTCCCTTTTTAGCTCACCTGAGCCAAAGGCTCTAGTGAGCTATTGTCATAGCGATCCGTCCGGCGTCCGTCGTCCGTCGTGTGTCGTGTGTCGTGTGTCGTCTGTCTGTCGTAAACTTTTCACATTTTCGACTTCTTCTCAAGAATGGCTAAAGGGATTTTGATGAAACTTGGTAGGTATAAAGTACTAATGGTCCCCTACAAGTGTTGTTGTTTTTCGTCCGGATCCCTCAACAGGTGGCGCCACCACAGGCAAAAGTAGGTCACAGGGGGTACCCTCCTTTGACAAACTTCTTCTTCAGAACGGAAGCACGTATCGACAAACCGAAAGCATCAGGATGATCTAGAGAGATGTCTTAAGAAGTGTTGTTATTTTTGGTTCCACTCCGAACTCAAATTTTTGACGCTTTTTTGACGTCTCTTCGGACTTAGTCAGGAATGCTAATTTTTGCACTATTTCTTTAAATAACTCAATAAGTGTATGATTTTACACACTCATTTACTGCATATTTATCATATCTAACTTAATCATTGCTTTGATATGAATTTTATGCTTAAATTTTATTTTTTTGATTTTTTATGAATTTTTTTCTTATGTAAAAAGGAAGGGGGGGGGTGATTTTCATACATTTTCTGCTTCTTTTCTATAACCACTCTTCAGATTGTCATGACATTTTGTAGATATGAGGTACTCATGCATGGTACCCTTCAAGTGAAAGAATTTTGTCAAGATATCCACTTTTGGATTTTTAAGGAATATTTTTTAAGATTGTACATAGGTATAGTGTATGTTTTCCATGCCCAATGGACCCATGGGGAGTGGCTTCAAACCCCGGCGGGACCCCAACAAAATTTTTTTCCCTTTTTAGCTCACCTGAGCCAAAGGCTCTAGTGAGCTATTGTCATAGCGATCCGTCCGGCGTCCGTCGTCCGTCGTGTGTCGTGTGTCGTGTGTCGTCTGTCTGTCGTAAACTTTTCACATTTTCGACTTCTTCTCAAGAATGGCTAAAGGGATTTTGATGAAACTTGGTAGGTATAAAGTACTAATGGTCCCCTACAAGTGTTGTTGTTTTTCGTCCGGATCCCTCAACAGGTGGCGCCACCACAGGCAAAAGTAGGTCACAGGGGGTACCCTCCTTTGACAAACTTCTTCTTCAGAACGGAAGCACGTATCGACAAACCGAAAGCATCAGGATGATCTAGAGAGATGTCTTAAGAAGTGTTGTTATTTTTGGTTCCACTCCGAACTCAAATTTTTGACGCTTTTTTGACGTCTCTTCGGACTTAGTCAGGAATGCTAATTTTTGCACTATTTCTTTAAATAACTCAATAAGTGTATGATTTTACACACTCATTTACTGCATATTTATCATATCTAACTTAATCATTGCTTTGATATGAATTTTATGCTTAAATTTTATTTTTTTGATTTTTTATGAATTTTTTTCTTATGTAAAAAGGAAGGGGGGGGGGGGGTGATTTTCATACATTTTCTGCTTCTTTTCTATAACCACTCTTCAGATTGTCATGACATTTTGTAGATATGAGGTACTCATGCATGGTACCCTTCAAGTGAAAGAATTTTGTCAAGATATCCACTTTTGGATTTTTAAGGAATATTTTTTAAGATTGTACATAGGTATAGTGTATGTTTTCCATGCCCAATGGACCCATGGGGAGTGGCTTCAAACCCCGGCGGGACCCCAACAAAATTTTTTTCCCTTTTTAGCTCACCTGAGCCAAAGGCTCTAGTGAGCTATTGTCATAGCGATCCGTCCGGCGTCCGTCGTCCGTCGTGTGTCGTGTGTCGTGTGTCGTCTGTCTGTCGTAAACTTTTCACATTTTCGACTTCTTCTCAAGAATGGCTAAAGGGATTTTGATGAAACTTGGTAGGTATAAAGTACTAATGGTCCCCTACAAGTGTTGTTGTTTTTCGTCCGGATCCCTCAACAGGTGGCGCCACCACAGGCAAAAGTAGGTCACAGGGGGTACCCTCCTTTGACAAACTTCTTCTTCAGAACGGAAGCACGTATCGACAAACCGAAAGCATCAGGATGATCTAGAGAGATGTCTTAAGAAGTGTTGTTATTTTTGGTTCCACTCCGAACTCAAATTTTTGACGCTTTTTTGACGTCTCTTCGGACTTAGTCAGGAATGCTAATTTTTGCACTATTTCTTTAAATAACTCAATAAGTGTATGATTTTACACACTCATTTACTGCATATTTATCATATCTAACTTAATCATTGCTTTGATATGAATTTTATGCTTAAATTTTATTTTTTTGATTTTTTATGAATTTTTTTCTTATGTAAAAAGGAAGGGGGGGGGGGGGGGTGATTTTCATACATTTTCTGCTTCTTTTCTATAACCACTCTTCAGATTGTCATGACATTTTGTAGATATGAGGTACTCATGCATGGTACCCTTCAAGTGAAAGAATTTTGTCAAGATATCCACTTTTGGATTTTTAAGGAATATTTTTTAAGATTGTACATAGGTATAGTGTATGTTTTCCATGCCCAATGGACCCATGGGGAGTGGCTTCAAACCCCGGCGGGACCCCAACAAAATTTTTTTCCCTTTTTAGCTCACCTGAGCCAAAGGCTCTAGTGAGCTATTGTCATAGCGATCCATCCACTTTTGGATTTTTAAGGAATATTTTTTAAGATTGTACATAGGTATAGTGTATGTTTTCCATGCCCAATGGACCCATGGGGAGTGGCTTCAAACCCCGGCGGGACCCCAACAAAATTTTTTTCCCTTTTTAGCTCACCTGAGCCAAAGGCTCTAGTGAGCTATTGTCATAGCGATCCGTCCGGCGTCCGTCGTCCGTCGTGTGTCGTGTGTCGTGTGTCGTCTGTCTGTCGTAAACTTTTCACATTTTCGACTTCTTCTCAAGAATGGCTAAAGGGATTTTGATGAAACTTGGTAGGTATAAAGTACTAATGGTCCCCTACAAGTGTTGTTGTTTTTCGTCCGGATCCCTCAACAGGTGGCGCCACCACAGGCAAAAGTAGGTCACAGGGGGTACCCTCCTTTGACAAACTTCTTCTTCAGAACGGAAGCACGTATCGACAAACCGAAAGCATCAGGATGATCTAGAGAGATGTCTTAAGAAGTGTTGTTATTTTTGGTTCCACTCCGAACTCAAATTTTTGACGCTTTTTTGACGTCTCTTCGGACTTAGTCAGGAATGCTAATTTTTGCACTATTTCTTTAAATAACTCAATAAGTGTATGATTTTACACACTCATTTACTGCATATTTATCATATCTAACTTAATCATTGCTTTGATATGAATTTTATGCTTAAATTTTATTTTTTTGATTTTTTATGAATTTTTTTCTTATGTAAAAAGGAAGGGGGGGGGGGGTGATTTTCATACATTTTCTGCTTCTTTTCTATAACCACTCTTCAGATTGTCATGACATTTTGTAGATATGAGGTACTCATGCATGGTACCCTTCAAGTGAAAGAATTTTGTCAAGATATCCACTTTTGGATTTTTAAGGAATATTTTTTAAGATTGTACATAGGTATAGTGTATGTTTTCCATGCCCAATGGACCCATGGGGAGTGGCTTCAAACCCCGGCGGGACCCCAACAAAATTTTTTTCCCTTTTTAGCTCACCTGAGCCAAAGGCTCTAGTGAGCTATTGTCATAGCGATCCGTCCGGCGTCCGTCGTCCGTCGTGTGTCGTGTGTGTCGTGTGTCGTCTGTCTGTCGTAAACTTTTCACATTTTCGACTTCTTCTCAAGAATGGCTAAAGGGATTTTGATGAAACTTGGTAGGTATAAAGTACTAATGGTCCCCTACAAGTGTTGTTGTTTTTCGTCCGGATCCCTCAACAGGTGGCGCCACCACAGGCAAAAGTAGGTCACAGGGGGTACCCTCCTTTGACAAACTTCTTCTTCAGAACGGAAGCACGTATCGACAAACCGAAAGCATCAGGATGATCTAGAGAGATGTCTTAAGAAGTGTTGTTATTTTTGGTTCCACTCCGAACTCAAATTTTTGACGCTTTTTTGACGTCTCTTCGGACTTAGTCAGGAATGCTAATTTTTGCACTATTTCTTTAAATAACTCAATAAGTGTATGATTTTACACACTCATTTACTGCATATTTATCATATCTAACTTAATCATTGCTTTGATATGAATTTTATGCTTAAATTTTATTTTTTTGATTTTTTATGAATTTTTTTCTTATGTAAAAAGGAAGGGGGGGGGGGTGATTTTCATACATTTTCTGCTTCTTTTCTATAACCACTCTTCAGATTGTCATGACATTTTGTAGATATGAGGTACTCATGCATGGTACCCTTCAAGTGAAAGAATTTTGTCAAGATATCCACTTTTGGATTTTTAAGGAATATTTTTTAAGATTGTACATAGGTATAGTGTATGTTTTCCATGCCCAATGGACCCATGGGGAGTGGCTTCAAACCCCGGCGGGACCCCAACAAAATTTTTTTCCCTTTTTAGCTCACCTGAGCCAAAGGCTCTAGTGAGCTATTGTCATAGCGATCCGTCCGGCGTCCGTCGTCCGTCGTGTGTCGTGTGTCGTGTGTCGTCTGTCTGTCGTAAACTTTTCACATTTTCGACTTCTTCTCAAGAATGGCTAAAGGGATTTTGATGAAACTTGGTAGGTATAAAGTACTAATGGTCCCCTACAAGTGTTGTTGTTTTTCGTCCGGATCCCTCAACAGGTGGCGCCACCACAGGCAAAAGTAGGTCACAGGGGGTACCCTCCTTTGACAAACTTCTTCTTCAGAACGGAAGCACGTATCGACAAACCGAAAGCATCAGGATGATCTAGAGAGATGTCTTAAGAAGTGTTGTTATTTTTGGTTCCACTCCGAACTCAAATTTTTGACGCTTTTTTGACGTCTCTTCGGACTTAGTCAGGAATGCTAATTTTTGCACTATTTCTTTAAATAACTCAATAAGTGTATGATTTTACACACTCATTTACTGCATATTTATCATATCTAACTTAATCATTGCTTTGATATGAATTTTATGCTTAAATTTTATTTTTTTGATTTTTTATGAATTTTTTTCTTATGTAAAAAGGAAGGGGGGGGGGTGATTTTCATACATTTTCTGCTTCTTTTCTATAACCACTCTTCAGATTGTCATGACATTTTGTAGATATGAGGTACTCATGCATGGTACCCTTCAAGTGAAAGAATTTTGTCAAGATATCCACTTTTGGATTTTTAAGGAATATTTTTTAAGATTGTACATAGGTATAGTGTATGTTTTCCATGCCCAATGGACCCATGGGGAGTGGCTTCAAACCCCGGCGGGACCCCAACAAAATTTTTTTCCCTTTTTAGCTCACCTGAGCCAAAGGCTCTAGTGAGCTATTGTCATAGCGATCCGTCCGGCGTCCGTCGTCCGTCGTGTGTCGTGTGTCGTGTGTCGTCTGTCTGTCGTAAACTTTTCACATTTTCGACTTCTTCTCAAGAATGGCTAAAGGGATTTTGATGAAACTTGGTAGGTATAAAGTACTAATGGTCCCCTACAAGTGTTGTTGTTTTTCGTCCGGATCCCTCAACAGGTGGCGCCACCACAGGCAAAAGTAGGTCACAGGGGGTACCCTCCTTTGACAAACTTCTTCTTCAGAACGGAAGCACGTATCGACAAACCGAAAGCATCAGGATGATCTAGAGAGATGTCTTAAGAAGTGTTGTTATTTTTGGTTCCACTCCGAACTCAAATTTTTGACGCTTTTTTGACGTCTCTTCGGACTTAGTCAGGAATGCTAATTTTTGCACTATTTCTTTAAATAACTCAATAAGTGTATGATTTTACACACTCATTTACTGCATATTTATCATATCTAACTTAATCATTGCTTTGATATGAATTTTATGCTTAAATTTTATTTTTTTGATTTTTTATGAATTTTTTTCTTATGTAAAAAGGAAGGGGGGGGGGGGGTGATTTTCATACATTTTCTGCTTCTTTTCTATAACCACTCTTCAGATTGTCATGACATTTTGTAGATATGAGGTACTCATGCATGGTACCCTTCAAGTGAAAGAATTTTGTCAAGATATCCACTTTTGGATTTTTAAGGAATATTTTTTAAGATTGTACATAGGTATAGTGTATGTTTTCCATGCCCAATGGACCCATGGGGAGTGGCTTCAAACCCCGGCGGGACCCCAACAAAATTTTTTTCCCTTTTTAGCTCACCTGAGCCAAAGGCTCTAGTGAGCTATTGTCATAGCGATCCGTCCGGCGTCCGTCGTCCGTCGTGTGTCGTGTGTCGTGTGTCGTCTGTCTGTCGTAAACTTTTCACATTTTCGACTTCTTCTCAAGAATGGCTAAAGGGATTTTGATGAAACTTGGTAGGTATAAAGTACTAATGGTCCCCTACAAGTGTTGTTGTTTTTCGTCCGGATCCCTCAACAGGTGGCGCCACCACAGGCAAAAGTAGGTCACAGGGGGGTACCCTCCTTTGACAAACTTCTTCTTCAGAACGGAAGCACGTATCGACAAACCGAAAGCATCAGGATGATCTAGAGAGATGTCTTAAGAAGTGTTGTTATTTTTGGTTCCACTCCGAACTCAAATTTTTGACGCTTTTTTGACGTCTCTTCGGACTTAGTCAGGAATGCTAATTTTTGCACTATTTCTTTAAATAACTCAATAAGTGTATGATTTTACACACTCATTTACTGCATATTTATCATATCTAACTTAATCATTGCTTTGATATGAATTTTATGCTTAAATTTTATTTTTTTGATTTTTTATGAATTTTTTTCTTATGTAAAAAGGAAGGGGGGGGGGGGTGATTTTCATACATTTTCTGCTTCTTTTCTATAACCACTCTTCAGATTGTCATGACATTTTGTAGATATGAGGTACTCATGCATGGTACCCTTCAAGTGAAAGAATTTTGTCAAGATATCCACTTTTGGATTTTTAAGGAATATTTTTTAAGATTGTACATAGGTATAGTGTATGTTTTCCATGCCCAATGGACCCATGGGGAGTGGCTTCAAACCCCGGCGGGACCCCAACAAAATTTTTTTCCCTTTTTAGCTCACCTGAGCCAAAGGCTCTAGTGAGCTATTGTCATAGCGATCCGTCCGGCGTCCGTCGTCCGTCGTGTGTCGTGTGTCGTGTGTCGTCTGTCTGTCGTAAACTTTTCACATTTTCGACTTCTTCTCAAGAATGGCTAAAGGGATTTTGATGAAACTTGGTAGGTATAAAGTACTAATGGTCCCCTACAAGTGTTGTTGTTTTTCGTCCGGATCCCTCAACAGGTGGCGCCACCACAGGCAAAAGTAGGTCACAGGGGGTACCCTCCTTTGACAAACTTCTTCTTCAGAACGGAAGCACGTATCGACAAACCGAAAGCATCAGGATGATCTAGAGAGATGTCTTAAGAAGTGTTGTTATTTTTGGTTCCACTCCGAACTCAAATTTTTGACGCTTTTTTGACGTCTCTTCGGACTTAGTCAGGAATGCTAATTTTTGCACTATTTCTTTAAATAACTCAATAAGTGTATGATTTTACACACTCATTTACTGCATATTTATCATATCTAACTTAATCATTGCTTTGATATGAATTTTATGCTTAAATTTTATTTTTTTGATTTTTTATGAATTTTTTTCTTATGTAAAAAGGAAGGGGGGGGGGGTGATTTTCATACATTTTCTGCTTCTTTTCTATAACCACTCTTCAGATTGTCATGACATTTTGTAGATATGAGGTACTCATGCATGGTACCCTTCAAGTGAAAGAATTTTGTCAAGATATCCACTTTTGGATTTTTAAGGAATATTTTTTAAGATTGTACATAGGTATAGTGTATGTTTTCCATGCCCAATGGACCCATGGGGAGTGGCTTCAAACCCCGGCGGGACCCCAACAAAATTTTTTTCCCTTTTTAGCTCACCTGAGCCAAAGGCTCTAGTGAGCTATTGTCATAGCGATCCGTCCGGCGTCCGTCGTCCGTCGTGTGTCGTGTGTCGTGTGTCGTCTGTCTGTCGTAAACTTTTCACATTTTCGACTTCTTCTCAAGAATGGCTAAAGGGATTTTGATGAAACTTGGTAGGTATAAAGTACTAATGGTCCCCTACAAGTGTTGTTGTTTTTCGTCCGGATCCCTCAACAGGTGGCGCCACCACAGGCAAAAGTAGGTCACAGGGGGTACCCTCCTTTGACAAACTTCTTCTTCAGAACGGAAGCACGTATCGACAAACCGAAAGCATCAGGATGATCTAGAGAGATGTCTTAAGAAGTGTTGTTATTTTTGGTTCCACTCCGAACTCAAATTTTTGACGCTTTTTTGACGTCTCTTCGGACTTAGTCAGGAATGCTAATTTTTGCACTATTTCTTTAAATAACTCAATAAGTGTATGATTTTACACACTCATTTACTGCATATTTATCATATCTAACTTAATCATTGCTTTGATATGAATTTTATGCTTAAATTTTATTTTTTTGATTTTTTATGAATTTTTTTCTTATGTAAAAAGGAAGGGGGGGGGGGGTGATTTTCATACATTTTCTGCTTCTTTTCTATAACCACTCTTCAGATTGTCATGACATTTTGTAGATATGAGGTACTCATGCATGGTACCCTTCAAGTGAAAGAATTTTGTCAAGATATCCACTTTTGGATTTTTAAGGAATATTTTTTAAGATTGTACATAGGTATAGTGTATGTTTTCCATGCCCAATGGACCCATGGGGAGTGGCTTCAAACCCCGGCGGGACCCCAACAAAATTTTTTTCCCTTTTTAGCTCACCTGAGCCAAAGGCTCTAGTGAGCTATTGTCATAGCGATCCGTCCGGCGTCCGTCGTCCGTCGTGTGTCGTGTGTCGTGTGTCGTCTGTCTGTCGTAAACTTTTCACATTTTCGACTTCTTCTCAAGAATGGCTAAAGGGATTTTGATGAAACTTGGTAGGTATAAAGTACTAATGGTCCCCTACAAGTGTTGTTGTTTTTCGTCCGGATCCCTCAACAGGTGGCGCCACCACAGGCAAAAGTAGGTCACAGGGGGTACCCTCCTTTGACAAACTTCTTCTTCAGAACGGAAGCACGTATCGACAAACCGAAAGCATCAGGATGATCTAGAGAGATGTCTTAAGAAGTGTTGTTATTTTTGGTTCCACTCCGAACTCAAATTTTTGACGCTTTTTTGACGTCTCTTCGGACTTAGTCAGGAATGCTAATTTTTGCACTATTTCTTTAAATAACTCAATAAGTGTATGATTTTACACACTCATTTACTGCATATTTATCATATCTAACTTAATCATTGCTTTGATATGAATTTTATGCTTAAATTTTATTTTTTTGATTTTTTATGAATTTTTTTCTTATGTAAAAAGGAAGGGGGGGGGGGGGGTGATTTTCATACATTTTCTGCTTCTTTTCTATAACCACTCTTCAGATTGTCATGACATTTTGTAGATATGAGGTACTCATGCATGGTACCCTTCAAGTGAAAGAATTTTGTCAAGATATCCACTTTTGGATTTTTAAGGAATATTTTTTAAGATTGTACATAGGTATAGTGTATGTTTTCCATGCCCAATGGACCCATGGGGAGTGGCTTCAAACCCCGGCGGGACCCCAACAAAATTTTTTTCCCTTTTTAGCTCACCTGAGCCAAAGGCTCTAGTGAGCTATTGTCATAGCGATCCGTCCGGCGTCCGTCGTCCGTCGTGTGTCGTGTGTCGTGTGTCGTCTGTCTGTCGTAAACTTTTCACATTTTCGACTTCTTCTCAAGAATGGCTAAAGGGATTTTGATGAAACTTGGTAGGTATAAAGTACTAATGGTCCCCTACAAGTGTTGTTGTTTTTCGTCCGGATCCCTCAACAGGTGGCGCCACCACAGGCAAAAGTAGGTCACAGGGGGTACCCTCCTTTGACAAACTTCTTCTTCAGAACGGAAGCACGTATCGACAAACCGAAAGCATCAGGATGATCTAGAGAGATGTCTTAAGAAGTGTTGTTATTTTTGGTTCCACTCCGAACTCAAATTTTTGACGCTTTTTTGACGTCTCTTCGGACTTAGTCAGGAATGCTAATTTTTGCACTATTTCTTTAAATAACTCAATAAGTGTATGATTTTACACACTCATTTACTGCATATTTATCATATCTAACTTAATCATTGCTTTGATATGAATTTTATGCTTAAATTTTATTTTTTTGATTTTTTATGAATTTTTTTCTTATGTAAAAAGGAAGGGGGGGGGGGGTGATTTTCATACATTTTCTGCTTCTTTTCTATAACCACTCTTCAGATTGTCATGACATTTTGTAGATATGAGGTACTCATGCATGGTACCCTTCAAGTGAAAGAATTTTGTCAAGATATCCACTTTTGGATTTTTAAGGAATATTTTTTAAGATTGTACATAGGTATAGTGTATGTTTTCCATGCCCAATGGACCCATGGGGAGTGGCTTCAAACCCCGGCGGGACCCCAACAAAATTTTTTTCCCTTTTTAGCTCACCTGAGCCAAAGGCTCTAGTGAGCTATTGTCATAGCGATCCGTCCGGCGTCCGTCGTCCGTCGTGTGTCGTGTGTCGTGTGTCGTCTGTCTGTCGTAAACTTTTCACATTTTCGACTTCTTCTCAAGAATGGCTAAAGGGATTTTGATGAAACTTGGTAGGTATAAAGTACTAATGGTCCCCTACAAGTGTGTTGTTTTTCGTCCGGATCCCTCAACAGGTGGCGCCACCACAGGCAAAAGTAGGTCACAGGGGGTACCCTCCTTTGACAAACTTCTTCTTCAGAACGGAAGCACGTATCGACAAACCGAAAGCATCAGGATGATCTAGAGAGATGTCTTAAGAAGTGTTGTTATTTTTGGTTCCACTCCGAACTCAAATTTTTGACGCTTTTTTGACGTCTCTTCGGACTTAGTCAGGAATGCTAATTTTTGCACTATTTCTTTAAATAACTCAATAAGTGTATGATTTTACACACTCATTTACTGCATATTTATCATATCTAACTTAATCATTGCTTTGATATGAATTTTATGCTTAAATTTTATTTTTTTGATTTTTTATGAATTTTTTTCTTATGTAAAAAGGAAGGGGGGGGGGGGGGTGATTTTCATACATTTTCTGCTTCTTTTCTATAACCACTCTTCAGATTGTCATGACATTTTGTAGATATGAGGTACTCATGCATGGTACCCTTCAAGTGAAAGAATTTTGTCAAGATATCCACTTTTGGATTTTTAAGGAATATTTTTTAAGATTGTACATAGGTATAGTGTATGTTTTCCATGCCCAATGGACCCATGGGGAGTGGCTTCAAACCCCGGCGGGACCCCAACAAAATTTTTTTCCCTTTTTAGCTCACCTGAGCCAAAGGCTCTAGTGAGCTATTGTCATAGCGATCCGTCCGGCGTCCGTCGTCCGTCGTGTGTCGTGTGTCGTGTGTCGTCTGTCTGTCGTAAACTTTTCACATTTTCGACTTCTTCTCAAGAATGGCTAAAGGGATTTTGATGAAACTTGGTAGGTATAAAGTACTAATGGTCCCCTACAAGTGTTGTTGTTTTTCGTCCGGATCCCTCAACAGGTGGCGCCACCACAGGCAAAAGTAGGTCACAGGGGGTACCCTCCTTTGACAAACTTCTTCTTCAGAACGGAAGCACGTATCGACAAACCGAAAGCATCAGGATGATCTAGAGAGATGTCTTAAGAAGTGTTGTTATTTTTGGTTCCACTCCGAACTCAAATTTTTGACGCTTTTTTGACGTCTCTTCGGACTTAGTCAGGAATGCTAATTTTTGCACTATTTCTTTAAATAACTCAATAAGTGTATGATTTTACACACTCATTTACTGCATATTTATCATATCTAACTTAATCATTGCTTTGATATGAATTTTATGCTTAAATTTTATTTTTTTTGATTTTTTATGAATTTTTTTCTTATGTAAAAAGGAAGGGGGGGGGTGATTTTCATACATTTTCTGCTTCTTTTCTATAACCACTCTTCAGATTGTCATGACATTTTGTAGATATGAGGTACTCATGCATGGTACCCTTCAAGTGAAAGAATTTTGTCAAGATATCCACTTTTGGATTTTTAAGGAATATTTTTTAAGATTGTACATAGGTATAGTGTATGTTTTCCATGCCCAATGGACCCATGGGGAGTGGCTTCAAACCCCGGCGGGACCCCAACAAAATTTTTTTTCCCTTTTAGCTCACCTGAGCCAAAGGCTCTAGTGAGCTATTGTCATAGCGATCCGTCCGGCGTCCGTCGTCCGTCGTGTGTCGTGTGTCGTGTGTCGTCTGTCTGTCGTAAACTTTTCACATTTTCGACTTCTTCTCAAGAATGGCTAAAGGGATTTTGATGAAACTTGGTAGGTATAAAGTACTAATGGTCCCCTACAAGTGTTGTTGTTTTTCGTCCGGATCCCTCAACAGGTGGCGCCACCACAGGCAAAAGTAGGTCACAGGGGGTACCCTCCTTTGACAAACTTCTTCTTCAGAACGGAAGCACGTATCGACAAACCGAAAGCATCAGGATGATCTAGAGAGATGTCTTAAGAAGTGTTGTTATTTTTGGTTCCACTCCGAACTCAAATTTTTGACGCTTTTTTGACGTCTCTTCGGACTTAGTCAGGAATGCTAATTTTTGCACTATTTCTTTAAATAACTCAATAAGTGTATGATTTTACACACTCATTTACTGCATATTTATCATATCTAACTTAATCATTGCTTTGATATGAATTTTATGCTTAAATTTTATTTTTTTGATTTTTTATGAATTTTTTTCTTATGTAAAAAGGAAGGGGGGGGGGGGGGTGATTTTCATACATTTTCTGCTTCTTTTCTATAACCACTCTTCAGATTGTCATGACATTTTGTAGATATGAGGTACTCATGCATGGTACCCTTCAAGTGAAAGAATTTTGTCAAGATATCCACTTTTGGATTTTTAAGGAATATTTTTTAAGATTGTACATAGGTATAGTGTGTGTTTTCCATGCCCAATGGACCCATGGGGAGTGGCTTCAAACCCCGGCGGGACCCCAACAAAATTTTTTTCCCTTTTTAGCTCACCTGAGCCAAAGGCTCTAGTGAGCTATTGTCATAGCGATCCGTCCGGCGTCCGTCGTCCGTCGTGTGTCGTGTGTCGTGTGTCGTCTGTCTGTCGTAAACTTTTCACATTTTCGACTTCTTCTCAAGAATGGCTAAAGGGATTTTGATGAAACTTGGTAGGTATAAAGTACTAATGGTCCCCTACAAGTGTTGTTGTTTTTCGTCCGGATCCCTCAACAGGTGGCGCCACCACAGGCAAAAGTAGGTCACAGGGGGTACCCTCCTTTGACAAACTTCTTCTTCAGAACGGAAGCACGTATCGACAAACCGAAAGCATCAGGATGATCTAGAGAGATGTCTTAAGAAGTGTTGTTATTTTTGGTTCCACTCCGAACTCAAATTTTTGACGCTTTTTTGACGTCTCTTCGGACTTAGTCAGGAATGCTAATTTTTGCACTATTTCTTTAAATAACTCAATAAGTGTATGATTTTACACACTCATTTACTGCATATTTATCATATCTAACTTAATCATTGCTTTGATATGAATTTTATGCTTAAATTTTATTTTTTTGATTTTTTATGAATTTTTTTCTTATGTAAAAAGGAAGGGGGGGGGGGGGGGTGATTTTCATACATTTTCTGCTTCTTTTCTATAACCACTCTTCAGATTGTCATGACATTTTGTAGATATGAGGTACTCATGCATGGTACCCTTCAAGTGAAAGAATTTTGTCAAGATATCCACTTTTGGATTTTTAAGGAATATTTTTTAAGATTGTACATAGGTATAGTGTATGTTTTCCATGCCCAATGGACCCATGGGGAGTGGCTTCAAACCCCGGCGGGACCCCAACAAAATTTTTTTCCCTTTTTAGCTCACCTGAGCCAAAGGCTCTAGTGAGCTATTGTCATAGCGATCCGTCCGGCGTCCGTCGTCCGTCGTGTGTCGTGTGTCGTGTGTCGTCTGTCTGTCGTAAACTTTTCACATTTTCGACTTCTTCTCAAGAATGGCTAAAGGGATTTTGATGAAACTTGGTAGGTATAAAGTACTAATGGTCCCCTACAAGTGTTGTTGTTTTTCGTCCGGATCCCTCAACAGGTGGCGCCACCACAGGCAAAAGTAGGTCACAGGGGGTACCCTCCTTTGACAAACTTCTTCTTCAGAACGGAAGCACGTATCGACAAACCGAAAGCATCAGGATGATCTAGAGAGATGTCTTAAGAAGTGTTGTTATTTTTGGTTCCACTCCGAACTCAAATTTTTGACGCTTTTTTGACGTCTCTTCGGACTTAGTCAGGAATGCTAATTTTTGCACTATTTCTTTAAATAACTCAATAAGTGTATGATTTTACACACTCATTTACTGCATATTTATCATATCTAACTTAATCATTGCTTTGATATGAATTTTATGCTTAAATTTTATTTTTTTGATTTTTTATGAATTTTTTTCTTATGTAAAAAGGAAGGGGGGGGGGGGGTGATTTTCATACATTTTCTGCTTCTTTTCTATAACCACTCTTCAGATTGTCATGACATTTTGTAGATATGAGGTACTCATGCATGGTACCCTTCAAGTGAAAGAATTTTGTCAAGATATCCACTTTTGGATTTTTAAGGAATATTTTTTAAGATTGTACATAGGTATAGTGTATGTTTTCCATGCCCAATGGACCCATGGGGAGTGGCTTCAAACCCCGGCGGGACCCCAACAAAATTTTTTTCCCTTTTTAGCTCACCTGAGCCAAAGGCTCTAGTGAGCTATTGTCATAGCGATCCGTCCGGCGTCCGTCGTCCGTCGTGTGTCGTGTGTCGTGTGTCGTCTGTCTGTCGTAAACTTTTCACATTTTCGACTTCTTCTCAAGAATGGCTAAAGGGATTTTGATGAAACTTGGTAGGTATAAAGTACTAATGGTCCCCTACAAGTGTTGTTGTTTTTCGTCCGGATCCCTCAACAGGTGGCGCCACCACAGGCAAAAGTAGGTCACAGGGGGTACCCTCCTTTGACAAACTTCTTCTTCAGAACGGAAGCACGTATCGACAAACCGAAAGCATCAGGATGATCTAGAGAGATGTCTTAAGAAGTGTTGTTATTTTTGGTTCCACTCCGAACTCAAATTTTTGACGCTTTTTTGACGTCTCTTCGGACTTAGTCAGGAATGCTAATTTTTGCACTATTTCTTTAAATAACTCAATAAGTGTATGATTTTACACACTCATTTACTGCATATTTATCATATCTAACTTAATCATTGCTTTGATATGAATTTTATGCTTAAATTTTATTTTTTTGATTTTTTATGAATTTTTTTCTTATGTAAAAAGGAAGGGGGGGGGGGGGTGATTTTCATACATTTTCTGCTTCTTTTCTATAACCACTCTTCAGATTGTCATGACATTTTGTAGATATGAGGTACTCATGCATGGTACCCTTCAAGTGAAAGAATTTTGTCAAGATATCCACTTTTGGATTTTTAAGGAATATTTTTTAAGATTGTACATAGGTATAGTGTATGTTTTCCATGCCCAATGGACCCATGGGGAGTGGCTTCAAACCCCGGCGGGACCCCAACAAAATTTTTTTCCCTTTTTAGCTCACCTGAGCCAAAGGCTCTAGTGAGCTATTGTCATAGCGATCCGTCCGGCGTCCGTCGTCCGTCGTGTGTCGTGTGTCGTGTGTCGTCTGTCTGTCGTAAACTTTTCACATTTTCGACTTCTTCTCAAGAATGGCTAAAGGGATTTTGATGAAACTTGGTAGGTATAAAGTACTAATGGTCCCCTACAAGTGTTGTTGTTTTTCGTCCGGATCCCTCAACAGGTGGCGCCACCACAGGCAAAAGTAGGTCACAGGGGGTACCCTCCTTTGACAAACTTCTTCTTCAGAACGGAAGCACGTATCGACAAACCGAAAGCATCAGGATGATCTAGAGAGATGTCTTAAGAAGTGTTGTTATTTTTGGTTCCACTCCGAACTCAAATTTTTGACGCTTTTTTGACGTCTCTTCGGACTTAGTCAGGAATGCTAATTTTTGCACTATTTCTTTAAATAACTCAATAAGTGTATGATTTTACACACTCATTTACTGCATATTTATCATATCTAACTTAATCATTGCTTTGATATGAATTTTATGCTTAAATTTTATTTTTTTGATTTTTTATGAATTTTTTTCTTATGTAAAAAGGAAGGGGGGGGGGGTGATTTTCATACATTTTCTGCTTCTTTTCTATAACCACTCTTCAGATTGTCATGACATTTTGTAGATATGAGGTACTCATGCATGGTACCCTTCAAGTGAAAGAATTTTGTCAAGATATCCACTTTTGGATTTTTAAGGAATATTTTTTAAGATTGTAGGTATAAAGTACTAATGGTCCCCTACAAGTGTTGTTGTTTTTCGTCCGGATCCCTCAACAGGTGGCGCCACCACAGGCAAAAGTAGGTCACAGGGGGTACCCTCCTTTGACAAACTTCTTCTTCAGAACGGAAGCACGTATCGACAAACCGAAAGCATCAGGATGATCTAGAGAGATGTCTTAAGAAGTGTTGTTATTTTTGGTTCCACTCCGAACTCAAATTTTTGACGCTTTTTTGACGTCTCTTCGGACTTAGTCAGTTTGCACTATTTCTTTAAATAACTCAATAAGTGTATGATTTTACACACTCATTTACTGCATATTTATCATATCTAACTTAATCATTGCTTTGATATGAATTTTATGCTTAAATTTTATTTTTTTGATTTTTTATGAATTTTTTTCTTATGTAAAAAGGAAGGGGGGGGGGGGGGGTGATTTTCATACATTTTCTGCTTCTTTTCTATAACCACTCTTCAGATTGTCATGACATTTTGTAGATATGAGGTACTCATGCATGGTACCCTTCAAGTGAAAGAATTTTGTCAAGATATCCACTTTTGGATTTTTAAGGAATATTTTTTAAGATTGTACATAGGTATAGTGTATGTTTTCCATGCCCAATGGACCCATGGGGAGTGGCTTCAAACCCCGGCGGGACCCCAACAAAATTTTTTTCCCTTTTTAGCTCACCTGAGCCAAAGGCTCTAGTGAGCTATTGTCATAGCGATCCGTCCGGCGTCCGTCGTCCGTCGTGTGTCGTGTGTCGTGTGTCGTCTGTCTGTCGTAAACTTTTCACATTTTCGACTTCTTCTCAAGAATGGCTAAAGGGATTTTGATGAAACTTGGTAGGTATAAAGTACTAATGGTCCCCTACAAGTGTTGTTGTTTTTCGTCCGGATCCCTCAACAGGTGGCGCCACCACAGGCAAAAGTAGGTCACAGGGGGTACCTCCTTTGACAAACTTCTTCTTCAGAACGGAAGCACGTATCGACAAACCGAAAGCATCAGGATGATCTAGAGAGATGTCTTAAGAAGTGTTGTTATTTTTGGTTCCACTCCGAACTCAAATTTTTGACGCTTTTTTGACGTCTCTTCGGACTTAGTCAGGAATGCTAATTTTTGCACTATTTCTTTAAATAACTCAATAAGTGTATGATTTTACACACTCATTTACTGCATATTTATCATATCTAACTTAATCATTGCTTTGATATGAATTTTATGCTTAAATTTTATTTTTTTGATTTTTTATGAATTTTTTTCTTATGTAAAAAGGAAGGGGGGGGGGGGTGATTTTCATACATTTTCTGCTTCTTTTCTATAACCACTCTTCAGATTGTCATGACATTTTGTAGATATGAGGTACTCATGCATGGTACCCTTCAAGTGAAAGAATTTTGTCAAGATATCCACTTTTGGATTTTTAAGGAATATTTTTTAAGATTGTACATAGGTATAGTGTATGTTTTCCATGCCCAATGGACCCATGGGGAGTGGCTTCAAACCCCGGCGGGACCCCAACAAAATTTTTTTCCCTTTTTAGCTCACCTGAGCCAAAGGCTCTAGTGAGCTATTGTCATAGCGATCCGTCCGGCGTCCGTCGTCCGTCGTGTGTCGTGTGTCGTGTGTCGTCTGTCTGTCGTAAACTTTTCACATTTTCGACTTCTTCTCAAGAATGGCTAAAGGGATTTTGATGAAACTTGGTAGGTATAAAGTACTAATGGTCCCCTACAAGTGTTGTTGTTTTTCGTCCGGATCCCTCAACAGGTGGCGCCACCACAGGCAAAAGTAGGTCACAGGGGGTACCCTCCTTTGACAAACTTCTTCTTCAGAACGGAAGCACGTATCGACAAACCGAAAGCATCAGGATGATCTAGAGAGATGTCTTAAGAAGTGTTGTTATTTTTGGTTCCACTCCGAACTCAAATTTTTGACGCTTTTTTGACGTCTCTTCGGACTTAGTCAGGAATGCTAATTTTTGCACTATTTCTTTAAATAACTCAATAAGTGTATGATTTTACACACTCATTTACTGCATATTTATCATATCTAACTTAATCATTGCTTTGATATGAATTTTATGCTTAAATTTTATTTTTTTGATTTTTTATGAATTTTTTTCTTATGTAAAAAGGAAGGGGGGGGGTGATTTTCATACATTTTCTGCTTCTTTTCTATAACCACTCTTCAGATTGTCATGACATTTTGTAGATATGAGGTACTCATGCATGGTACCCTTCAAGTGAAAGAATTTTGTCAAGATATCCACTTTTGGATTTTTAAGGAATATTTTTTAAGATTGTACATAGGTATAGTGTATGTTTTCCATGCCCAATGGACCCATGGGGAGTGGCTTCAAACCCCGGCGGGACCCCAACAAAATTTTTTTCCCTTTTTAGCTCACCTGAGCCAAAGGCTCTAGTGAGCTATTGTCATAGCGATCCGTCCGGCGTCCGTCGTCCGTCGTGTGTCGTGTGTCGTGTGTCGTGTGTCTGTCGTAAACTTTTCACATTTTCGACTTCTTCTCAAGAATGGCTAAAGGGATTTTGATGAAACTTGGTAGGTATAAAGTACTAATGGTCCCCTACAAGTGTTGTTGTTTTTCGTCCGGATCCCTCAACAGGTGGCGCCACCACAGGCAAAAGTAGGTCACAGGGGGTACCCTCCTTTGACAAACTTCTTCTTCAGAACGGAAGCACGTATCGACAAACCGAAAGCATCAGGATGATCTAGAGAGATGTCTTAAGAAGTGTTGTTATTTTTGGTTCCACTCCGAACTCAAATTTTTGACGCTTTTTTGACGTCTCTTCGGACTTAGTCAGGAATGCTAATTTTTGCACTATTTCTTTAAATAACTCAATAAGTGTATGATTTTACACACTCATTTACTGCATATTTATCATATCTAACTTAATCATTGCTTTGATATGAATTTTATGCTTAAATTTTATTTTTTTGATTTTTTATGAATTTTTTTCTTATGTAAAAAGGAAGGGGGGGGGGGGGGGTGATTTTCATACATTTTCTGCTTCTTTTCTATAACCACTCTTCAGATTGTCATGACATTTTGTAGATATGAGGTACTCATGCATGGTACCCTTCAAGTGAAAGAATTTTGTCAAGATATCCACTTTTGGATTTTTAAGGAATATTTTTTAAGATTGTACATAGGTATAGTGTATGTTTTCCATGCCCAATGGACCCATGGGGAGTGGCTTCAAACCCCGGCGGGACCCCAACAAAATTTTTTTCCCTTTTTAGCTCACCTGAGCCAAAGGCTCTAGTGAGCTATTGTCATAGCGATCCGTCCGGCGTCCGTCGTCCGTCGTGTGTCGTGTGTCGTGTGTCGTCTGTCTGTCGTAAACTTTTCACATTTTCGACTTCTTCTCAAGAATGGCTAAAGGGATTTTGATGAAACTTGGTAGGTATAAAGTACTAATGGTCCCCTACAAGTGTTGTTGTTTTTCGTCCGGATCCCTCAACAGGTGGCGCCACCACAGGCAAAAGTAGGTCACAGGGGGTACCCTCCTTTGACAAACTTCTTCTTCAGAACGGAAGCACGTATCGACAAACCGAAAGCATCAGGATGATCTAGAGAGATGTCTTAAGAAGTGTTGTTATTTTTGGTTCCACTCCGAACTCAAATTTTTGACGCTTTTTTGACGTCTCTTCGGACTTAGTCAGGAATGCTAATTTTTGCACTATTTCTTTAAATAACTCAATAAGTGTATGATTTTACACACTCATTTACTGCATATTTATCATATCTAACTTAATCATTGCTTTGATATGAATTTTATGCTTAAATTTTATTTTTTTGATTTTTTATGAATTTTTTTCTTATGTAAAAAGGAAGGGGGGGGGGGGGGTGATTTTCATACATTTTCTGCTTCTTTTCTATAACCACTCTTCAGATTGTCATGACATTTTGTAGATATGAGGTACTCATGCATGGTACCCTTCAAGTGAAAGAATTTTGTCAAGATATCCACTTTTGGATTTTTAAGGAATATTTTTTAAGATTGTACATAGGTATAGTGTATGTTTTCCATGCCCAATGGACCCATGGGGAGTGGCTTCAAACCCCGGCGGGACCCCAACAAAATTTTTTTCCCTTTTTAGCTCACCTGAGCCAAAGGCTCTAGTGAGCTATTGTCATAGCGATCCGTCCGGCGTCCGTCGTCCGTCGTGTGTCGTGTGTCGTGTGTCGTCTGTCTGTCGTAAACTTTTCACATTTTCGACTTCTTCTCAAGAATGGCTAAAGGGATTTTGATGAAACTTGGTAGGTATAAAGTACTAATGGTCCCCTACAAGTGTTGTTGTTTTTCGTCCGGATCCCTCAACAGGTGGCGCCACCACAGGCAAAAGTAGGTCACAGGGGGTACCCTCCTTTGACAAACTTCTTCTTCAGAACGGAAGCACGTATCGACAAACCGAAAGCATCAGGATGATCTAGAGAGATGTCTTAAGAAGTGTTGTTATTTTTGGTTCCACTCCGAACTCAAATTTTTGACGCTTTTTTGACGTCTCTTCGGACTTAGTCAGGAATGCTAATTTTTGCACTATTTCTTTAAATAACTCAATAAGTGTATGATTTTACACACTCATTTACTGCATATTTATCATATCTAACTTAATCATTGCTTTGATATGAATTTTATGCTTAAATTTTATTTTTTTGATTTTTTATGAATTTTTTTCTTATGTAAAAAGGAAGGGGGGGGGGGGGGGGTGATTTTCATACATTTTCTGCTTCTTTTCTATAACCACTCTTCAGATTGTCATGACATTTTGTAGATATGAGGTACTCATGCATGGTACCCTTCAAGTGAAAGAATTTTGTCAAGATATCCACTTTTGGATTTTTAAGGAATATTTTTTAAGATTGTACATAGGTATAGTGTATGTTTTCCATGCCCAATGGACCCATGGGGAGTGGCTTCAAACCCCGGCGGGACCCCAACAAAATTTTTTTCCCTTTTTAGCTCACCTGAGCCAAAGGCTCTAGTGAGCTATTGTCATAGCGATCCGTCCGGCGTCCGTCGTCCGTCGTGTGTCGTGTGTCGTGTGTCGTCTGTCTGTCGTAAACTTTTCACATTTTCGACTTCTTCTCAAGAATGGCTAAAGGGATTTTGATGAAACTTGGTAGGTATAAAGTACTAATGGTCCCCTACAAGTGTTGTTGTTTTTCGTCCGGATCCCTCAACAGGTGGCGCCACCACAGGCAAAAGTAGGTCACAGGGGGTACCCTCCTTTGACAAACTTCTTCTTCAGAACGGAAGCACGTATCGACAAACCGAAAGCATCAGGATGATCTAGAGAGATGTCTTAAGAAGTGTTGTTATTTTTGGTTCCACTCCGAACTCAAATTTTTGACGCTTTTTTGACGTCTCTTCGGACTTAGTCAGGAATGCTAATTTTTGCACTATTTCTTTAAATAACTCAATAAGTGTATGATTTTACACACTCATTTACTGCATATTTATCATATCTAACTTAATCATTGCTTTGATATGAATTTTATGCTTAAATTTTATTTTTTTGATTTTTTATGAATTTTTTTCTTATGTAAAAAGGAAGGGGGGGGGGGGGGTGATTTTCATACATTTTCTGCTTCTTTTCTATAACCACTCTTCAGATTGTCATGACATTTTGTAGATATGAGGTACTCATGCATGGTACCCTTCAAGTGAAAGAATTTTGTCAAGATATCCACTTTTGGATTTTTAAGGAATATTTTTTAAGATTGTACATAGGTATAGTGTATGTTTTCCATGCCCAATGGACCCATGGGGAGTGGCTTCAAACCCCGGCGGGACCCCAACAAAATTTTTTTCCCTTTTTAGCTCACCTGAGCCAAAGGCTCTAGTGAGCTATTGTCATAGCGATCCGTCCGGCGTCCGTCGTCCGTCGTGTGTCGTGTGTCGTGTGTCGTCTGTCTGTCGTAAACTTTTCACATTTTCGACTTCTTCTCAAGAATGGCTAAAGGGATTTTGATGAAACTTGGTAGGTATAAAGTACTAATGGTCCCCTACAAGTGTTGTTGTTTTTCGTCCGGATCCCTCAATAGGTGGCGCCACCACAGGCAAAAGTAGGTCACAGGGGGTACCCTCCTTTGACAAACTTCTTCTTCAGAACGGAAGCACGTATCGACAAACCGAAAGCATCAGGATGATCTAGAGAGATGTCTTAAGAAGTGTTGTTATTTTTGGTTCCACTCCGAACTCAAATTTTTGACGCTTTTTTGACGTCTCTTCGGACTTAGTCAGGAATGCTAATTTTTGCACTATTTCTTTAAATAACTCAATAAGTGTATGATTTTACACACTCATTTACTGCATATTTATCATATCTAACTTAATCATTGCTTTGATATGAATTTTATGCTTAAATTTTATTTTTTTGATTTTTTATGAATTTTTTTCTTATGTAAAAAGGAAGGGGGGGGGGGGGGGTGATTTTCATACATTTTCTGCTTCTTTTCTATAACCACTCTTCAGATTGTCATGACATTTTGTAGATATGAGGTACTCATGCATGGTACCCTTCAAGTGAAAGAATTTTGTCAAGATATCCACTTTTGGATTTTTAAGGAATATTTTTTAAGATTGTACATAGGTATAGTGTATGTTTTCCATGCCCAATGGACCCATGGGGAGTGGCTTCAAACCCCGGCGGGACCCCAACAAAATTTTTTTCCCTTTTTAGCTCACCTGAGCCAAAGGCTCTAGTGAGCTATTGTCATAGCGATCCGTCCGGCGTCCGTCGTCCGTCGTGTGTCGTGTGTCGTGTGTCGTCTGTCTGTCGTAAACTTTTCACATTTTCGACTTCTTCTCAAGAATGGCTAAAGGGATTTTGATGAAACTTGGTAGGTATAAAGTACTAATGGTCCCCTACAAGTGTTGTTGTTTTTCGTCCGGATCCCTCAACAGGTGGCGCCACCACAGGCAAAAGTAGGTCACAGGGGGTACCCTCCTTTGACAAACTTCTTCTTCAGAACGGAAGCACGTATCGACAAACCGAAAGCATCAGGATGATCTAGAGAGATGTCTTAAGAAGTGTTGTTATTTTTGGTTCCACTCCGAACTCAAATTTTTGACGCTTTTTTGACGTCTCTTCGGACTTAGTCAGGAATGCTAATTTTTGCACTATTTCTTTAAATAACTCAATAAGTGTATGATTTTACACACTCATTTACTGCATATTTATCATATCTAACTTAATCATTGCTTTGATATGAATTTTATGCTTAAATTTTATTTTTTTGATTTTTTATGAATTTTTTTCTTATGTAAAAAGGAAGGGGGGGGGGGTGATTTTCATACATTTTCTGCTTCTTTTCTATAACCACTCTTCAGATTGTCATGACATTTTGTAGATATGAGGTACTCATGCATGGTACCCTTCAAGTGAAAGAATTTTGTCAAGATATCCACTTTTGGATTTTTAAGGAATATTTTTTAAGATTGTACATAGGTATAGTGTATGTTTTCCATGCCCAATGGACCCATGGGGAGTGGCTTCAAACCCCGGCGGGACCCCAACAAAATTTTTTTCCCTTTTTAGCTCACCTGAGCCAAAGGCTCTAGTGAGCTATTGTCATAGCGATCCGTCCGGCGTCCGTCGTCCGTCGTGTGTCGTGTGTCGTGTGTCGTCTGTCTGTCGTAAACTTTTCACATTTTCGACTTCTTCTCAAGAATGGCTAAAGGGATTTTGATGAAACTTGGTAGGTATAAAGTACTAATGGTCCCCTACAAGTGTTGTTGTTTTTCGTCCGGATCCCTCAACAGGTGGCGCCACCACAGGCAAAAGTAGGTCACAGGGGGTACCCTCCTTTGACAAACTTCTTCTTCAGAACGGAAGCACGTATCGACAAACCGAAAGCATCAGGATGATCTAGAGAGATGTCTTAAGAAGTGTTGTTATTTTTGGTTCCACTCCGAACTCAAATTTTTGACGCTTTTTTGACGTCTCTTCGGACTTAGTCAGGAATGCTAATTTTTGCACTATTTCTTTAAATAACTCAATAAGTGTATGATTTTACACACTCATTTACTGCATATTTATCATATCTAACTTAATCATTGCTTTGATATGAATTTTATGCTTAAATTTTATTTTTTTGATTTTTTATGAATTTTTTTCTTATGTAAAAAGGAAGGGGGGGGGGGGGTGATTTTCATACATTTTCTGCTTCTTTTCTATAACCACTCTTCAGATTGTCATGACATTTTGTAGATATGAGGTACTCATGCATGGTACCCTTCAAGTGAAAGAATTTTGTCAAGATATCCACTTTTGGATTTTTAAGGAATATTTTTTAAGATTGTACATAGGTATAGTGTATGTTTTCCATGCCCAATGGACCCATGGGGAGTGGCTTCAAACCCCGGCGGGACCCCAACAAAATTTTTTTCCCTTTTTAGCTCACCTGAGCCAAAGGCTCTAGTGAGCTATTGTCATAGCGATCCGTCCGGCGTCCGTCGTCCGTCGTGTGTCGTGTGTCGTGTGTCGTCTGTCTGTCGTAAACTTTTCACATTTTCGACTTCTTCTCAAGAATGGCTAAAGGGATTTTGATGAAACTTGGTAGGTATAAAGTACTAATGGTCCCCTACAAGTGTTGTTGTTTTTCGTCCGGATCCCTCAACAGGTGGCGCCACCACAGGCAAAAGTAGGTCACAGGGGGTACCCTCCTTTGACAAACTTCTTCTTCAGAACGGAAGCACGTATCGACAAACCGAAAGCATCAGGATGATCTAGAGAGATGTCTTAAGAAGTGTTGTTATTTTTGGTTCCACTCCGAACTCAAATTTTTGACGCTTTTTTGACGTCTCTTCGGACTTAGTCAGGAATGCTAATTTTTGCACTATTTCTTTAAATAACTCAATAAGTGTATGATTTTACACACTCATTTACTGCATATTTATCATATCTAACTTAATCATTGCTTTGATATGAATTTTATGCTTAAATTTTATTTTTTTGATTTTTTATGAATTTTTTTCTTATGTAAAAAGGAAGGGGGGGGGGGGTGATTTTCATACATTTTCTGCTTCTTTTCTATAACCACTCTTCAGATTGTCATGACATTTTGTAGATATGAGGTACTCATGCATGGTACCCTTCAAGTGAAAGAATTTTGTCAAGATATCCACTTTTGGATTTTTAAGGAATATTTTTTAAGATTGTACATAGGTATAGTGTATGTTTTCCATGCCCAATGGACCCATGGGGAGTGGCTTCAAACCCCGGCGGGACCCCAACAAAATTTTTTTCCCTTTTTAGCTCACCTGAGCCAAAGGCTCTAGTGAGCTATTGTCATAGCGATCCGTCCGGCGTCCGTCGTCCGTCGTGTGTCGTGTGTCGTGTGTCGTCTGTCTGTCGTAAACTTTTCACATTTTCGACTTCTTCTCAAGAATGGCTAAAGGGATTTTGATGAAACTTGGTAGGTATAAAGTACTAATGGTCCCCTACAAGTGTTGTTGTTTTTCGTCCGGATCCCTCAACAGGTGGCGCCACCACAGGCAAAAGTAGGTCACAGGGGGTACCCTCCTTTGACAAACTTCTTCTTCAGAACGGAAGCACGTATCGACAAACCGAAAGCATCAGGATGATCTAGAGAGATGTCTTAAGAAGTGTTGTTATTTTTGGTTCCACTCCGAACTCAAATTTTTGACGCTTTTTTGACGTCTCTTCGGACTTAGTCAGGAATGCTAATTTTTGCACTATTTCTTTAAATAACTCAATAAGTGTATGATTTTACACACTCATTTACTGCATATTTATCATATCTAACTTAATCATTGCTTTGATATGAATTTTATGCTTAAATTTTATTTTTTTGATTTTTTATGAATTTTTTTCTTATGTAAAAAGGAAGGGGGGGGGGGGTGATTTTCATACATTTTCTGCTTCTTTTCTATAACCACTCTTCAGATTGTCATGACATTTTGTAGATATGAGGTACTCATGCATGGTACCCTTCAAGTGAAAGAATTTTGTCAAGATATCCACTTTTGGATTTTTAAGGAATATTTTTTAAGATTGTACATAGGTATAGTGTATGTTTTCCATGCCCAATGGACCCATGGGGAGTGGCTTCAAACCCCGGCGGGACCCCAACAAAATTTTTTTCCCTTTTTAGCTCACCTGAGCCAAAGGCTCTAGTGAGCTATTGTCATAGCGATCCGTCCGGCGTCCGTCGTCCGTCGTGTGTCGTGTGTCGTGTGTCGTCTGTCTGTCGTAAACTTTTCACATTTTCGACTTCTTCTCAAGAATGGCTAAAGGGATTTTGATGAAACTTGGTAGGTATAAAGTACTAATGGTCCCCTACAAGTGTTGTTGTTTTTCGTCCGGATCCCTCAACAGGTGGCGCCACCACAGGCAAAAGTAGGTCACAGGGGGTACCCTCCTTTGACAAACTTCTTCTTCAGAACGGAAGCACGTATCGACAAACCGAAAGCATCAGGATGATCTAGAGAGATGTCTTAAGAAGTGTTGTTATTTTTGGTTCCACTCCGAACTCAAATTTTTGACGCTTTTTTGACGTCTCTTCGGACTTAGTCAGGAATGCTAATTTTTGCACTATTTCTTTAAATAACTCAATAAGTGTATGATTTTACACACTCATTTACTGCATATTTATCATATCTAACTTAATCATTGCTTTGATATGAATTTTATGCTTAAATTTTATTTTTTTGATTTTTTATGAATTTTTTTCTTATGTAAAAAGGAAGGGGGGGGGGGGGTGATTTTCATACATTTTCTGCTTCTTTTCTATAACCACTCTTCAGATTGTCATGACATTTTGTAGATATGAGGTACTCATGCATGGTACCCTTCAAGTGAAAGAATTTTGTCAAGATATCCACTTTTGGATTTTTAAGGAATATTTTTTAAGATTGTACATAGGTATAGTGTATGTTTTCCATGCCCAATGGACCCATGGGGAGTGGCTTCAAACCCCGGCGGGACCCCAACAAAATTTTTTTCCCTTTTTAGCTCACCTGAGCCAAAGGCTCTAGTGAGCTATTGTCATAGCGATCCGTCCGGCGTCCGTCGTCCGTCGTGTGTCGTGTGTCGTGTGTCGTCTGTCTGTCGTAAACTTTTCACATTTTCGACTTCTTCTCAAGAATGGCTAAAGGGATTTTGATGAAACTTGGTAGGTATAAAGTACTAATGGTCCCCTACAAGTGTTGTTGTTTTTCGTCCGGATCCCTCAACAGGTGGCGCCACCACAGGCAAAAGTAGGTCACAGGGGGTACCCTCCTTTGACAAACTTCTTCTTCAGAACGGAAGCACGTATCGACAAACCGAAAGCATCAGGATGATCTAGAGAGATGTCTTAAGAAGTGTTGTTATTTTTGGTTCCACTCCGAACTCAAATTTTTGACGCTTTTTTGACGTCTCTTCGGACTTAGTCAGGAATGCTAATTTTTGCACTATTTCTTTAAATAACTCAATAAGTGTATGATTTTACACACTCATTTACTGCATATTTATCATATCTAACTTAATCATTGCTTTGATATGAATTTTATGCTTAAATTTTATTTTTTTGATTTTTTATGAATTTTTTTCTTATGTAAAAAGGAAGGGGGGGGGGGGTGATTTTCATACATTTTCTGCTTCTTTTCTATAACCACTCTTCAGATTGTCATGACATTTTGTAGATATGAGGTACTCATGCATGGTACCCTTCAAGTGAAAGAATTTTGTCAAGATATCCACTTTTGGATTTTTAAGGAATATTTTTTAAGATTGTACATAGGTATAGTGTATGTTTTCCATGCCCAATGGACCCATGGGGAGTGGCTTCAAACCCCGGCGGGACCCCAACAAAATTTTTTTCCCTTTTTAGCTCACCTGAGCCAAAGGCTCTAGTGAGCTATTGTCATAGCGATCCGTCCGGCGTCCGTCGTCCGTCGTGTGTCGTGTGTCGTGTGTCGTCTGTCTGTCGTAAACTTTTCACATTTTCGACTTCTTCTCAAGAATGGCTAAAGGGATTTTGATGAAACTTGGTAGGTATAAAGTACTAATGGTCCCCTACAAGTGTTGTTGTTTTTCGTCCGGATCCCTCAACAGGTGGCGCCACCACAGGCAAAAGTAGGTCACAGGGGGTACCCTCCTTTGACAAACTTCTTCTTCAGAACGGAAGCACGTATCGACAAACCGAAAGCATCAGGATGATCTAGAGAGATGTCTTAAGAAGTGTTGTTATTTTTGGTTCCACTCCGAACTCAAATTTTTGACGCTTTTTTGACGTCTCTTCGGACTTAGTCAGGAATGCTAATTTTTGCACTATTTCTTTAAATAACTCAATAAGTGTATGATTTTACACACTCATTTACTGCATATTTATCATATCTAACTTAATCATTGCTTTGATATGAATTTTATGCTTAAATTTTATTTTTTTGATTTTTTATGAATTTTTTTCTTATGTAAAAAGGAAGGGGGGGGGGGGGGTGATTTTCATACATTTTCTGCTTCTTTTCTATAACCACTCTTCAGATTGTCATGACATTTTGTAGATATGAGGTACTCATGCATGGTACCCTTCAAGTGAAAGAATTTTGTCAAGATATCCACTTTTGGATTTTTAAGGAATATTTTTTAAGATTGTACATAGGTATAGTGTATGTTTTCCATGCCCAATGGACCCATGGGGAGTGGCTTCAAACCCCGGCGGGACCCCAACAAAATTTTTTTCCCTTTTTAGCTCACCTGAGCCAAAGGCTCTAGTGAGCTATTGTCATAGCGATCCGTCCGGCGTCCGTCGTCCGTCGTGTGTCGTGTGTCGTGTGTCGTCTGTCTGTCGTAAACTTTTCACATTTTCGACTTCTTCTCAAGAATGGCTAAAGGGATTTTGATGAAACTTGGTAGGTATAAAGTACTAATGGTCCCCTACAAGTGTTGTTGTTTTTCGTCCGGATCCCTCAACAGGTGGCGCCACCACAGGCAAAAGTAGGTCACAGGGGGTACCCTCCTTTGACAAACTTCTTCTTCAGAACGGAAGCACGTATCGACAAACCGAAAGCATCAGGATGATCTAGAGAGATGTCTTAAGAAGTGTTGTTATTTTTGGTTCCACTCCGAACTCAAATTTTTGACGCTTTTTTGACGTCTCTTCGGACTTAGTCAGGAATGCTAATTTTTGCACTATTTCTTTAAATAACTCAATAAGTGTATGATTTTACACACTCATTTACTGCATATTTATCATATCTAACTTAATCATTGCTTTGATATGAATTTTATGCTTAAATTTTATTTTTTTGATTTTTTATGAATTTTTTTCTTATGTAAAAAGGAAGGGGGGGGGGGGGGGTGATTTTCATACATTTTCTGCTTCTTTTCTATAACCACTCTTCAGATTGTCATGACATTTTGTAGATATGAGGTACTCATGCATGGTACCCTTCAAGTGAAAGAATTTTGTCAAGATATCCACTTTTGGATTTTTAAGGAATATTTTTTAAGATTGTACATAGGTATAGTGTATGTTTTCCATGCCCAATGGACCCATGGGGAGTGGCTTCAAACCCCGGCGGGACCCCAACAAAATTTTTTTCCCTTTTTAGCTCACCTGAGCCAAAGGCTCTAGTGAGCTATTGTCATAGCGATCCGTCCGGCGTCCGTCGTCCGTCGTGTGTCGTGTGTCGTGTGTCGTCTGTCTGTCGTAAACTTTTCACATTTTCGACTTCTTCTCAAGAATGGCTAAAGGGATTTTGATGAAACTTGGTAGGTATAAAGTACTAATGGTCCCCTACAAGTGTTGTTGTTTTTCGTCCGGATCCCTCAACAGGTGGCGCCACCACAGGCAAAAGTAGGTCACAGGGGGTACCCTCCTTTGACAAACTTCTTCTTCAGAACGGAAGCACGTATCGACAAACCGAAAGCATCAGGATGATCTAGAGAGATGTCTTAAGAAGTGTTGTTATTTTTGGTTCCACTCCGAACTCAAATTTTTGACGCTTTTTTGACGTCTCTTCGGACTTAGTCAGGAATGCTAATTTTTGCACTATTTCTTTAAATAACTCAATAAGTGTATGATTTTACACACTCATTTACTGCATATTTATCATATCTAACTTAATCATTGCTTTGATATGAATTTTATGCTTAAATTTTATTTTTTTGATTTTTTATGAATTTTTTTCTTATGTAAAAAGGAAGGGGGGGGGGGGGGTGATTTTCATACATTTTCTGCTTCTTTTCTATAACCACTCTTCAGATTGTCATGACATTTTGTAGATATGAGGTACTCATGCATGGTACCCTTCAAGTGAAAGAATTTTGTCAAGATATCCACTTTTGGATTTTTAAGGAATATTTTTTAAGATTGTACATAGGTATAGTGTATGTTTTCCATGCCCAATGGACCCATGGGGAGTGGCTTCAAACCCCGGCGGGACCCCAACAAAATTTTTTTCCCTTTTTAGCTCACCTGAGCCAAAGGCTCTAGTGAGCTATTGTCATAGCGATCCGTCCGGCGTCCGTCGTCCGTCGTGTGTCGTGTGTCGTGTGTCGTCTGTCTGTCGTAAACTTTTCACATTTTCGACTTCTTCTCAAGAATGGCTAAAGGGATTTTGATGAAACTTGGTAGGTATAAAGTACTAATGGTCCCCTACAAGTGTTGTTGTTTTTCGTCCGGATCCCTCAACAGGTGGCGCCACCACAGGCAAAAGTAGGTCACAGGGGGTACCCTCCTTTGACAAACTTCTTCTTCAGAACGGAAGCACGTATCGACAAACCGAAAGCATCAGGATGATCTAGAGAGATGTCTTAAGAAGTGTTGTTATTTTTGGTTCCACTCCGAACTCAAATTTTTGACGCTTTTTTGACGTCTCTTCGGACTTAGTCAGGAATGCTAATTTTTGCACTATTTCTTTAAATAACTCAATAAGTGTATGATTTTACACACTCATTTACTGCATATTTATCATATCTAACTTAATCATTGCTTTGATATGAATTTTATGCTTAAATTTTATTTTTTTGATTTTTTATGAATTTTTTTCTTATGTAAAAAGGAAGGGGGGGGGGGGGGTGATTTTCATACATTTTCTGCTTCTTTTCTATAACCACTCTTCAGATTGTCATGACATTTTGTAGATATGAGGTACTCATGCATGGTACCCTTCAAGTGAAAGAATTTTGTCAAGATATCCACTTTTGGATTTTTAAGGAATATTTTTTAAGATTGTACATAGGTATAGTGTATGTTTTCCATGCCCAATGGACCCATGGGGAGTGGCTTCAAACCCCGGCGGGACCCCAACAAAATTTTTTTCCCTTTTTAGCTCACCTGAGCCAAAGGCTCTAGTGAGCTATTGTCATAGCGATCCGTCCGGCGTCCGTCGTCCGTCGTGTGTCGTGTGTCGTGTGTCGTCTGTCTGTCGTAAACTTTTCACATTTTCGACTTCTTCTCAAGAATGGCTAAAGGGATTTTGATGAAACTTGGTAGGTATAAAGTACTAATGGTCCCCTACAAGTGTTGTTGTTTTTCGTCCGGATCCCTCAACAGGTGGCGCCACCACAGGCAAAAGTAGGTCACAGGGGGTACCCTCCTTTGACAAACTTCTTCTTCAGAACGGAAGCACGTATCGACAAACCGAAAGCATCAGGATGATCTAGAGAGATGTCTTAAGAAGTGTTGTTATTTTTGGTTCCACTCCGAACTCAAATTTTTGACGCTTTTTTGACGTCTCTTCGGACTTAGTCAGGAATGCTAATTTTTGCACTATTTCTTTAAATAACTCAATAAGTGTATGATTTTACACACTCATTTACTGCATATTTATCATATCTAACTTAATCATTGCTTTGATATGAATTTTATGCTTAAATTTTATTTTTTTGATTTTTTATGAATTTTTTTCTTATGTAAAAAGGAAGGGGGGGGGGGTGATTTTCATACATTTTCTGCTTCTTTTCTATAACCACTCTTCAGATTGTCATGACATTTTGTAGATATGAGGTACTCATGCATGGTACCCTTCAAGTGAAAGAATTTTGTCAAGATATCCACTTTTGGATTTTTAAGGAATATTTTTTAAGATTGTACATAGGTATAGTGTATGTTTTCCATGCCCAATGGACCCATGGGGAGTGGCTTCAAACCCCGGCGGGACCCCAACAAAATTTTTTTCCCTTTTTAGCTCACCTGAGCCAAAGGCTCTAGTGAGCTATTGTCATAGCGATCCGTCCGGCGTCCGTCGTCCGTCGTGTGTCGTGTGTCGTGTGTCGTCTGTCTGTCGTAAACTTTTCACATTTTCGACTTCTTCTCAAGAATGGCTAAAGGGATTTTGATGAAACTTGGTAGGTATAAAGTACTAATGGTCCCCTACAAGTGTTGTTGTTTTTCGTCCGGATCCCTCAACAGGTGGCGCCACCACAGGCAAAAGTAGGTCACAGGGGGTACCCTCCTTTGACAAACTTCTTCTTCAGAACGGAAGCACGTATCGACAAACCGAAAGCATCAGGATGATCTAGAGAGATGTCTTAAGAAGTGTTGTTATTTTTGGTTCCACTCCGAACTCAAATTTTTGACGCTTTTTTGACGTCTCTTCGGACTTAGTCAGGAATGCTAATTTTTGCACTATTTCTTTAAATAACTCAATAAGTGTATGATTTTACACACTCATTTACTGCATATTTATCATATCTAACTTAATCATTGCTTTGATATGAATTTTATGCTTAAATTTTATTTTTTTGATTTTTTATGAATTTTTTTCTTATGTAAAAAGGAAGGGGGGGGGGGGTGATTTTCATACATTTTCTGCTTCTTTTCTATAACCACTCTTCAGATTGTCATGACATTTTGTAGATATGAGGTACTCATGCATGGTACCCTTCAAGTGAAAGAATTTTGTCAAGATATCCACTTTTGGATTTTTAAGGAATATTTTTTAAGATTGTACATAGGTATAGTGTATGTTTTCCATGCCCAATGGACCCATGGGGAGTGGCTTCAAACCCCGGCGGGACCCCAACAAAATTTTTTTCCCTTTTTAGCTCACCTGAGCCAAAGGCTCTAGTGAGCTATTGTCATAGCGATCCGTCCGGCGTCCGTCGTCCGTCGTGTGTCGTGTGTCGTGTGTCGTCTGTCTGTCGTAAACTTTTCACATTTTCGACTTCTTCTCAAGAATGGCTAAAGGGATTTTGATGAAACTTGGTAGGTATAAAGTACTAATGGTCCCCTACAAGTGTTGTTGTTTTTCGTCCGGATCCCTCAACAGGTGGCGCCACCACAGGCAAAAGTAGGTCACAGGGGGTACCCTCCTTTGACAAACTTCTTCTTCAGAACGGAAGCACGTATCGACAAACCGAAAGCATCAGGATGATCTAGAGAGATGTCTTAAGAAGTGTTGTTATTTTTGGTTCCACTCCGAACTCAAATTTTTGACGCTTTTTTGACGTCTCTTCGGACTTAGTCAGGAATGCTAATTTTTGCACTATTTCTTTAAATAACTCAATAAGTGTATGATTTTACACACTCATTTACTGCATATTTATCATATCTAACTTAATCATTGCTTTGATATGAATTTTATGCTTAAATTTTATTTTTTTGATTTTTTATGAATTTTTTTCTTATGTAAAAAGGAAGGGGGGGGGGTGATTTTCATACATTTTCTGCTTCTTTTCTATAACCACTCTTCAGATTGTCATGACATTTTGTAGATATGAGGTACTCATGCATGGTACCCTTCAAGTGAAAGAATTTTGTCAAGATATCCACTTTTGGATTTTTAAGGAATATTTTTTAAGATTGTACATAGGTATAGTGTATGTTTTCCATGCCCAATGGACCCATGGGGAGTGGCTTCAAACCCCGGCGGGACCCCAACAAAATTTTTTTCCCTTTTTAGCTCACCTGAGCCAAAGGCTCTAGTGAGCTATTGTCATAGCGATCCGTCCGGCGTCCGTCGTCCGTCGTGTGTCGTGTGTCGTGTGTCGTCTGTCTGTCGTAAACTTTTCACATTTTCGACTTCTTCTCAAGAATGGCTAAAGGGATTTTGATGAAACTTGGTAGGTATAAAGTACTAATGGTCCCCTACAAGTGTTGTTGTTTTTCGTCCGGATCCCTCAACAGGTGGCGCCACCACAGGCAAAAGTAGGTCACAGGGGGTACCCTCCTTTGACAAACTTCTTCTTCAGAACGGAAGCACGTATCGACAAACCGAAAGCATCAGGATGATCTAGAGAGATGTCTTAAGAAGTGTTGTTATTTTTGGTTCCACTCCGAACTCAAATTTTTGACGCTTTTTTGACGTCTCTTCGGACTTAGTCAGGAATGCTAATTTTTGCACTATTTCTTTAAATAACTCAATAAGTGTATGATTTTACACACTCATTTACTGCATATTTATCATATCTAACTTAATCATTGCTTTGATATGAATTTTATGCTTAAATTTTATTTTTTTGATTTTTTATGAATTTTTTTCTTATGTAAAAAGGAAGGGGGGGGGGTGATTTTCATACATTTTCTGCTTCTTTTCTATAACCACTCTTCAGATTGTCATGACATTTTGTAGATATGAGGTACTCATGCATGGTACCCTTCAAGTGAAAGAATTTTGTCAAGATATCCACTTTTGGATTTTTAAGGAATATTTTTTAAGATTGTACATAGGTATAGTGTATGTTTTCCATGCCCAATGGACCCATGGGGAGTGGCTTCAAACCCCGGCGGGACCCCAACAAAATTTTTTTCCCTTTTTAGCTCACCTGAGCCAAAGGCTCTAGTGAGCTATTGTCATAGCGATCCGTCCGGCGTCCGTCGTCCGTCGTGTGTCGTGTGTCGTGTGTCGTCTGTCTGTCGTAAACTTTTCACATTTTCGACTTCTTCTCAAGAATGGCTAAAGGGATTTTGATGAAACTTGGTAGGTATAAAGTACTAATGGTCCCCTACAAGTGTTGTTGTTTTTCGTCCGGATCCCTCAACAGGTGGCGCCACCACAGGCAAAAGTAGGTCACAGGGGGTACCCTCCTTTGACAAACTTCTTCTTCAGAACGGAAGCACGTATCGACAAACCGAAAGCATCAGGATGATCTAGAGAGATGTCTTAAGAAGTGTTGTTATTTTTGGTTCCACTCCGAACTCAAATTTTTGACGCTTTTTTGACGTCTCTTCGGACTTAGTCAGGAATGCTAATTTTTGCACTATTTCTTTAAATAACTCAATAAGTGTATGATTTTACACACTCATTTACTGCATATTTATCATATCTAACTTAATCATTGCTTTGATATGAATTTTATGCTTAAATTTTATTTTTTTGATTTTTTATGAATTTTTTTCTTATGTAAAAAGGAAGGGGGGGGGGGGTGATTTTCATACATTTTCTGCTTCTTTTCTATAACCACTCTTCAGATTGTCATGACATTTTGTAGATATGAGGTACTCATGCATGGTACCCTTCAAGTGAAAGAATTTTGTCAAGATATCCACTTTTGGATTTTTAAGGAATATTTTTTAAGATTGTACATAGGTATAGTGTATGTTTTCCATGCCCAATGGACCCATGGGGAGTGGCTTCAAACCCCGGCGGGACCCCAACAAAATTTTTTTCCCTTTTTAGCTCACCTGAGCCAAAGGCTCTAGTGAGCTATTGTCATAGCGATCCGTCCGGCGTCCGTCGTCCGTCGTGTGTCGTGTGTCGTGTGTCGTCTGTCTGTCGTAAACTTTTCACATTTTCGACTTCTTCTCAAGAATAGCTAAAGGGATTTTGATGAAACTTGGTAGGTATAAAGTACTAATGGTCCCCTACAAGTGTTGTTGTTTTTCGTCCGGATCCCTCAACAGGTGGCGCCACCACAGGCAAAAGTAGGTCACAGGGGGTACCCTCCTTTGACAAACTTCTTCTTCAGAACGGAAGCACGTATCGACAAACCGAAAGCATCAGGATGATCTAGAGAGATGTCTTAAGAAGTGTTGTTATTTTTGGTTCCACTCCGAACTCAAATTTTTGACGCTTTTTTGACGTCTCTTCGGACTTAGTCAGGAATGCTAATTTTTGCACTATTTCTTTAAATAACTCAATAAGTGTATGATTTTACACACTCATTTACTGCATATTTATCATATCTAACTTAATCATTGCTTTGATATGAATTTTATGCTTAAATTTTATTTTTTTGATTTTTTATGAATTTTTTTCTTATGTAAAAAGGAAGGGGGGGGGGGGGGGTGATTTTCATACATTTTCTGCTTCTTTTCTATAACCACTCTTCAGATTGTCATGACATTTTGTAGATATGAGGTACTCATGCATGGTACCCTTCAAGTGAAAGAATTTTGTCAAGATATCCACTTTTGGATTTTTAAGGAATATTTTTTAAGATTGTACATAGGTATAGTGTATGTTTTCCATGCCCAATGGACCCATGGGGAGTGGCTTCAAACCCCGGCGGGACCCCAACAAAATTTTTTTCCCTTTTTAGCTCACCTGAGCCAAAGGCTCTAGTGAGCTATTGTCATAGCGATCCGTCCGGCGTCCGTCGTCCGTCGTGTGTCGTGTGTCGTGTGTCGTCTGTCTGTCGTAAACTTTTCACATTTTCGACTTCTTCTCAAGAATGGCTAAAGGGATTTTGATGAAACTTGGTAGGTATAAAGTACTAATGGTCCCCTACAAGTGTTGTTGTTTTTCGTCCGGATCCCTCAACAGGTGGCGCCACCACAGGCAAAAGTAGGTCACAGGGGGTACCCTCCTTTGACAAACTTCTTCTTCAGAACGGAAGCACGTATCGACAAACCGAAAGCATCAGGATGATCTAGAGAGATGTCTTAAGAAGTGTTGTTATTTTTGGTTCCACTCCGAACTCAAATTTTTGACGCTTTTTTGACGTCTCTTCGGACTTAGTCAGGAATGCTAATTTTTGCACTATTTCTTTAAATAACTCAATAAGTGTATGATTTTACACACTCATTTACTGCATATTTATCATATCTAACTTAATCATTGCTTTGATATGAATTTTATGCTTAAATTTTATTTTTTTGATTTTTTATGAATTTTTTTCTTATGTAAAAAGGAAGGGGGGGGGGGGGGTGATTTTCATACATTTTCTGCTTCTTTTCTATAACCACTCTTCAGATTGTCATGACATTTTGTAGATATGAGGTACTCATGCATGGTACCCTTCAAGTGAAAGAATTTTGTCAAGATATCCACTTTTGGATTTTTAAGGAATATTTTTTAAGGTTGTACATAGGTATAGTGTATGTTTTCCATGCCCAATGGACCCATGGGGAGTGGCTTCAAACCCCGGCGGGACCCCAACAAAATTTTTTTCCCTTTTTAGCTCACCTGAGCCAAAGGCTCTAGTGAGCTATTGTCATAGCGATCCGTCCGGCGTCCGTCGTCCGTCGTGTGTCGTGTGTCGTGTGTCGTCTGTCTGTCGTAAACTTTTCACATTTTCGACTTCTTCTCAAGAATGGCTAAAGGGATTTTGATGAAACTTGGTAGGTATAAAGTACTAATGGTCCCCTACAAGTGTTGTTGTTTTTCGTCCGGATCCCTCAACAGGTGGCGCCACCACAGGCAAAAGTAGGTCACAGGGGGTACCCTCCTTTGACAAACTTCTTCTTCAGAACGGAAGCACGTATCGACAAACCGAAAGCATCAGGATGATCTAGAGAGATGTCTTAAGAAGTGTTGTTATTTTTGGTTCCACTCCGAACTCAAATTTTTGACGCTTTTTTGACGTCTCTTCGGACTTAGTCAGGAATGCTAATTTTTGCACTATTTCTTTAAATAACTCAATAAGTGTATGATTTTACACACTCATTTACTGCATATTTATCATATCTAACTTAATCATTGCTTTGATATGAATTTTATGCTTAAATTTTATTTTTTTGATTTTTTATGAATTTTTTTCTTATGTAAAAAGGAAGGGGGGGGGGGGGTGATTTTCATACATTTTCTGCTTCTTTTCTATAACCACTCTTCAGATTGTCATGACATTTTGTAGATATGAGGTACTCATGCATGGTACCCTTCAAGTGAAAGAATTTTGTCAAGATATCCACTTTTGGATTTTTAAGGAATATTTTTTAAGATTGTACATAGGTATAGTGTATGTTTTCCATGCCCAATGGACCCATGGGGAGTGGCTTCAAACCCCGGCGGGACCCCAACAAAATTTTTTTCCCTTTTTAGCTCACCTGAGCCAAAGGCTCTAGTGAGCTATTGTCATAGCGATCCGTCCGGCGTCCGTCGTCCGTCGTGTGTCGTGTGTCGTGTGTCGTCTGTCTGTCGTAAACTTTTCACATTTTCGACTTCTTCTCAAGAATGGCTAAAGGGATTTTGATGAAACTTGGTAGGTATAAAGTACTAATGGTCCCCTACAAGTGTTGTTGTTTTTCGTCCGGATCCCTCAACAGGTGGCGCCACCACAGGCAAAAGTAGGTCACAGGGGGTACCCTCCTTTGACAAACTTCTTCTTCAGAACGGAAGCACGTATCGACAAACCGAAAGCATCAGGATGATCTAGAGAGATGTCTTAAGAAGTGTTGTTATTTTTGGTTCCACTCCGAACTCAAATTTTTGACGCTTTTTTGACGTCTCTTCGGACTTAGTCAGGAATGCTAATTTTTGCACTATTTCTTTAAATAACTCAATAAGTGTATGATTTTACACACTCATTTACTGCATATTTATCATATCTAACTTAATCATTGCTTTGATATGAATTTTATGCTTAAATTTTATTTTTTTGATTTTTTATGAATTTTTTTCTTATGTAAAAAGGAAGGGGGGGGGGGGGTGATTTTCATACATTTTCTGCTTCTTTTCTATAACCACTCTTCAGATTGTCATGACATTTTGTAGATATGAGGTACTCATGCATGGTACCCTTCAAGTGAAAGAATTTTGTCAAGATATCCACTTTTGGATTTTTAAGGAATATTTTTTAAGATTGTACATAGGTATAGTGTATGTTTTCCATGCCCAATGGACCCATGGGGAGTGGCTTCAAACCCCGGCGGGACCCCAACAAAATTTTTTTCCCTTTTTAGCTCACCTGAGCCAAAGGCTCTAGTGAGCTATTGTCATAGCGATCCGTCCGGCGTCCGTCGTCCGTCGTGTGTCGTGTGTCGTGTGTCGTCTGTCTGTCGTAAACTTTTCACATTTTCGACTTCTTCTCAAGAATGGCTAAAGGGATTTTGATGAAACTTGGTAGGTATAAAGTACTAATGGTCCCCTACAAGTGTTGTTGTTTTTCGTCCGGATCCCTCAACAGGTGGCGCCACCACAGGCAAAAGTAGGTCACAGGGGGTACCCTCCTTTGACAAACTTCTTCTTCAGAACGGAAGCACGTATCGACAAACCGAAAGCATCAGGATGATCTAGAGAGATGTCTTAAGAAGTGTTGTTATTTTTGGTTCCACTCCGAACTCAAATTTTTGACGCTTTTTTGACGTCTCTTCGGACTTAGTCAGGAATGCTAATTTTTGCACTATTTCTTTAAATAACTCAATAAGTGTATGATTTTACACACTCATTTACTGCATATTTATCATATCTAACTTAATCATTGCTTTGATATGAATTTTATGCTTAAATTTTATTTTTTTGATTTTTTATGAATTTTTTTCTTATGTAAAAAGGAAGGGGGGGGGGGGGGGGTGATTTTCATACATTTTCTGCTTCTTTTCTATAACCACTCTTCAGATTGTCATGACATTTTGTAGATATGAGGTACTCATGCATGGTACCCTTCAAGTGAAAGAATTTTGTCAAGATATCCACTTTTGGATTTTTAAGGAATATTTTTTAAGATTGTACATAGGTATAGTGTATGTTTTCCATGCCCAATGGACCCATGGGGAGTGGCTTCAAACCCCGGCGGGACCCCAACAAAATTTTTTTCCCTTTTTAGCTCACCTGAGCCAAAGGCTCTAGTGAGCTATTGTCATAGCGATCCGTCCGGCGTCCGTCGTCCGTCGTGTGTCGTGTGTCGTGTGTCGTCTGTCTGTCGTAAACTTTTCACATTTTCGACTTCTTCTCAAGAATGGCTAAAGGGATTTTGATGAAACTTGGTAGGTATAAAGTACTAATGGTCCCCTACAAGTGTTGTTGTTTTTCGTCCGGATCCCTCAACAGGTGGCGCCACCACAGGCAAAAGTAGGTCACAGGGGGTACCCTCCTTTGACAAACTTCTTCTTCAGAACGGAAGCACGTATCGACAAACCGAAAGCATCAGGATGATCTAGAGAGATGTCTTAAGAAGTGTTGTTATTTTTGGTTCCACTCCGAACTCAAATTTTTGACGCTTTTTTGACGTCTCTTCGGACTTAGTCAGGAATGCTAATTTTTGCACTATTTCTTTAAATAACTCAATAAGTGTATGATTTTACACACTCATTTACTGCATATTTATCATATCTAACTTAATCATTGCTTTGATATGAATTTTATGCTTAAATTTTATTTTTTTGATTTTTTATGAATTTTTTTCTTATGTAAAAAGGAAGGGGGGGGGGGGGTGATTTTCATACATTTTCTGCTTCTTTTCTATAACCACTCTTCAGATTGTCATGACATTTTGTAGATATGAGGTACTCATGCATGGTACCCTTCAAGTGAAAGAATTTTGTCAAGATATCCACTTTTGGATTTTTAAGGAATATTTTTTAAGATTGTACATAGGTATAGTGTATGTTTTCCATGCCCAATGGACCCATGGGGAGTGGCTTCAAACCCCGGCGGGACCCCAACAAAATTTTTTTCCCTTTTTAGCTCACCTGAGCCAAAGGCTCTAGTGAGCTATTGTCATAGCGATCCGTCCGGCGTCCGTCGTCCGTCGTGTGTCGTGTGTCGTGTGTCGTCTGTCTGTCGTAAACTTTTCACATTTTCGACTTCTTCTCAAGAATGGCTAAAGGGATTTTGATGAAACTTGGTAGGTATAAAGTACTAATGGTCCCCTACAAGTGTTGTTGTTTTTCGTCCGGATCCCTCAACAGGTGGCGCCACCACAGGCAAAAGTAGGTCACAGGGGGTACCCTCCTTTGACAAACTTCTTCTTCAGAACGGAAGCACGTATCGACAAACCGAAAGCATCAGGATGATCTAGAGAGATGTCTTAAGAAGTGTTGTTATTTTTGGTTCCACTCCGAACTCAAATTTTTGACGCTTTTTTGACGTCTCTTCGGACTTAGTCAGGAATGCTAATTTTTGCACTATTTCTTTAAATAACTCAATAAGTGTATGATTTTACACACTCATTTACTGCATATTTATCATATCTAACTTAATCATTGCTTTGATATGAATTTTATGCTTAAATTTTATTTTTTTGATTTTTTATGAATTTTTTTCTTATGTAAAAAGGAAGGGGGGGGGGTGATTTTCATACATTTTCTGCTTCTTTTCTATAACCACTCTTCAGATTGTCATGACATTTTGTAGATATGAGGTACTCATGCATGGTACCCTTCAAGTGAAAGAATTTTGTCAAGATATCCACTTTTGGATTTTTAAGGAATATTTTTTAAGATTGTACATAGGTATAGTGTATGTTTTCCATGCCCAATGGACCCATGGGGAGTGGCTTCAAACCCCGGCGGGACCCCAACAAAATTTTTTTCCCTTTTTAGCTCACCTGAGCCAAAGGCTCTAGTGAGCTATTGTCATAGCGATCCGTCCGGCGTCCGTCGTCCGTCGTGTGTCGTGTGTCGTGTGTCGTCTGTCTGTCGTAAACTTTTCACATTTTCGACTTCTTCTCAAGAATGGCTAAAGGGATTTTGATGAAACTTGGTAGGTATAAAGTACTAATGGTCCCCTACAAGTGTTGTTGTTTTTCGTCCGGATCCCTCAACAGGTGGCGCCACCACAGGCAAAAGTAGGTCACAGGGGGTACCCTCCTTTGACAAACTTCTTCTTCAGAACGGAAGCACGTATCGACAAACCGAAAGCATCAGGATGATCTAGAGAGATGTCTTAAGAAGTGTTGTTATTTTTGGTTCCACTCCGAACTCAAATTTTTGACGCTTTTTTGACGTCTCTTCGGACTTAGTCAGGAATGCTAATTTTTGCACTATTTCTTTAAATAACTCAATAAGTGTATGATTTTACACACTCATTTACTGCATATTTATCATATCTAACTTAATCATTGCTTTGATATGAATTTTATGCTTAAATTTTATTTTTTTGATTTTTTATGAATTTTTTTCTTATGTAAAAAGGAAGGGGGGGGGGGGGTGATTTTCATACATTTTCTGCTTCTTTTCTATAACCACTCTTCAGATTGTCATGACATTTTGTAGATATGAGGTACTCATGCATGGTACCCTTCAAGTGAAAGAATTTTGTCAAGATATCCACTTTTGGATTTTTAAGGAATATTTTTTAAGATTGTACATAGGTATAGTGTATGTTTTCCATGCCCAATGGACCCATGGGGAGTGGCTTCAAACCCCGGCGGGACCCCAACAAAATTTTTTTCCCTTTTTAGCTCACCTGAGCCAAAGGCTCTAGTGAGCTATTGTCATAGCGATCCGTCCGGCGTCCGTCGTCCGTCGTGTGTCGTGTGTCGTCTGTCTGTCGTAAACTTTTCACATTTTCGACTTCTTCTCAAGAATAGCTAAAGGGATTTTGATGAAACTTGGTAGGTATAAAGTACTAATGGTCCCCTACAAGTGTTGTTGTTTTTCGTCCGGATCCCTCAACAGGTGGCGCCACCACAGGCAAAAGTAGGTCACAGGGGGTACCCTCCTTTGACAAACTTCTTCTTCAGAACGGAAGCACGTATCGACAAACCGAAAGCATCAGGATGATCTAGAGAGATGTCTTAAGAAGTGTTGTTATTTTTGGTTCCACTCCGAACTCAAATTTTTGACGCTTTTTTGACGTCTCTTCGGACTTAGTCAGGAATGCTAATTTTTGCACTATTTCTTTAAATAACTCAATAAGTGTATGATTTTACACACTCATTTACTGCATATTTATCATATCTAACTTAATCATTGCTTTGATATGAATTTTATGCTTAAATTTTATTTTTTTGATTTTTTATGAATTTTTTTCTTATGTAAAAAGGAAGGGGGGGGGGGGGGGGGGGTGATTTTCATACATTTTCTGCTTCTTTTCTATAACCACTCTTCAGATTGTCATGACATTTTGTAGATATGAGGTACTCATGCATGGTACCCTTCAAGTGAAAGAATTTTGTCAAGATATCCACTTTTGGATTTTTAAGGAATATTTTTTAAGATTGTACATAGGTATAGTGTATGTTTTCCATGCCCAATGGACCCATGGGGAGTGGCTTCAAACCCCGGCGGGACCCCAACAAAATTTTTTTCCCTTTTTAGCTCACCTGAGCCAAAGGCTCTAGTGAGCTATTGTCATAGCGATCCGTCCGGCGTCCGTCGTCCGTCGTGTGTCGTGTGTCGTGTGTCGTCTGTCTGTCGTAAACTTTTCACATTTTCGACTTCTTCTCAAGAATGGCTAAAGGGATTTTGATGAAACTTGGTAGGTATAAAGTACTAATGGTCCCCTACAAGTGTTGTTGTTTTTCGTCCGGATCCCTCAACAGGTGGCGCCACCACAGGCAAAAGTAGGTCACAGGGGGTACCCTCCTTTGACAAACTTCTTCTTCAGAACGGAAGCACGTATCGACAAACCGAAAGCATCAGGATGATCTAGAGAGATGTCTTAAGAAGTGTTGTTATTTTTGGTTCCACTCCGAACTCAAATTTTTGACGCTTTTTTGACGTCTCTTCGGACTTAGTCAGGAATGCTAATTTTTGCACTATTTCTTTAAATAACTCAATAAGTGTATGATTTTACACACTCATTTACTGCATATTTATCATATCTAACTTAATCATTGCTTTGATATGAATTTTATGCTTAAATTTTATTTTTTTGATTTTTTATGAATTTTTTTCTTATGTAAAAAGGAAGGGGGGGGGGGGTGATTTTCATACATTTTCTGCTTCTTTTCTATAACCACTCTTCAGATTGTCATGACATTTTGTAGATATGAGGTACTCATGCATGGTACCCTTCAAGTGAAAGAATTTTGTCAAGATATCCACTTTTGGATTTTTAAGGAATATTTTTTAAGATTGTACATAGGTATAGTGTATGTTTTCCATGCCCAATGGACCCATGGGGAGTGGCTTCAAACCCCGGCGGGACCCCAACAAAATTTTTTTCCCTTTTTAGCTCACCTGAGCCAAAGGCTCTAGTGAGCTATTGTCATAGCGATCCGTCCGGCGTCCGTCGTCCGTCGTGTGTCGTGTGTCGTGTGTCGTCTGTCTGTCGTAAACTTTTCACATTTTCGACTTCTTCTCAAGAATGGCTAAAGGGATTTTGATGAAACTTGGTAGGTATAAAGTACTAATGGTCCCCTACAAGTGTTGTTGTTTTTCGTCCGGATCCCTCAACAGGTGGCGCCACCACAGGCAAAAGTAGGTCACAGGGGGTACCCTCCTTTGACAAACTTCTTCTTCAGAACGGAAGCACGTATCGACAAACCGAAAGCATCAGGATGATCTAGAGAGATGTCTTAAGAAGTGTTGTTATTTTTGGTTCCACTCCGAACTCAAATTTTTGACGCTTTTTTGACGTCTCTTCGGACTTAGTCAGGAATGCTAATTTTTGCACTATTTCTTTAAATAACTCAATAAGTGTATGATTTTACACACTCATTTACTGCATATTTATCATATCTAACTTAATCATTGCTTTGATATGAATTTTATGCTTAAATTTTATTTTTTTGATTTTTTATGAATTTTTTTCTTATGTAAAAAGGAAGGGGGGGGGGGTGATTTTCATACATTTTCTGCTTCTTTTCTATAACCACTCTTCAGATTGTCATGACATTTTGTAGATATGAGGTACTCATGCATGGTACCCTTCAAGTGAAAGAATTTTGTCAAGATATCCACTTTTGGATTTTTAAGGAATATTTTTTAAGATTGTACATAGGTATAGTGTATGTTTTCCATGCCCAATGGACCCATGGGGAGTGGCTTCAAACCCCGGCGGGACCCCAACAAAATTTTTTTCCCTTTTTAGCTCACCTGAGCCAAAGGCTCTAGTGAGCTATTGTCATAGCGATCCGTCCGGCGTCCGTCGTCCGTCGTGTGTCGTGTGTCGTGTGTCGTCTGTCTGTCGTAAACTTTTCACATTTTCGACTTCTTCTCAAGAATGGCTAAAGGGATTTTGATGAAACTTGGTAGGTATAAAGTACTAATGGTCCCCTACAAGTGTTGTTGTTTTTCGTCCGGATCCCTCAACAGGTGGCGCCACCACAGGCAAAAGTAGGTCACAGGGGGTACCCTCCTTTGACAAACTTCTTCTTCAGAACGGAAGCACGTATCGACAAACCGAAAGCATCAGGATGATCTAGAGAGATGTCTTAAGAAGTGTTGTTATTTTTGGTTCCACTCCGAACTCAAATTTTTGACGCTTTTTTGACGTCTCTTCGGACTTAGTCAGGAATGCTAATTTTTGCACTATTTCTTTAAATAACTCAATAAGTGTATGATTTTACACACTCATTTACTGCATATTTATCATATCTAACTTAATCATTGCTTTGATATGAATTTTATGCTTAAATTTTATTTTTTTGATTTTTTATGAATTTTTTTCTTATGTAAAAAGGAAGGGGGGGGGGGGGGTGATTTTCATACATTTTCTGCTTCTTTTCTATAACCACTCTTCAGATTGTCATGACATTTTGTAGATATGAGGTACTCATGCATGGTACCCTTCAAGTGAAAGAATTTTGTCAAGATATCCACTTTTGGATTTTTAAGGAATATTTTTTAAGATTGTACATAGGTATAGTGTATGTTTTCCATGCCCAATGGACCCATGGGGAGTGGCTTCAAACCCCGGCGGGACCCCAACAAAATTTTTTTCCCTTTTTAGCTCACCTGAGCCAAAGGCTCTAGTGAGCTATTGTCATAGCGATCCGTCCGGCGTCCGTCGTCCGTCGTGTGTCGTGTGTCGTGTGTCGTCTGTCTGTCGTAAACTTTTCACATTTTCGACTTCTTCTCAAGAATGGCTAAAGGGATTTTGATGAAACTTGGTAGGTATAAAGTACTAATGGTCCCCTACAAGTGTTGTTGTTTTTCGTCCGGATCCCTCAACAGGTGGCGCCACCACAGGCAAAAGTAGGTCACAGGGGGTACCCTCCTTTGACAAACTTCTTCTTCAGAACGGAAGCACGTATCGACAAACCGAAAGCATCAGGATGATCTAGAGAGATGTCTTAAGAAGTGTTGTTATTTTTGGTTCCACTCCGAACTCAAATTTTTGACGCTTTTTTGACGTCTCTTCGGACTTAGTCAGGAATGCTAATTTTTGCACTATTTCTTTAAATAACTCAATAAGTGTATGATTTTACACACTCATTTACTGCATATTTATCATATCTAACTTAATCATTGCTTTGATATGAATTTTATGCTTAAATTTTATTTTTTTGATTTTTTATGAATTTTTTTCTTATGTAAAAAGGAAGGGGGGGGGGGGGGGGTGATTTTCATACATTTTCTGCTTCTTTTCTATAACCACTCTTCAGATTGTCATGACATTTTGTAGATATGAGGTACTCATGCATGGTACCCTTCAAGTGAAAGAATTTTGTCAAGATATCCACTTTTGGATTTTTAAGGAATATTTTTTAAGATTGTACATAGGTATAGTGTATGTTTTCCATGCCCAATGGACCCATGGGGAGTGGCTTCAAACCCCGGCGGGACCCCAACAAAATTTTTTTCCCTTTTTAGCTCACCTGAGCCAAAGGCTCTAGTGAGCTATTGTCATAGCGATCCGTCCGGCGTCCGTCGTCCGTCGTGTGTCGTGTGTCGTGTGTCGTCTGTCTGTCGTAAACTTTTCACATTTTCGACTTCTTCTCAAGAATGGCTAAAGGGATTTTGATGAAACTTGGTAGGTATAAAGTACTAATGGTCCCCTACAAGTGTTGTTGTTTTTCGTCCGGATCCCTCAACAGGTGGCGCCACCACAGGCAAAAGTAGGTCACAGGGGGTACCCTCCTTTGACAAACTTCTTCTTCAGAACGGAAGCACGTATCGACAAACCGAAAGCATCAGGATGATCTAGAGAGATGTCTTAAGAAGTGTTGTTATTTTTGGTTCCACTCCGAACTCAAATTTTTGACGCTTTTTTGACGTCTCTTCGGACTTAGTCAGGAATGCTAATTTTTGCACTATTTCTTTAAATAACTCAATAAGTGTATGATTTTACACACTCATTTACTGCATATTTATCATATCTAACTTAATCATTGCTTTGATATGAATTTTATGCTTAAATTTTATTTTTTTGATTTTTTATGAATTTTTTTCTTATGTAAAAAGGAAGGGGGGGGGGGGGGTGATTTTCATACATTTTCTGCTTCTTTTCTATAACCACTCTTCAGATTGTCATGACATTTTGTAGATATGAGGTACTCATGCATGGTACCCTTCAAGTGAAAGAATTTTGTCAAGATATCCACTTTTGGATTTTTAAGGAATATTTTTTAAGATTGTACATAGGTATAGTGTATGTTTTCCATGCCCAATGGACCCATGGGGAGTGGCTTCAAACCCCGGCGGGACCCCAACAAAATTTTTTTCCCTTTTTAGCTCACCTGAGCCAAAGGCTCTAGTGAGCTATTGTCATAGCGATCCATCCGGCGTCCGTCGTCCGTCGTGTGTCGTGTGTCGTGTGTCGTCTGTCTGTCGTAAACTTTTCACATTTTCGACTTCTTCTCAAGAATGGCTAAAGGGATTTTGATGAAACTTGGTAGGTATAAAGTACTAATGGTCCCCTACAAGTGTTGTTGTTTTTCGTCCGGATCCCTCAACAGGTGGCGCCACCACAGGCAAAAGTAGGTCACAGGGGGTACCCTCCTTTGACAAACTTCTTCTTCAGAACGGAAGCACGTATCGACAAACCGAAAGCATCAGGATGATCTAGAGAGATGTCTTAAGAAGTGTTGTTATTTTTGGTTCCACTCCGAACTCAAATTTTTGACGCTTTTTTGACGTCTCTTCGGACTTAGTCAGGAATGCTAATTTTTGCACTATTTCTTTAAATAACTCAATAAGTGTATGATTTTACACACTCATTTACTGCATATTTATCATATCTAACTTAATCATTGCTTTGATATGAATTTTATGCTTAAATTTTATTTTTTTGATTTTTTATGAATTTTTTTCTTATGTAAAAAGGAAGGGGGGGGGGGGGGTGATTTTCATACATTTTCTGCTTCTTTTCTATAACCACTCTTCAGATTGTCATGACATTTTGTAGATATGAGGTACTCATGCATGGTACCCTTCAAGTGAAAGAATTTTGTCAAGATATCCACTTTTGGATTTTTAAGGAATATTTTTTAAGATTGTACATAGGTATAGTGTATGTTTTCCATGCCCAATGGACCCATGGGGAGTGGCTTCAAACCCCGGCGGGACCCCAACAAAATTTTTTTCCCTTTTTAGCTCACCTGAGCCAAAGGCTCTAGTGAGCTATTGTCATAGCGATCCGTCCGGCGTCCGTCGTGTGTCGTGTGTCGTGTGTCGTCTGTCTGTCGTAAACTTTTCACATTTTCGACTTCTTCTCAAGAATGGCTAAAGGGATTTTGATGAAACTTGGTAGGTATAAAGTACTAATGGTCCCCTACAAGTGTTGTTGTTTTTCGTCCGGATCCCTCAACAGGTGGCGCCACCACAGGCAAAAGTAGGTCACAGGGGGTACCCTCCTTTGACAAACTTCTTCTTCAGAACGGAAGCACGTATCGACAAACCGAAAGCATCAGGATGATCTAGAGAGATGTCTTAAGAAGTGTTGTTATTTTTGGTTCCACTCCGAACTCAAATTTTTGACGCTTTTTTGACGTCTCTTCGGACTTAGTCAGGAATGCTAATTTTTGCACTATTTCTTTAAATAACTCAATAAGTGTATGATTTTACACACTCATTTACTGCATATTTATCATATCTAACTTAATCATTGCTTTGATATGAATTTTATGCTTAAATTTTATTTTTTTGATTTTTTATGAATTTTTTTCTTATGTAAAAAGGAAGGGGGGGGGGGGGGGTGATTTTCATACATTTTCTGCTTCTTTTCTATAACCACTCTTCAGATTGTCATGACATTTTGTAGATATGAGGTACTCATGCATGGTACCCTTCAAGTGAAAGAATTTTGTCAAGATATCCACTTTTGGATTTTTAAGGAATATTTTTTAAGATTGTACATAGGTATAGTGTATGTTTTCCATGCCCAATGGACCCATGGGGAGTGGCTTCAAACCCCGGCGGGACCCCAACAAAATTTTTTTCCCTTTTTAGCTCACCTGAGCCAAAGGCTCTAGTGAGCTATTGTCATAGCGATCCGTCCGGCGTCCGTCGTCCGTCGTGTGTCGTGTGTCGTGTGTCGTCTGTCTGTCGTAAACTTTTCACATTTTCGACTTCTTCTCAAGAATGGCTAAAGGGATTTTGATGAAACTTGGTAGGTATAAAGTACTAATGGTCCCCTACAAGTGTTGTTGTTTTTCGTCCGGATCCCTCAACAGGTGGCGCCACCACAGGCAAAAGTAGGTCACAGGGGGTACCCTCCTTTGACAAACTTCTTCTTCAGAACGGAAGCACGTATCGACAAACCGAAAGCATCAGGATGATCTAGAGAGATGTCTTAAGAAGTGTTGTTATTTTTGGTTCCACTCCGAACTCAAATTTTTGACGCTTTTTTGACGTCTCTTCGGACTTAGTCAGGAATGCTAATTTTTGCACTATTTCTTTAAATAACTCAATAAGTGTATGATTTTACACACTCATTTACTGCATATTTATCATATCTAACTTAATCATTGCTTTGATATGAATTTTATGCTTAAATTTTATTTTTTTGATTTTTTATGAATTTTTTTCTTATGTAAAAAGGAAGGGGGGGGGGGGGGTGATTTTCATACATTTTCTGCTTCTTTTCTATAACCACTCTTCAGATTGTCATGACATTTTGTAGATATGAGGTACTCATGCATGGTACCCTTCAAGTGAAAGAATTTTGTCAAGATATCCACTTTTGGATTTTTAAGGAATATTTTTTAAGATTGTACATAGGTATAGTGTATGTTTTCCATGCCCAATGGACCCATGGGGAGTGGCTTCAAACCCCGGCGGGACCCCAACAAAATTTTTTTCCCTTTTTAGCTCACCTGAGCCAAAGGCTCTAGTGAGCTATTGTCATAGCGATCCGTCCGGCGTCCGTCGTCCGTCGTGTGTCGTGTGTCGTGTGTCGTCTGTCTGTCGTAAACTTTTCACATTTTCGACTTCTTCTCAAGAATGGCTAAAGGGATTTTGATGAAACTTGGTAGGTATAAAGTACTAATGGTCCCCTACAAGTGTTGTTGTTTTTCGTCCGGATCCCTCAACAGGTGGCGCCACCACAGGCAAAAGTAGGTCACAGGGGGTACCCTCCTTTGACAAACTTCTTCTTCAGAACGGAAGCACGTATCGACAAACCGAAAGCATCAGGATGATCTAGAGAGATGTCTTAAGAAGTGTTGTTATTTTTGGTTCCACTCCGAACTCAAATTTTTGACGCTTTTTTGACGTCTCTTCGGACTTAGTCAGGAATGCTAATTTTTGCACTATTTCTTTAAATAACTCAATAAGTGTATGATTTTACACACTCATTTACTGCATATTTATCATATCTAACTTAATCATTGCTTTGATATGAATTTTATGCTTAAATTTTATTTTTTTGATTTTTTATGAATTTTTTTCTTATGTAAAAAGGAAGGGGGGGGGGGGGTGATTTTCATACATTTTCTGCTTCTTTTCTATAACCACTCTTCAGATTGTCATGACATTTTGTAGATATGAGGTACTCATGCATGGTACCCTTCAAGTGAAAGAATTTTGTCAAGATATCCACTTTTGGATTTTTAAGGAATATTTTTTAAGATTGTACATAGGTATAGTGTATGTTTTCCATGCCCAATGGACCCATGGGGAGTGGCTTCAAACCCCGGCGGGACCCCAACAAAATTTTTTTCCCTTTTTAGCTCACCTGAGCCAAAGGCTCTAGTGAGCTATTGTCATAGCGATCCGTCCGGCGTCCGTCGTCCGTCGTGTGTCGTGTGTCGTCTGTCGTCTGTCTGTCGTAAACTTTTCACATTTTCGACTTCTTCTCAAGAATGGCTAAAGGGATTTTGATGAAACTTGGTAGGTATAAAGTACTAATGGTCCCCTACAAGTGTTGTTGTTTTTCGTCCGGATCCCTCAACAGGTGGCGCCACCACAGGCAAAAGTAGGTCACAGGGGGTACCCTCCTTTGACAAACTTCTTCTTCAGAACGGAAGCACGTATCGACAAACCGAAAGCATCAGGATGATCTAGAGAGATGTCTTAAGAAGTGTTGTTATTTTTGGTTCCACTCCGAACTCAAATTTTTGACGCTTTTTTGACGTCTCTTCGGACTTAGTCAGGAATGCTAATTTTTGCACTATTTCTTTAAATAACTCAATAAGTGTATGATTTTACACACTCATTTACTGCATATTTATCATATCTAACTTAATCATTGCTTTGATATGAATTTTATGCTTAAATTTTATTTTTTTGATTTTTTATGAATTTTTTTCTTATGTAAAAAGGAAGGGGGGGGGGTGATTTTCATACATTTTCTGCTTCTTTTCTATAACCACTCTTCAGATTGTCATGACATTTTGTAGATATGAGGTACTCATGCATGGTACCCTTCAAGTGAAAGAATTTTGTCAAGATATCCACTTTTGGATTTTTAAGGAATATTTTTTAAGATTGTACATAGGTATAGTGTATGTTTTCCATGCCCAATGGACCCATGGGGAGTGGCTTCAAACCCCGGCGGGACCCCAACAAAATTTTTTTCCCTTTTTAGCTCACCTGAGCCAAAGGCTCTAGTGAGCTATTGTCATAGCGATCCGTCCGGCGTCCGTCGTCCGTCGTGTGTCGTGTGTCGTGTGTCGTCTGTCTGTCGTAAACTTTTCACATTTTCGACTTCTTCTCAAGAATGGCTAAAGGGATTTTGATGAAACTTGGTAGGTATAAAGTACTAATGGTCCCCTACAAGTGTTGTTGTTTTTCGTCCGGATCCCTCAACAGGTGGCGCCACCACAGGCAAAAGTAGGTCACAGGGGGTACCCTCCTTTGACAAACTTCTTCTTCAGAACGGAAGCACGTATCGACAAACCGAAAGCATCAGGATGATCTAGAGAGATGTCTTAAGAAGTGTTGTTATTTTTGGTTCCACTCCGAACTCAAATTTTTGACGCTTTTTTGACGTCTCTTCGGACTTAGTCAGGAATGCTAATTTTTGCACTATTTCTTTAAATAACTCAATAAGTGTATGATTTTACACACTCATTTACTGCATATTTATCATATCTAACTTAATCATTGCTTTGATATGAATTTTATGCTTAAATTTTATTTTTTTGATTTTTTATGAATTTTTTTCTTATGTAAAAAGGAAGGGGGGGGGGGGGTGATTTTCATACATTTTCTGCTTCTTTTCTATAACCACTCTTCAGATTGTCATGACATTTTGTAGATATGAGGTACTCATGCATGGTACCCTTCAAGTGAAAGAATTTTGTCAAGATATCCACTTTTGGATTTTTAAGGAATATTTTTTAAGATTGTACATAGGTATAGTGTATGTTTTCCATGCCCAATGGACCCATGGGGAGTGGCTTCAAACCCCGGCGGGACCCCAACAAAATTTTTTTCCCTTTTTAGCTCACCTGAGCCAAAGGCTCTAGTGAGCTATTGTCATAGCGATCCGTCCGGCGTCCGTCGTCCGTCGTGTGTCGTGTGTCGTGTGTCGTCTGTCTGTCGTAAACTTTTCACATTTTCGACTTCTTCTCAAGAATGGCTAAAGGGATTTTGATGAAACTTGGTAGGTATAAAGTACTAATGGTCCCCTACAAGTGTTGTTGTTTTTCGTCCGGATCCCTCAACAGGTGGCGCCACCACAGGCAAAAGTAGGTCACAGGGGGTACCCTCCTTTGACAAACTTCTTCTTCAGAACGGAAGCACGTATCGACAAACCGAAAGCATCAGGATGATCTAGAGAGATGTCTTAAGAAGTGTTGTTATTTTTGGTTCCACTCCGAACTCAAATTTTTGACGCTTTTTTGACGTCTCTTCGGACTTAGTCAGGAATGCTAATTTTTGCACTATTTCTTTAAATAACTCAATAAGTGTATGATTTTACACACTCATTTACTGCATATTTATCATATCTAACTTAATCATTGCTTTGATATGAATTTTATGCTTAAATTTTATTTTTTTGATTTTTTATGAATTTTTTTCTTATGTAAAAAGGAAGGGGGGGGGGGGGTGATTTTCATACATTTTCTGCTTCTTTTCTATAACCACTCTTCAGATTGTCATGACATTTTGTAGATATGAGGTACTCATGCATGGTACCCTTCAAGTGAAAGAATTTTGTCAAGATATCCACTTTTGGATTTTTAAGGAATATTTTTTAAGATTGTACATAGGTATAGTGTATGTTTTCCATGCCCAATGGACCCATGGGGAGTGGCTTCAAACCCCGGCGGGACCCCAACAAAATTTTTTTCCCTTTTTAGCTCACCTGAGCCAAAGGCTCTAGTGAGCTATTGTCATAGCGATCCGTCCGGCGTCCGTCGTCCGTCGTGTGTCGTGTGTCGTGTGTCGTCTGTCTGTCGTAAACTTTTCACATTTTCGACTTCTTCTCAAGAATGGCTAAAGGGATTTTGATGAAACTTGGTAGGTATAAAGTACTAATGGTCCCCTACAAGTGCTGTTGTTTTTCGTCCGGATCCCTCAACAGGTGGCGCCACCACAGGCAAAAGTAGGTCACAGGGGGTACCCTCCTTTGACAAACTTCTTCTTCAGAACGGAAGCACGTATCGACAAACCGAAAGCATCAGGATGATCTAGAGAGATGTCTTAAGAAGTGTTGTTATTTTTGGTTCCACTCCGAACTCAAATTTTTGACGCTTTTTTGACGTCTCTTCGGACTTAGTCAGGAATGCTAATTTTTGCACTATTTCTTTAAATAACTCAATAAGTGTATGATTTTACACACTCATTTACTGCATATTTATCATATCTAACTTAATCATTGCTTTGATATGAATTTTATGCTTAAATTTTATTTTTTTGATTTTTTATGAATTTTTTTCTTATGTAAAAAGGAAGGGGGGGGGGGGGTGATTTTCATACATTTTCTGCTTCTTTTCTATAACCACTCTTCAGATTGTCATGACATTTTGTAGATATGAGGTACTCATGCATGGTACCCTTCAAGTGAAAGAATTTTGTCAAGATATCCACTTTTGGATTTTTAAGGAATATTTTTTAAGATTGTACATAGGTATAGTGTATGTTTTCCATGCCCAATGGACCCATGGGGAGTGGCTTCAAACCCCGGCGGGACCCCAACAAAATTTTTTTCCCTTTTTAGCTCACCTGAGCCAAAGGCTCTAGTGAGCTATTGTCATAGCGATCCGTCCGGCGTCCGTCGTCCGTCGTGTGTCGTGTGTCGTGTGTCGTCTGTCTGTCGTAAACTTTTCACATTTTCGACTTCTTCTCAAGAATGGCTAAAGGGATTTTGATGAAACTTGGTAGGTATAAAGTACTAATGGTCCCCTACAAGTGTTGTTGTTTTTCGTCCGGATCCCTCAACAGGTGGCGCCACCACAGGCAAAAGTAGGTCACAGGGGGTACCCTCCTTTGACAAACTTCTTCTTCAGAACGGAAGCACGTATCGACAAACCGAAAGCATCAGGATGATCTAGAGAGATGTCTTAAGAAGTGTTGTTATTTTTGGTTCCACTCCGAACTCAAATTTTTGACGCTTTTTTGACGTCTCTTCGGACTTAGTCAGGAATGCTAATTTTTGCACTATTTCTTTAAATAACTCAATAAGTGTATGATTTTACACACTCATTTACTGCATATTTATCATATCTAACTTAATCATTGCTTTGATATGAATTTTATGCTTAAATTTTATTTTTTTGATTTTTTATGAATTTTTTTCTTATGTAAAAAGGAAGGGGGGGGGGGGTGATTTTCATACATTTTCTGCTTCTTTTCTATAACCACTCTTCAGATTGTCATGACATTTTGTAGATATGAGGTACTCATGCATGGTACCCTTCAAGTGAAAGAATTTTGTCAAGATATCCACTTTTGGATTTTTAAGGAATATTTTTTAAGATTGTACATAGGTATAGTGTATGTTTTCCATGCCCAATGGACCCATGGGGAGTGGCTTCAAACCCCGGCGGGACCCCAACAAAATTTTTTTCCCTTTTTAGCTCACCTGAGCCAAAGGCTCTAGTGAGCTATTGTCATAGCGATCCGTCCGGCGTCCGTCGTCCGTCGTGTGTCGTGTGTCGTGTGTCGTCTGTCTGTCGTAAACTTTTCACATTTTCGACTTCTTCTCAAGAATGGCTAAAGGGATTTTGATGAAACTTGGTAGGTATAAAGTACTAATGGTCCCCTACAAGTGTTGTTGTTTTTCGTCCGGATCCCTCAACAGGTGGCGCCACCACAGGCAAAAGTAGGTCACAGGGGGTACCCTCCTTTGACAAACTTCTTCTTCAGAACGGAAGCACGTATCGACAAACCGAAAGCATCAGGATGATCTAGAGAGATGTCTTAAGAAGTGTTGTTATTTTTGGTTCCACTCCGAACTCAAATTTTTGACGCTTTTTTGACGTCTCTTCGGACTTAGTCAGGAATGCTAATTTTTGCACTATTTCTTTAAATAACTCAATAAGTGTATGATTTTACACACTCATTTACTGCATATTTATCATATCTAACTTAATCATTGCTTTGATATGAATTTTATGCTTAAATTTTATTTTTTTGATTTTTTATGAATTTTTTTCTTATGTAAAAAGGAAGGGGGGGGGGGGGGGGGTGATTTTCATACATTTTCTGCTTCTTTTCTATAACCACTCTTCAGATTGTCATGACATTTTGTAGATATGAGGTACTCATGCATGGTACCCTTCAAGTGAAAGAATTTTGTCAAGATATCCACTTTTGGATTTTTAAGGAATATTTTTTAAGATTGTACATAGGTATAGTGTATGTTTTCCATGCCCAATGGACCCATGGGGAGTGGCTTCAAACCCCGGCGGGACCCCAACAAAATTTTTTTCCCTTTTTAGCTCACCTGAGCCAAAGGCTCTAGTGAGCTATTGTCATAGCGATCCGTCCGGCGTCCGTCGTCCGTCGTGTGTCGTGTGTCGTGTGTCGTCTGTCTGTCGTAAACTTTTCACATTTTCGACTTCTTCTCAAGAATGGCTAAAGGGATTTTGATGAAACTTGGTAGGTATAAAGTACTAATGGTCCCCTACAAGTGTTGTTGTTTTTCGTCCGGATCCCTCAACAGGTGGCGCCACCACAGGCAAAAGTAGGTCACAGGGGGTACCCTCCTTTGACAAACTTCTTCTTCAGAACGGAAGCACGTATCGACAAACCGAAAGCATCAGGATGATCTAGAGAGATGTCTTAAGAAGTGTTGTTATTTTTGGTTCCACTCCGAACTCAAATTTTTGACGCTTTTTTGACGTCTCTTCGGACTTAGTCAGGAATGCTAATTTTTGCACTATTTCTTTAAATAACTCAATAAGTGTATGATTTTACACACTCATTTACTGCATATTTATCATATCTAACTTAATCATTGCTTTGATATGAATTTTATGCTTAAATTTTATTTTTTTGATTTTTTATGAATTTTTTTCTTATGTAAAAAGGAAGGGGGGGGGGGGTGATTTTCATACATTTTCTGCTTCTTTTCTATAACCACTCTTCAGATTGTCATGACATTTTGTAGATATGAGGTACTCATGCATGGTACCCTTCAAGTGAAAGAATTTTGTCAAGATATCCACTTTTGGATTTTTAAGGAATATTTTTTAAGATTGTACATAGGTATAGTGTATGTTTTCCATGCCCAATGGACCCATGGGGAGTGGCTTCAAACCCCGGCGGGACCCCAACAAAATTTTTTTCCCTTTTTAGCTCACCTGAGCCAAAGGCTCTAGTGAGCTATTGTCATAGCGATCCGTCCGGCGTCCGTCGTCCGTCGTGTGTCGTGTGTCGTGTGTCGTCTGTCTGTCGTAAACTTTTCACATTTTCGACTTCTTCTCAAGAATGGCTAAAGGGATTTTGATGAAACTTGGTAGGTATAAAGTACTAATGGTCCCCTACAAGTGTTGTTGTTTTTCGTCCGGATCCCTCAACAGGTGGCGCCACCACAGGCAAAAGTAGGTCACAGGGGGTACCCTCCTTTGACAAACTTCTTCTTCAGAACGGAAGCACGTATCGACAAACCGAAAGCATCAGGATGATCTAGAGAGATGTCTTAAGAAGTGTTGTTATTTTTGGTTCCACTCCGAACTCAAATTTTTGACGCTTTTTTGACGTCTCTTCGGACTTAGTCAGGAATGCTAATTTTTGCACTATTTCTTTAAATAACTCAATAAGTGTATGATTTTACACACTCATTTACTGCATATTTATCATATCTAACTTAATCATTGCTTTGATATGAATTTTATGCTTAAATTTTATTTTTTTGATTTTTTATGAATTTTTTTCTTATGTAAAAAGGAAGGGGGGGGGGGGGGTGATTTTCATACATTTTCTGCTTCTTTTCTATAACCACTCTTCAGATTGTCATGACATTTTGTAGATATGAGGTACTCATGCATGGTACCCTTCAAGTGAAAGAATTTTGTCAAGATATCCACTTTTGGATTTTTAAGGAATATTTTTTAAGATTGTACATAGGTATAGTGTATGTTTTCCATGCCCAATGGACCCATGGGGAGTGGCTTCAAACCCCGGCGGGACCCCAACAAAATTTTTTTCCCTTTTTAGCTCACCTGAGCCAAAGGCTCTAGTGAGCTATTGTCATAGCGATCCGTCCGGCGTCCGTCGTCCGTCGTGTGTCGTGTGTCGTGTGTCGTCTGTCTGTCGTAAACTTTTCACATTTTCGACTTCTTCTCAAGAATGGCTAAAGGGATTTTGATGAAACTTGGTAGGTATAAAGTACTAATGGTCCCCTACAAGTGTTGTTGTTTTTCGTCCGGATCCCTCAACAGGTGGCGCCACCACAGGCAAAAGTAGGTCACAGGGGGTACCCTCCTTTGACAAACTTCTTCTTCAGAACGGAAGCACGTATCGACAAACCGAAAGCATCAGGATGATCTAGAGAGATGTCTTAAGAAGTGTTGTTATTTTTGGTTCCACTCCGAACTCAAATTTTTGACGCTTTTTTGACGTCTCTTCGGACTTAGTCAGGAATGCTAATTTTTGCACTATTTCTTTAAATAACTCAATAAGTGTATGATTTTACACACTCATTTACTGCATATTTATCATATCTAACTTAATCATTGCTTTGATATGAATTTTATGCTTAAATTTTATTTTTTTGATTTTTTATGAATTTTTTTCTTATGTAAAAAGGAAGGGGGGGGGGTGATTTTCATACATTTTCTGCTTCTTTTCTATAACCACTCTTCAGATTGTCATGACATTTTGTAGATATGAGGTACTCATGCATGGTACCCTTCAAGTGAAAGAATTTTGTCAAGATATCCACTTTTGGATTTTTAAGGAATATTTTTTAAGATTGTACATAGGTATAGTGTATGTTTTCCATGCCCAATGGACCCATGGGGAGTGGCTTCAAACCCCGGCGGGACCCCAACAAAATTTTTTTCCCTTTTTAGCTCACCTGAGCCAAAGGCTCTAGTGAGCTATTGTCATAGCGATCCGTCCGGCGTCCGTCGTCCGTCGTGTGTCGTGTGTCGTGTGTCGTCTGTCTGTCGTAAACTTTTCACATTTTCGACTTCTTCTCAAGAATGGCTAAAGGGATTTTGATGAAACTTGGTAGGTATAAAGTACTAATGGTCCCCTACAAGTGTTGTTGTTTTTCGTCCGGATCCCTCAACAGGTGGCGCCACCACAGGCAAAAGTAGGTCACAGGGGGTACCCTCCTTTGACAAACTTCTTCTTCAGAACGGAAGCACGTATCGACAAACCGAAAGCATCAGGATGATCTAGAGAGATGTCTTAAGAAGTGTTGTTATTTTTGGTTCCACTCCGAACTCAAATTTTTGACGCTTTTTTGACGTCTCTTCGGACTTAGTCAGGAATGCTAATTTTTGCACTATTTCTTTAAATAACTCAATAAGTGTATGATTTTACACACTCATTTACTGCATATTTATCATATCTAACTTAATCATTGCTTTGATATGAATTTTATGCTTAAATTTTATTTTTTTGATTTTTTATGAATTTTTTTCTTATGTAAAAAGGAAGGGGGGGGGGGGGGTGATTTTCATACATTTTCTGCTTCTTTTCTATAACCACTCTTCAGATTGTCATGACATTTTGTAGATATGAGGTACTCATGCATGGTACCCTTCAAGTGAAAGAATTTTGTCAAGATATCCACTTTTGGATTTTTAAGGAATATTTTTTAAGATTGTACATAGGTATAGTGTATGTTTTCCATGCCCAATGGACCCATGGGGAGTGGCTTCAAACCCCGGCGGGACCCCAACAAAATTTTTTTCCCTTTTTAGCTCACCTGAGCCAAAGGCTCTAGTGAGCTATTGTCATAGCGATCCGTCCGGCGTCCGTCGTCCGTCGTGTGTCGTGTGTCGTGTGTCGTCTGTCTGTCGTAAACTTTTCACATTTTCGACTTCTTCTCAAGAATGGCTAAAGGGATTTTGATGAAACTTGGTAGGTATAAAGTACTAATGGTCCCCTACAAGTGTTGTTGTTTTTCGTCCGGATCCCTCAACAGGTGGCGCCACCACAGGCAAAAGTAGGTCACAGGGGGTACCCTCCTTTGACAAACTTCTTCTTCAGAACGGAAGCACGTATCGACAAACCGAAAGCATCAGGATGATCTAGAGAGATGTCTTAAGAAGTGTTGTTATTTTTGGTTCCACTCCGAACTCAAATTTTTGACGCTTTTTTGACGTCTCTTCGGACTTAGTCAGGAATGCTAATTTTTGCACTATTTCTTTAAATAACTCAATAAGTGTATGATTTTACACACTCATTTACTGCATATTTATCATATCTAACTTAATCATTGCTTTGATATGAATTTTATGCTTAAATTTTATTTTTTTGATTTTTTATGAATTTTTTTCTTATGTAAAAAGGAAGGGGGGGGGGGGGGGTGATTTTCATACATTTTCTGCTTCTTTTCTATAACCACTCTTCAGATTGTCATGACATTTTGTAGATATGAGGTACTCATGCATGGTACCCTTCAAGTGAAAGAATTTTGTCAAGATATCCACTTTTGGATTTTTAAGGAATATTTTTTAAGATTGTACATAGGTATAGTGTATGTTTTCCATGCCCAATGGACCCATGGGGAGTGGCTTCAAACCCCGGCGGGACCCCAACAAAATTTTTTTCCCTTTTTAGCTCACCTGAGCCAAAGGCTCTAGTGAGCTATTGTCATAGCGATCCGTCCGGCGTCCGTCGTCCGTCGTGTGTCGTGTGTCGTGTGTCGTCTGTCTGTCGTAAACTTTTCACATTTTCGACTTCTTCTCAAGAATGGCTAAAGGGATTTTGATGAAACTTGGTAGGTATAAAGTACTAATGGTCCCCTACAAGTGTTGTTGTTTTTCGTCCGGATCCCTCAACAGGTGGCGCCACCACAGGCAAAAGTAGGTCACAGGGGGTACCCTCCTTTGACAAACTTCTTCTTCAGAACGGAAGCACGTATCGACAAACCGAAAGCATCAGGATGATCTAGAGAGATGTCTTAAGAAGTGTTGTTATTTTTGGTTCCACTCCGAACTCAAATTTTTGACGCTTTTTTGACGTCTCTTCGGACTTAGTCAGGAATGCTAATTTTTGCACTATTTCTTTAAATAACTCAATAAGTGTATGATTTTACACACTCATTTACTGCATATTTATCATATCTAACTTAATCATTGCTTTGATATGAATTTTATGCTTAAATTTTATTTTTTTGATTTTTTATGAATTTTTTTCTTATGTAAAAAGGAAGGGGGGGGGGGGGGGTGATTTTCATACATTTTCTGCTTCTTTTCTATAACCACTCTTCAGATTGTCATGACATTTTGTAGATATGAGGTACTCATGCATGGTACCCTTCAAGTGAAAGAATTTTGTCAAGATATCCACTTTTGGATTTTTAAGGAATATTTTTTAAGATTGTACATAGGTATAGTGTATGTTTTCCATGCCCAATGGACCCATGGGGAGTGGCTTCAAACCCCGGCGGGACCCCAACAAAATTTTTTTCCCTTTTTAGCTCACCTGAGCCAAAGGCTCTAGTGAGCTATTGTCATAGCGATCCGTCCGGCGTCCGTCGTCCGTCGTGTGTCGTGTGTCGTGTGTCGTCTGTCTGTCGTAAACTTTTCACATTTTCGACTTCTTCTCAAGAATGGCTAAAGGGATTTTGATGAAACTTGGTAGGTATAAAGTACTAATGGTCCCCTACAAGTGTTGTTGTTTTTCGTCCGGATCCCTCAACAGGTGGCGCCACCACAGGCAAAAGTAGGTCACAGGGGGTACCCTCCTTTGACAAACTTCTTCTTCAGAACGGAAGCACGTATCGACAAACCGAAAGCATCAGGATGATCTAGAGAGATGTCTTAAGAAGTGTTGTTATTTTTGGTTCCACTCCGAACTCAAATTTTTGACGCTTTTTTGACGTCTCTTCGGACTTAGTCAGGAATGCTAATTTTTGCACTATTTCTTTAAATAACTCAATAAGTGTATGATTTTACACACTCATTTACTGCATATTTATCATATCTAACTTACTTTTTTTCTTAGATTGTCATAAAACTTGGTAGGTATGAGGTACTCATGGTTCCCTACAAGTGAAAGAATTTTGTCAAGATATCCTCATTTGGATTTTTACGGAAAAACATTCATAGATACAATGTAGGTTTTCCATACCCAAGAGTAGTGGTTCAAACCCCGGCAGGACCCCACTTTTGCAGTTTTTTTTCTCCTTTTTTTTTTTTATATTTATCGTTAGAATAGAAAGTGTGAAAGAATTCTGTCAAAATATCAACTTTTAGATTTTTCATGATTTTTTAAACAGACAAGCTAGTTTGGCTTTGTGTACTTATTTTCGTACGTCGAAATAACTCAGGCACACATGCAATCAAATATATACTCTGAATTTATTTTTGAGATGTTGACTTTTTCCATACATGCATATTATATAACAATTTCCCTATATAATGATTATTTTCTCCGCTTTATTTTTGTATCTATGGTAAACAAAGTCGCCATATATCTTGTGTTACAGATTTGATTGGTTAATTCCTCCACGCCCATTTAATAGTCACGGTGGGTAATCTCGCAACGCAGAACACTAGGTTTATCTAAAATTTCGTGTATTACAAATTATTTTTCACAAAAAGGGAAATGTGATGCAGTGTAAGGATGCCTTAGATACGAGTTTTATCGAAAGTAAGAGAGGTAATATCCTTTTATAAAGCCGAAAAACTATCGGCATGATTGGTGTAGATGAAAGTGAAAGTAGAACGCCGATCGTGTTGGTGCATTATAAAAAGCTATAATATCCACCTTATTTTGGATACAACTCATAGTTAGGGCGTTGTTACACTGCATCACATTTCCCTTTTTGTAATAAATTATCTATTTTGCGCAAAAATATTGAAAAATAAATTGTTCTGCGTTGCGAGATTACCCACCGTGTTAGTACTGTACACGTGATACATTTCAGGAGATTAATAGATGATCTATCGTGCAAACAAAATTGTACTGCCGGTATTTAATAGATTTTATTTAATGTGCATATACTGGGAACACTTTCATGCTTGTTATTATTCATGTACTTGGAACAATTCCATACTTGTCATCATTTATAAACTTAGCTCGAATTTCCTTTGTCTTAGACTCTCTTAGATGAATTGTATACGGACTGATTTCTTGAAGAAACATCTAATGAGTAATCCCTTCCCGAGGATTTTGAGAATGTAGTGGGGTTCTGTAGCTAAGGGGGGAACGATGCCCCAGAGACAAAAAACTGAAAAAGGGAGGGTGGGGGGGCTTTTTACAACTCTGTGTTTAAGGCCATAATATAAGCAAAATTTGATTTTTTCCCTTTTAAAGTCATTCATTTATTTATTCTAAACATGTTCACATGAAATGCACAAGATTTTGGAATGAAATAAACAGGAGTGTGCAGTTTATTTCTACACAATGTGTATTTCACGGTAAAATGCCTACATTGTAGTCAATGAATACGAAATACAACGATATTTCAGACTCAAGATTTTAAAATTTATGGCAAAAATTGATACCAGTCTTTTGAATTTAATTTCTAGTATCTTGTTCAGACTATCATTATGTTTTAAAGTTTATAGATATCCATATTAGCCAGATTGTTCTTAATTTTCAACGTTTTTTGATCGATATTAGCTTCTTTTCAACATGGCTACCCCCTACTCTTTAGACTGTAATTTAAGTATCTAGAAATAAGCTTACCAAAATAAAAGTTGTATGAGGAATCTCCAAATACATTACATTTTAGTAATTATCAAGTTTTTCTTGCATACAGATCATTATGTAGAAGAAATACTTGACGAGATTCAGGACTAAATACAGCCCTTATCTTATCAGCTCCTTTGCTGTTATATTAATCACACTTTATGCCATTAATATAATGCTTTCATACAGATTCTGTGCCAAAATATTTTTTTGGATTTTTTTTTTACATGACTTTAAGGATGGACCACACTAACAATCACCATTACAATGTGCATGTATTCAGTCATTCAGCAAAAGTGACATGGTTCTCAGGGGAGCGATATAGGCCCACTTGGGCCTCTTGTTTTTTTAACATTTAAGATTTCAGTACATTGTAGTATGATAATGCTAGTATGTTAATGCACTATTTATATGGAATTATACATACTGAACATTAAAAGATTGTTTAAAATTTTCAGTCTTTCCATCTGGCCCTTGCATGCAGAAAGCCTGATTTTATTTAGAAGAAGAAAGAGATCTCCAATGATTCCATGTTACAGTGACCACAGCAGATCACACACACATTATTATGACTTACTAAACAACCACAACAACTGGAGACAACAAGAACACTTACACCAAATGGACCAACATTAAAACTAAGGCATCAAGAAACATGATTTAAAATGCATAAAAAAGGAACACAAATGTTCAATTGAGTCTTTGAGGAATACAGAGTCGTTTCCCCTTACAGACTATATCTGACGTAAAACCATTGTGACGTCATGAAAATGGTATGGTAACGTCGATTTTACACCGTCATTTTCCAGACTTTTAGGACTGTTTCCATAGAATTTGATGACGTCATAATTGAGTCAGTGCACATTGAGTAAAGATGTCAGATACTGTCTCAAATGGGAAGTAACTCTGGTTTTTGAAAATTGCGAATAGGTGCTGATATCAAAAGGTGTAGTTATCTGGATTACATTTAGTATGTGGGAACAATACTGTATAAGTAGAATCATTCACTTTCTTTCACGGTTTAATGAAGGCAAACCTTTTCATGTGGACAATGATTTGTGGATCTGTTCCTGATGTTATTGAGTTATTTTTGTGTCACCTGCGAAGCAAAGTGACACTTAGGGATCATTTTGTCTGTTGTCCATCCATTTTTCTGTCCACCGCGTGGGATCAAAACGTATGGTGTTGTGATTCCTTACAAAGTGTTTTGGTATTTCTTCATTTTCTGAATTTAATTTGACAAAACTGATGAGTTGTTGCAGTATGGCAATACCTAATAATATGAATCCATATCGTCCTGGTATATGAAAAGCTCATAGCTTTTCCAAACGCTTAAATAGTTTGTCGACAACAGAAAATCATTCCTTCTGACAAACTTTTGAAGTGTTTGCAAAAACTACAGACTTTTCAGATATATAAACGATATGGACTTACTTATTATGCATTGCCCTACTGCAACGTCTCATCAATTTTGTGCAGTATCACTTAAATGATGAGAAAACATAAAAATCTCCGAAAGGAATCACAACACCATACGTTTTGATCCCACGCGGTATCTGTCTGTCTGTAACTCTTTGGGTGTCACGCCCCATAACTTTTGACTGGTATGCGATAGGGCTTTCATATTTCACATGTATATTTTTGTGACAAGTCCTTTCAACACATACCATAACTTTTGACCTGGTGACCTTGAAATAGATATTTTAAAAAACCACTTAAAAAAAAAAGAAAAATAATATCTTTTGATTGGTAAGTGATATGGCTTTGATATTTCACATGTGTATTCCTTGTGCCAAGACCTTTCCATGCATACCATAATTTCTGACCTAGTGACCTTGACCTAGATATTTGACCTGCTTTTGCAAAAAATGAAGATGGCCGGGTATATTAGATGTTTTAATATTCTAGACATTTTTACAGGAAGACTTTTAGTTGGTCTGAGGTGGTGGAATTACATAGATGATGAAGGAAAAAGTCACTGGATATATGAGTCAAGACCAAAGGTTAGTTACTTTAAATGATAACGGATAACTTGTTATACAGGCTTTGGGCTTTTATATAAAGGTCTCTAAGGTTATTTTTGGATTCAAGTTGAAGGTTTAACTAATGAGAAAAAAAAAGACTTAGCAGACATAGGTAATGCATGATATTTTCAGAAAGGTCAAGGTCAATTTCTGAAAAGTCAAGGTCACTCAGAAGGAAAAAATATCAGAAATCAAAATTAGTGCAATACTGGTAGCATGATTTAAGGCCAGAAATAAAAGTTTGCGGTTAGTGGATCCTGAAATTTTCATTTACATTGGCAAAATAAAGAAATTCATTCCACTTTCATATGCTGAATATAAGATGATTTTGATATCAATACATTCATAACATGTATCATGTTTATATTACAGGGTCAGAATAAAGTAAAAGTATCGGCAGTAGAATCAAGGATTTTCTGGTTATCGTTAGTAGCCTGTGAAATAATATGGATAGTCTTCTTTTTCGGAACCTTGTTTACTTTTAATTTTAAATGGCTTGTAAGTAGTGTTATTTGATTATGATCAATATTAAAGCAAAATGGACAAGTATATCCAATTTTATGTTGCCTGTAATGCAATGGCGATATACAGGGATCACATGATCTGGTATCCATCTGTCTGGTTGTTGCACATTCATATAAATGGTTATAACTTACTTCATATGCATAGTGATTTTTAGTTGACTCTTGCATCTGGGATGCGTTCTTATGGTAATCAAGATAATGCTGACCAAACAGGAACCAACTGTAAAACCGTTATAAAGTTGTGATGGAAAATTGTAGACATTGCTGCTTTTAAAGATATCACAGGAATGCAATCATGCGAATGTATACATGTATGTTTAGATTATAACTTGCATTGTGTTCTAATACATACGTATATTATAGATTTTTTTAGATATGAGTATTAGAGATTTTGACTGAATTAAATTTTGCAACATGTAAGATGACAAGAAGACAATATAATTCTGTGGTCGCTACTTTTACATGCATCATTCCCTCTTTTTTCAGATGGTGGTCATCGTAGGTACATTAATGAATGGTGCTAATCTATATGGTTATATTCGATGTAAATACGGCAGTAAAACTAAGCTCACTTCCGTTGCCACTGGATTTTTAGGGAGACATTTATGGAGATCTGTAAGTTAATTACTGTTATGGAAAAGTTTAATTATATACTCTGAACCGTCTTTTATTTTTGGCATTTTAAGTTCACAAATATGGGGGATCTAAGTGACTGGTTTGCGATGTTTAATGTTCGTGTTTGAATATCATGAAAATAAAATGCTCGAGAATAAAAGACAATTTACAGTACGTGTATACTTTGTGCCCCTGGTTTACATTGTAAATATGTACATATGTGATGCATCAATATGTCCATCTGTCTGTCTGTCCACAGGGTTTCCTAAAATATGTAGTCCTATAGTGCTAGGAATAGATCAATCTTGCCCATGCTGTATGTCTTTACAGTGTACATGCTTTGAGATACATGTACATGTATCACCTAAATGTACACTTCACAATGAAATTTTCTAAAAGTCATGTAAAATTATCTCTCTTTATATCAAATTTTGCTAATCCAAATACTAGTGTACTCCCGATGAAACATGCCCAAGTTTTATAAAAATATTTTGTTGTACTGCACATGTACTTATGATAGTGTGACCAAATATTTATGGAAACAGGGAAAAATTTACATAATCATAATTACCACACTTTAATTTCTAGCTCACCTTGATGAAGTTGAGACGAGCTTATGCTATATCCCTGGCGTCTTGAGTCCCCGTCTGGTTAAGAATTTTTTGGGTAACTCAGTATTTGACAAAGTAGAAGTGATTCATCTTGGGATGCTGAGGTGATCCTATGCATTGGATGCTGCATCTGACCTACATTTTCCATTCAAGTGACTTGGTTCAGAAGTGAAGGGTAGCTCAGTGTGACTCGGTAAAGAAGTTTGGGGTAATTCAACTGACAAAGTACTGATGCTACAGTAACCAAAATTGCATCGGTTGCAGCATCTGACCTACTGATATTCTTTTAATAGCCAGTATTGAGCAAGGTATAGGCGCTTCATGTACCAAACTTGTATATTAAATGAATCTTTGATCAAATGTTCATAAAATGACCTTGACCTCCTTTTTCGGCTTTAGTGATTTTGCTTTTAATGGCCAATATTGAGCAAAGTATATGTATAAGTGCCTCATGTACCAAACTTGCATATTGGATGTATCTTTGATCAATTTTATTTTTAAATGACATTAATGAGATTACTTACTTTTCATTCAATATACTTAAAGATAATTGTTTAAATTGAATTGCTGTCGTATTGTATTAACATGATGCCACAAGGTGAGCTTTGTAATCTGTGATTACCTATGTGTAGTCTTTAATGAACACACTCTAATTATTCTTAATATGAATCCTGCTAAACTAAGTACACATAAAGCAATATTTATTATTAAAGCTGGTGATGCAGAAAAATGCACAAAAGACAGAAAATATACAAGTTGATACTTGAGATGATCTGATTGGATTGAAACTTTAAGCTTGACATATTTTAAAGGTTTTTTTTCCGTACAAATGCTGTAAAACTGTTGAGAATTGTTGTTACTTTGATTATGTCTCCCCCCAAACGGGGAGGAGACATATTGGTTTTGCCTTCATCGTCCGTCTGTCCATCTGTCACACATCGTGTCCAGGTAACATCTCCTGAACCATTTGCCTGATCACATTCATATTTTAGTATGTTGTTGCTCATGACCTGAAGGTTTCACATCACCTTGACCCAAGGTCAAGGTCACATAGTGCATTTTAAATGAAATTATGCATGCATTCCTGTCTGGGCTATATCTCTTGAACCGTTTGTCCGATCACTTTCATATTTATGTCTCCCCCCCAACGGGGAGGAGACATATTGGTTTTGCCTTCGTCGTCCGTCTGTCCGTCTGTCCCACATCTTGTCCGGGCTATATCTCCTGAACCGTTTGCCCGATCACTTTCATATTTTAGTATGTTGTTGCTTATGACCTGAAGGTTTCACATCACCTTGACCCAAGGTCATGTGACCAAGGTCAAGGTCACTTAGTGCATTTTTAATGAAATTATGCATACATTCCTGTCCGGGCTATATCTCTTGAACCGTTTGCCGGATCACTTTCATATTTTAGTATGTTGTTGCTTATGACCCGAAGGTTTCACATCACATTGACCCAAGGTCATGTGACCAAGGTCAAGGTCACTTAGTGCATTTTTGTGTCGCCTGCGAAGCATAGCGACACTTAGGGATCACTTTGTCCGTTGTCCGTCTGTCTGTCTGTCACACTTTGGGTGTCACAGCCCATAACTTTTGATTGGTAAGTGATAGGGCTTTGATATTTCACATGTGTATTCCTTGTGACAATACCTTCCTACACATACCATAATTTTTGACCTAGTGACCTTGATCTACATATTTGACCTACTTTTCAAAAAAATTACAAATGGATATATCTTTTGATTGGTAAGTGTTAGGACTTAAATATTTCACATGTGCAATCCTTGTGGCAAGACCTTTCAACACATACCATAATTTTTGACCTTGTGACCTTGACCTCGATATTTGACCTACTTTTGAAAAAAAGATAAGAATCACTATATCTTTTGATTGGTAAGTGATAGGGCTTTGAAATTTCACATGTGTATTCCTTGTGACCAGACCTTCCTACACATACCATAATTTTTAACCTATTGACCTTGACCTTTACATTTGACCTACTTTTCAAAAAAAAAATTAAGAATGGATATATCATTTGATTGGTAAGTGAAAGGGCTTTGGTATTTCACATGTGTATTTCTTGTGACAAGACCTTTCTATACAGACCATAATATTTTTACCTTTTGACCTTGATCTAGATATTTGATCTACTTTTCAAGAAAAGTAATATTGGCTATATCTTTTGATTGGTAGGTAATAGGGCTTTGATATTTCACATGTATTTTCCTTGTAACAATGCCATTCTACACATACTATAATTTTTTCCCTTTTGACCTTGACCTAGCTATTTGACCTTCTTTTCTAAGGTTGTATATATCTTTTAATTGGTAGGTGATAGGTCTTTAATATTTCTTATGATGAGACCTTTTTGTTACCAATTTTTACGTAGTGACCTTGACCTAGATGATTGACACTCCTTTCTGAAAATTTGAGAATGACCATAACTTTTAATTTGTAATTAAGAGGTCTGATATTTCAAATGAATTTCATTTGACAAGACTTTTCTACTGATACCAATAATTTGATCGACTTTCTAGAATAATAATCAAACTGCTTCGCAGGCGACACAAGCATTCCTTGGATTGCTATTTTTAATGAAATTATGCATACATTCCTGTCCGGGCTATATCTCTTGAACTGTTTGTCGGATCACTTTCATATTTTAGTATGTTGTTGCTTATGACCCAAAGGTTTCACATCACCTTGACCCAAGGTCATGTGACCAAGGTCAAGGTCACTTAGTGCATTTTTAATGAAATTATGCATACATACCTGTCCGGGCTACATCTCTTGAACCGTTTGCCGGATCACTTTCATATTTTAGTATGTTGTTGCTTATGACCTGAAGGTTTCACATCACCTTGACCCAAGGTCATGTGACCAAGGTCAAGGTCACTTAGTGCATTTTTAATGAAATTATGCATACATACCTGTCCGGGCTATATCTCTTGAACCGTTTGCCGGATCACTTTCATATTTTAGTATGTTGTTGCTTATGACCCGTAGGTTTCACATCACCTTGACCCAAGGTCATATGACCAAGGTCAAGGTCAAGGTCACTTAGTGCATTTTTAATGAAATTATGCATACATTCCTGTCCGGGCTATATCTCTTGATCCGTTTGCCGGATCACTTTCATATTTTAGTATGTTGTTGCTTATGACCCGAAGGTTTCACATCACCTTGACCCAAGGTCATGTGACCAAGGTCAAGGTCACTCAGTGCATTTTTAATGAAATTATGCATACATTCCTGTCCGGGCTATATCTCTTGAACCGTTTGCCGGATCACTTTCATATTTTAGTATGTTGTTGCTTATGACCGGTAGGTTTCACATCACCTTGATCCAAGGTCATGTGACCAAGATCAAGGTCACTTAGTGCATTTTTAATGAAACTGTACATACATTCCAGTCCGTGCTATATCCCTTGAACTGTTTGTCGGATGACTTTCATATTTTAGTATGTTGTTGCTTATGACCCAAAGGTTTCACATCACCATGACCCAAAGTCATGTGACCAAGGTCACTACGTGCATTTTTAATGAAATTATGCATACATTCCTGTACGAGCTATACCTCTTGAACCATTTGCTGGATCACTTTCATATCTAAGTATGTTGTTGCTTATGACCCGTAGGTTTCACATCACCTTGACCCAAGGTCATGTGACCATGGTCAAGGTCACTTAGTGCATTTTTGTGCGAATAGCACATAGGGATTGCCTGATTTCTTCACTCATGGGAGCCCCGTCTACGGAGTATGTATAAACGATGTAACTCTGTTTACATGTACCTTGGGACTTCGTCAGCGTCATGATTGGTATAAAGTCTGATCACTGTCTGAATCAATGAATTATATCTATATGAATCGAGCTGTTGTGTTATGTACATGCATGACCTAATGAAAAATTGCATCTGTATGTACTGTATGTATGAGATGAACACAGGCTGTGTGTTGGAAACCCCTTTCCATTACCAGGTGATTATCTGTTTTAGTGGACGATATATAAATGAAACGGTGCTATCGATAAAGATATAAAGTTGAATCATTGAAACGTAAAACTTACTTCAAGTAGGCTTATTTTGCCCCGCTTCACAAAATAAAATCTGTATACGACGGAAAAATTAGGAACTTCCATCATGAAATATGATATTAACAATTATGAAAAATAAAAGATCAAAACATTCCCGTAAATTTTCCTTCAAATTCATAGCACACACCTAACATTGAACATGAAAGGTTAAAGAGAGAGTGGGGATCAAATTAGAAAATAAGATTCGTCTTCTTTCCTTGTATATGGAATCATCAATCGATAGTCATATTGGATTGTTGTATTTTTTAGGGGGGGGGGGGGAGGGGTAGATTTAATGTGATGTTATTTAATTTTCATGTTCACTGTCAGACATCAACTTTCAATTCATTACGACAACATTATGCATTTGCATTTTAGTTCTGTCTTTATACGTCCATAAACTGGCCTACGAAGGTGTTCAGCAACAAATATAACTTTGAAAGTACAATATTTTGTCATACATTATAAGTGATATTATTCTGGCTATTCGCACTCAGTACCTTTAGTTCTTTGATTAATGATATTGTGCATACATTCTTGTCCGGGCTATATCTCTTGAACCGTTTGCCGGATCACTTTCATATTTTAGTATGTTGTTGCTTATCACGTAAAGGTTTCACATCACGTTGACTCAAGGTCATGTGACCAAAGTCAAGGTCAATTAGTATATTTTAAATGAAATTGTATTTGTTACATGTATTATGTCCAGGCTTAATCTTTTGAACCGTGATCGGATCACGTCATATTTTAGTATGATGGTGCTGATGACCCAAAGGTTTCACACCTCCTTGATCAAAGGTCATATGACTAAGGTCAAGTATTACATTTTTTAATGAAATTGTAAATGCTATTGAGTCTGTGCTATATCTGTGGAATCGTATACTGGATCACTCTTATACTATAGTATGCTGTTGCTCAGGATTGGAGGGTTTCTTATCATCTTGACCCAAGGTCATGTGCCCAAGGTCAAGATCATTTAGTTCTTTTTAATGAAATTGTACATACTAATATTGTCTGGGCTGTACAATTTCATTAAAAAGAACTAAATGATCTTGACCCTTCTTACAATTGTTTTCATATTTTAGTATGTTGAATCTAAGGACTAAATGTTTCTTATCACATTGTTCCAACGTCACATGGTTAAGGTAGCTTCTTACTTTGGTAATGAAATTGTATATGCTAAGCATGTCCAGGCTGAAATTGTCTATGCTAATAATGTTTAGGCTTTATATTTTGAACTGTGTATCCAATCACTAATTCAGTTTTTTGTTGCTCATGATCCATACAATGTTAAACGTCTTCAAATTCAATAGCATCATTTAAAAGCAGTTTGCGGCATGGACCAGACATGCATGTTTCGGGTACTTAACCCTCGTCAGTGAGTGTAGGTTTCAGATCACATATATCCAAGGTCATGTGACCAAAGTCAATTTCTTTAAATATGCTTATAATGAAATTGTATATGCCAATCATGTTTGGCCTTTACCTCAAACAATGTAATGAATCACTTTCATGTTTTAGTATGATGTTGCCCATGACTCAAAGGTTTCACATCATTTTGCTTTTTGGCCTAAGGTCAAAGTAACTTAGAGGGAGGGGGGAGACATCTGTTTTTTTAAGAAAAACATTTTGTTTAATTTAGTATGTTGTCGCTTATGACCTGAAGGTTTCACATCACCTTGACCCAAAGTAATGTAACAAAGGCCAAGGGTATTTACAGGCTTTCTACTGTTCCTACTTTTTCCTACTATTTCCTACTTTTCCTACTTTTTTATTTTGATCCTATTTTTTCCTACTTTTTCTTCAAAACCTCCTACTATTCCTACTTTTTCATCTCAAAAGTAAAAAATTACTTGCTTCACTTGTCATCGACATCTGATTCAAAGTTTTTAAATAATTTCGGGCTAGCTTCGCTCGCCCATTCTCTATATTCTACATGAAAATCAATCTGTCCTTATTTCTCTCTGTGATTTCCTCAAAGATGAACATTACCAGCCTACAATCATTTCTTACTGTGATTTGTGTGTCATACTTACTGAAAATTGTCGCTAAAAGTGATGGAAAATTTCCTACTTTTCCCCTATGAATTCCTACTTTTTCCTATTTTTCTCCTACTTTTTTCATTGACTACTCCTACTTTTTTCCTACTTTTTCATCAAGGTAGAGTAGAAAGCCTGTATTTAGTACATTTTTAATGAAATTTTACATACATTCCTGTCTAGGCTACATCCCTTTGGCTGCTTACTGGATTGCTTTCACATTTTAGTATGTATTTGCTCATGACCCAAAGATTTCACATCACCTTGACCCAAGGTCATTTGATCAAGTTCACTTAGTACATTTTTAATGAAATTGTACATGCTATCATGTTGGGGCTATCTCTTTAAGTGTTTTTCAGATCACTCTCATATTAATTTAATTAGTTTGTATTTGCCTATGACCCAAAGGTTTCACTGTGACCCAAGGTCATTTGATCAAGGTCAATGTCACTTAGTACATTTAAATGAAATTGTACATGCCATCCTGTTGGGGCTGTATTTTTTAACTATTTTTCAGATCTCTTTCATATTTTAGTATGATTATGCTGATGACCCAAAGGTTTCACACCACCTTGATCCAAGGTCATATGACTAAGGTCAAGGTGGAGTATTACATTTTTTAATGAAATATTAAATGCTATTGAGTCTGGGCTATATCTGTGGAATCATATACTGGATCACTCTGATACTTTAGTATGCTGCTGCTCAGAATTGGAGGGTTTCTTATAATATTGACCCAAGGTCATGTGCCCAAGGTCAAGATCATTGTACGTACTAATCTTGTATGGGCCATATTTCCTGAACCCTTTTTGGCCGGATTGCAAAGCAATTCCGGTCTATGGATTGACTATGTCCGTCCGTCCGTCTGCCGTCAACATTTTGGTTAAAGTTTCTGGTTGAGGCAAAATCTAAGGAACTATATGCAGTAGAAACTTTATATTATACATGAAGGTTGCCCTTTCAATTTATGCCGTAACATTTGACCTAGTGACCTTGACCTTGGACTTTGACCTAGTTAAAGACTTTGGTTAAAGTTCCTGGTTTAAGCAAAATCTAAGGAACTGCATGCAGTAGAAACTTTGTTATACATGTAGGTTGCCTCTGACAAGACCTCTCAATGTATGCTGTAATATTTGACCTAGTGACCTTGACCCAGTTAGTGACAAAAACTTACTTTGCAATCCGGCCATACCGTCTTTAGCGGTGTTTTATTACAATTGTTTTCATATTTTAGTATCTTGTTTCTCAGGACTACATGTTTCTTATCACATTGTCTCAAGGTCAAATGATTAAGGTCACTTCTTACATTGGTAATGAAATTGTATATGCTAATCATGTCCAGGCTGAAATTGTCTATGCTTATCATGTTCAGGCTATATGTTTTGACCAGTGTATCCAATCACTAATTCACTTGTTTACTGTTGCACATGACCAATACAATGTAGGTTTCAGATCACCTATATCCAAGGTCATGTAACCAAAATCGATTTCACCAAATATGCTTATAATGAAATTGTATATGCTAATCATGTTCGGGCTATACCTCAAACAATCTAATGAAACACTTTCATGTTTTAGTAAGATGTTGCTCATGACTCAAAGGTTTCACATCATCTTGGCCTAAGGTCAAAGTAACTTAGAAGGGGGGACATCTGTTTTTTTTTCTTAGAAACATTTTTTAAAATTTAAAATTTCATTTAATATTTGTAACTTTTTTGTCTAACAATCTCGAAAACTGTATAGTTTTGTTATTGTATATTTTCAGATGACATCATCTCAACAAGAAACTTCTGGACAAAAGTAAAATAAAACATGTATCTGTGAACCAGAATCAACTTTTGGGAGTGATTTTCATATACTATTTGTAATTTCTCTCATCTGATCTCATTCTCATAGCATCTTAAAGTAGACTGTATATATGTAGAAAGATACTCATATAAACTTTACCATCATATACTTGTAAATGTGTCATTGTTTTTAATGGAATTTACATGTTGATATTATTTTCATGGAACTGAACAAGATCTTCTCAGGACCATTTACTTTCCACCCCTGTAGTGAGAATGTTAGAAGAACTTGAGCCAAGGTCATATCTGCAAGGTCGAGAAAAAACCAGGCCGTTGATTTATAACCTTTTGAATCTTAGTAACATTTCACAGAATTGTTGGTAATAACAACCTTAGAATGTTTCCTGTCACTGAACCTAGGTCATATATGTAAGGCCAAGGCTACAGATTTTTTCTAGGCCATAACCTTGTGACAGAATCGTTTACATAATAATCCTTGATAGTAAAAAGAAAAGTCAAGGTCACTGGTTGTATCTACAAAGTCAAGAACACAGTGGTTAAAAATGGTAAAATATCCCTTTGACATTGGCTTTTAAACTTCAGTGAAATTCAAAATATTTTCCTAAATGATTACATGGGACCAAATGCCTTGTCATGACCTTGAACAATAGTCATATCTGCAACTCATTTTCACATGCTTGGACAATGATATACACATCTGAACCTTGTAGGCTTTGAAATCATTCCAAAAGTTACTCTTTGGTTCACTGACCATAAATTCTCGGGTTAATCAAGATTTTTGGTATCTTTTTGAAGCGGAAATCCACTTTAAAGCAAAAATAATCATGTGTTATTGATGATTATTTAATGAATAAATATTACAGAACACCACAAGCTAAAAAGTAGAATCTAATCTAATCAACTGTGCATACTTTATATATTGTACTATTCAGACACTTAAAGGAGAATCATAAACATAGTGTAATCAAAGATTATAACAAAGCTCACCTCATGGCAGCATTTTATCATGGCAGAAAGCAGTCAAAGATTACAGAGTTTTGAATTTGAAGATCTGTCCAACAAAAATGTTACCACACAAAAACAAAATAGAAAAGGGAAGTGGAGAATTTCATTCATTGACCATTCGTGAGGCGAGCTAGAAATCCTTCGTCTTCTATGCTGTTCACAAGGATTTTAACCCGGTGACTTTGACCTTGAAAATTGATAGGGTTCATTCTCTCCCAGGGTTGAACATTTATTGGAAGATTGGTGATTCTGTGATAAATAAATTATGAAAGAGTCACCAAACCTCCCATAAATGTTCACCCTGGGGAGAGGATGAACCCTATCAACTTTCAAGGTCAAAGTCACCGTGGACTTAGGCTTAAAATCCTTGTGAACATCACAGAAGACAGCAATTATTATGAGATCACCAAACCTCCCACAAATGTTCCCCTTGAGAGGATGAACCCTATTTATTTTCAAGGTCAAGGGTCAAATGTCAAGGTCACAGTGGACTTCGGCTTAAAATCCTTATGAACAGCATAGATGACAAAGCAATCATAAAAGATCATCAACCCTTGAAACTGAAAAATTCAACATGATGGACATCTAATGAACAGAAATATGATAGTTTTTAGCTCACCTGAGCCATAGGCTCAAGTGAGCTATTGTCATAGTGTTGCGTCCGGCGTCCGGCGTCCGGCGTCGTCGTCGTCGTCGTCGTCGTCGTCCGTCGTCGTCCGTCGTCGTAAACTTTTCACATTTTAAACTTCTTCTCCAGAACGGCTGAAGGGATTTTGATGAAACTTGGTAGGTATGAAGTACTCATGGTCCCCTACAAGTGTTGTTGTTTTTCGTCCGGATCTGTCAACAGGTGGCGCCACCACAGCCAAAAGTAGGTCACAGGGGGTACCCTCCTTTGACAAACTTCTTCTACAGAACCGAAGCATGTATCGACAAACCGAAAGCATCAGGATGATCTAGAGAGATGTCTTAAGAAGTATTGTTATTTTTGGTTCCACTTCGAAGTCAAATTTTTGACGCGTTTTTGACGTCTTTTCGGACTTTGTCAGAAATGCACATTTTTGCACTATTTCTTTAAATAACTCAATAAGTGTATGATTTTACACACTCATTTACTACATATTTATCATATTTAACTTACTTAATGCTTTGATATGTATTTTATGCTTAAAATTTGTTTTTTTGATTTTTTATGAATTTTTCTCTTATGTAAAAAGGAAGGGGGGGGGGGGGATTTTCATACATTTTCTGCTTCTTTTCTATAACCACTCTTCAGATTGTCATGACAATTTGTAGGTATGAGGTACTCATGCATGGTACCCTACAAGTGAAAGAATTTTGTCAAGATATCCACTTTTGGATTTTTAAGGAATATTTTTTAAGATTGTACATAGGTATAATGTATGTTTTCCATGCCAAATGGACCCATGGGGAGTAGCTTCAAACCCCGGCGGGACCCCAACAATTTTTTTTCCCTTTTTCAGTTTTTTTTCTCTTTTTATTTTTATATTTATTGCTAGAAATGAAACTGTGAAAGAATTTTGTCAAAATATCAACTTTTAGATTTTTAATGATTTTTTAAATAAGACAAGCTATAGCTAGTTTGGCTTTGTGTACTTATTTTCATACTTCGAATTAACTTGGCCACATACGCTATCAAATATACTCTGAATTTATTTTTAAGATGTTGACTTTTTGTGTCGCCTGCGAAGCACAGCGACACTTAGGGATCACTTTGTCCGTTGTTCGTCTGTCCGTCCATCCGTCCCTCCGTCTGTCTGTCACACTTGGGTGTCACACCCCATAACTTTTGATTGGTAAGTGATAGGGCTTTGATATTTCACATGTGTATTCCTTGTGACAAGACCTTTATACACATATCATAATTTTTGACCTTGTGACCTTGACCTAGATATTTGACCTACTTTTCTAAAAATCTAATATTGGCTATATCTCTTGATTGATTAGTGATAGGACTTTGATATTTCACATGTGTATTCCTTGTGATTAGACCTTTCTACACATATAATGTTTGACCTTGTGACCTTGATCTAGATATTTGACCTACTTTTCTAAAAATCTAATATTGGCTATATCTCTTGATTGGCAAGTGATAGGGCTTTGATATTTCACATGTGTAATCTTTGTGACAAGACCTTTCTACGCAAACCATATTTTTTAACCTTATGACCTTGACCTAGATATTTGACCTACTTTAAAAAAAAAACCAAGATTGGCTACATCTATTGATTGGCAAGTGAAAGGGCTTTGATATTTCTCTTGTGTATTCCTTTTGACAATACCTTTCTACACATACCATAATTTTGACCTCATGACCTTGACCTAGATATTTGACCTACTTTTCAAAAAAATTAAGATTTGCTATATCTTTTGATTGGTAAGTGATAGAGCTTTGATATTTCATATGTGTATTCCTTGTTGTGACAAGGCCTTTCTACACATATCATAACTGTTGACCTCATGACCAAGACCTAGATATTTGACCTACTTTTCAAAAAATCTTAGATTGGCTATTTCTTTTGATTGCTGAGTGATAGGCTTTGATATTTCACATGTGCATTCCATGTGACAAGACCTTTCTTCACATACCATCATTTTTAGCTCACCTCGACAAAGTTGAGTGAGCTTATGCTATAACCCCACGCGTTCGCGTCCGCGTCCGGTTAAGAAGTTTGGGGTAGCTCAGTATCTGACAAAGTACTAATGCTACAGTTACCAAACTGGCACAAGTGATTCATCTTTGGATGCTGAGGTGAACCCATGCATCGTATGCAGCATCTGACCTACATTTTCCGCTTGAGTGACTTGGTTAAGAAGTTTGGGGTAGCTCAGTATCTGACAAAGTACTGATGCTACAGTAACCAAACTTGCACAAGTGATTCATTTTTGGATGCTGAGGTAAACCCATGCATCGGATGCAGCATCTGACCTACATTTTCTGCTTGAGTGACTTGGTTAAGAAGTTTGGGGTAGCTCAGTATCTGACAAAGTACTGATGCTACAGTAACCAAACTTGCACAAGTGATTCATCTTTGGATGCTGAGGTGAACCCATGCATCAGATGCAGCATCTGACCTACATTTTCCGCTTGAGTGATTTGGATAAGAAGTTTGGGGTAGCTCAGTATCTGACAAAGTACTAATGCTACAGTAACCAAACTTGCACAAGTGATTCATCTTTGGATGCCGAGATGGACCCATGCATCGGATGCAGCATCTGACCTACTTTTTCCATTCGAGTGATTTCGCTTTTAAAAGCCAATATTGAGCAGAGTATAAGTGCTACATGTACCAAACTTGCATATTGGATGTATCTTTGATCAAACTTCCATAAAATGACCTTGACCTACTTTTTCCGCTTGAGTGATTTTGCCTTTAAAAGCCAATATTGAGCAAAGTATAAGTGCTACATGTTCCAAACTTGCATATTAGATGTATCTTTGATCAAACTGTCATAAAATGACCTTGACCTACTTTTTCTGCTTGAGTGATATTGCCTTTAAAAGCCAATATTGAGCAAAGTATAAGTGATACATGTACCAAACTTGCATATTGGATGTATCTTTGATCAAACTGTCATAAAATGACCTTGACCTACTTTTTCCGCTTGAGTGATTTTGCTCTATAAAGCCAATATTGAGCAAAGTATAACTGCTACATGTACCAAACTTGCATATTGGATGTATCTTTGATCAAACTTTCATAAAATGACCTTGACCTACTTTTTCTGCTTGAGTGGTTTTGCCTTTAAAAGCCAATATACATGTACTAAGAAATATGTTTGAATTGAATTTTGCTGTCACGAGGTGAGCTTCGTAATCTGTGATTACCTATGTTTTACCTCGTGCACTTGCCCTATATATTTGACCTACTTTTCAACAAATCTATGATTTGCTATTTCTTTTGAGTGGTAAGTGATAGGGCTTTGATATTTCACATTTGTATTCCTTATGAAAAGACCTTTCTAAACATTCCATAATTTTTAACCTAGTGACCTTGCCCTTGATATTTGACCTAATTTCAATAAGAAAAAATCCGCTACGCAGGCGACACAAGCATTCCTTGGATTGCTTTTTTTTCTTACATGCATATTTCAGAACAATTTCCCTATTTAATGATTATTTTCTCTGTCTTATTTCTGTATCTATGGTAAACATAGTCGCCATATATCTTGTGTTACAGATTTGATTGGTTCAATACCTCCTTGCCCCTTTAGTAGGGGTAACTACAGGAAATAAAAAGGTGCACACTAAAAATTTTGACTGACTTGAAATGCCCGGAAGTCTGTAAAATTGGTCTTTTTTGATTGCGAATCTTTGGCACGCATAAAAATGTAAAGAAAAAGGGGGGGGGGGGTCATGCATGTCCTTTTTTCGCAAATTTCACTTTTTTTACAGGAACTCTGCGTCCTCATCGAAAATGTTCCGAATTTTGAATATTTTCAAACCTATCTGTAGATTGCATAAAAGACAAGATCAAGTTCGAAGTTAAATTTATCACGACTATTGATTCAATATGCTAAAAATACATTTCCAAGCGCCGCATTTCAGCATATTTACCAAAAATAATTTGTCCAAGTGGCTTCACTGGGTCATGAGGTTTGATACACCATACACTGCTGTTTGGAAAATAAATTGGCTCAATTTCTGCACAACTCACTTGAATTAATATTGTCCGCTAACAACTTGTCTGTGTTAATTGGATTAACACGATTTTGACTGTACGTTACATGTATTAAGATGAAATCAATACTATTCAAAAGCTCTCATTCATAGATTTCTGTATAATTTAATATGAATAAAGGCAAAACCGAAAAGTCTTTGTTTTTTATGCTTCCGGAATCAAAGATACGGGGGCATATAGTTTTTGGCCTGTCCGTCTGTCTGTTTGTCCAAAAAACTTTACATTGAGCATAACTTTTGAATGGAAGGTGATAGAGCTTTCATATTTCACATGTGTATTCCTTGTGACAATACCTTTCCATTGATACCAAAATTTTTGACCTCGTGACCTTGACCTTTGACCTACTTTTCAAAAACTTTAACATTGGGCATAACTTTTGAATGGTTAGTGATAGGGCTTTCATATTGTACATGTGTATTCTTTGTGAAAAGATCTTTCCATTGATACCAACATTACTCTGACCCTGACCTCTCACATACTTAACAGAAAATGGTGTTTATACCAACAAAGATGCCACCGTGGGGCATTCGTGTTTCACAAACACAGGCTTTATTATTTTCTGGCATACTAGCTATTAATAATGAAAGGTTTGGTGTTCAATTTTAAATAAACTTAATTTATGAAATCATTTCATTGTTTTATTCTGTTTCTGTTGCACATTAATGTGGAATTTTACAAAATGATTTTATTTTTGATGTTGCATAATCAAACTATACAAGCTGGGCATATGACTTTGGATCGCATAATCCATCTTTTCAAATCAGTAAAAAAGTTGTTGTTTTGAAATGTGACTATTTTCTCTTGTTTGTACTTTTAAAGGTTGTCTGAAAAAAAAACTTGTCTGCATCCGGCAAAAATCTTGTTAGGAAGGTTGTGGGCTAAAATCCTGGTACTGGCACTATCAGTATTCAATGTCAGTATGTCAATTAGAGCGTGCATGGGTATCAGGTGAGCGTTGTGCCCCCTGGGGCTCTTGTTAAAAGTAATTCAGGGCTGGAGTTTTCAAACATCTGTTCATTAACATGCTCGCCTAAGTGACCCAGGGTTTGTATTGGATCAGCTACCACTTGCAAGTCAAATCATTTTTAGCTCGAATGCACTTAAGTGCAAGAGAGCTATTGCAATACCCCTAGTCCGACTTGCAGACCTACGACGGTGTTATCTGTTTTTTTGTCTTTGAAGACGAAAAAACAGATAACACCGTCGTAGGTCTGCAAGTCGGACTACAATACCCCCTGCGTCGGCCGAACTAGGTGATAAGGTAAATGTTAAGATCACACAATTTCCTTTCCTATATTCAAATTCTGTTGGTTCTTTTTGTTGTTAATGTTTAATTATACTTTGTTTAATATTACCAGGTGGGGATGTAGCCCCTGGGGTTGGGATTTTTAAAAATCATTTTAAATGGTAAGTCAAACGTTGAGGTGACATGGTAAATGTTAAGATAACAATATTTTGCCTTTAATGGCCAATATTAAGCAAAGTAAAAGTGCTACATGTTCCAAACTTAACATGGTGGATGTATCTTTGATCAAACTTTCATAGAATTACCTTGACATTCCTCTCGAGTGATTTTGTCATTAAAAGCCAATATTGAGCTAACTATAAGTGCTACATGTTCCAAACTTACATGTTGGATGTATCTTTGATCAAACATTCATAAAATGACCTTGACCTACTTTTTCCGCTTGAGTGATTTTGCCTTTTAAGTTTATAAGCCAATATTGAGCAAAGTTTAAGTGCTGCATGTTCCAAACTTACATGTAGGATGTATCTTTGATCAGTCTTTCATAAAATGACCTTGACATACGTTTCCTGCTTGAGTGATTTTGCCTGTAAAAGCCAATATTGAGCAAAGTGTAAGTGCTACATGTTCCAAACTTACAAATTGCATGCATCTTTAATCAAACTTTTCATAAAATGACCTTGACCTACTTTTCCCGCTTAAGTGATTTCGCCTTTAGAAGCCAATAATGAGCAGAGTATAGGTGCTACATGAGTATACAATTGTGTATAAATATGTAAATTGGGGAAAAAAGTGAGCTTGAGAAATAGCTGTCAATAAAGACATTATGCTATGCAGTCGAGCATTAGGTGACTCTGGCAACTATTTTTGGTAATACATTATAGCTTTGCATGGGTATATCTACCCTTTGAATAATTCATTGTAGTACAAAATCCGCAGTGTACAAATATTTTGATAATATCTATGTAGAGAAGAGCAAAACAATACACTTTTTTTCACATTGATTTGTATTTAATATTTTGGTTTTAAGTAAATTAATTACATTTTCTGCTATTTGATAATGCATTACAGCTTTTATGGTAAAATTTTCTTTTTAGTTTTCTCAATTTTTGTTTCCCCAGTCAACTTAAACGAATCCCAGGCACCATCTTCTTCCTGCAATTCTACACTCTGAAGCCACTTTCTGTAGAAAGCTTTAAAATCATAAAATTGTCTCTGTTTGTCACAGGATCCTCTGGCCCATTTCTGTTTTTCCTGCAATGTATTAAAGAAGGAGCTAAGTAATTTTATTTTACGTTATGCATTCATAATTCCAAAGACCTTGTAGCAGAAACCATCATGCTTGGAAAAGATATTACAAGTTAATGCAAAAGTTAAGCTTTACTGATTCATTTAATTGCTATATAGGCTTTTATATAAATAAAGCACAAGACATAATAATAATACTATGACTCTATAGTGACTTCATTTTGAATACATTAATATGTATGCAATGCTATATTGTTTACCAGCAATAGGATAAACAGACCATATGACAGTTTTGAAAGGGGTTTGACATATAATGCATAACTCCAGACTTTAAATATGGAAATGTTTATGAACAAGATACTGCACTTTTTTTCACAATTGCTTCAAGCTCACCTCACGACAGCATGTTATCATGGGAGCTAATAATTCAATTAATCAATTCAACATTTTTCTACGGTAAATTTATGAAAATTTAATCAAAGATACATCCAATATGCAAGTTTAATGCATGTAGCACTTATACTTTGCCCTATATATTGGCTTTCAAAAGCAAAATCACTCGAGTGGAAAAAGTAGGTCAAAGTCATTATACAAAATTTGATCAAAGATACATCCAATATTTAAGTTACCCCAAACTTCTTAATCCAGTCACTGTACTGAGCTAACCCAATCTTCTTAACCGAGTCAGTCAAATGGAAAATATAGGTCAGATGCAGCATCTGATGCATGGGTTCATCTCAGCATCCCAAGATGAGTCACTTGTACAAGTTTGGCTGCTGTAACATCAGTTCTTTGTCAAATACTAAGCTACCCTAAACTTCTTAACCGGACGTGGACAGGGATGTGAACGGGTATAGCATTAGCTCACTCCACTTTTTTTTAGGTGAGCTAAAAATAGCACTGTTCAAGAAGAGGCCGGTATACTGCCAGTTGCATGTTTGATCTTCTTCTAAAGGGTTGGGCCATGAAATTATTGAATGACCAATATACTTACAAAAATCAAAATTTTAAGGCATTAAAGGCAAAATATTGCTACTTTAACATTTACCTTATCATCTCAACATTTGACTTATCATTTGAAATAAAATCAAAAAATAAAAGACTAAGCAATGCAAAGCATAGCATCCCTTTGCACAGTATGAATATCAACATACTCCCATAAAAGTAACGGTGGTCTTCAACCAATACCAATTACTAAAACCGATTTCACTACTTGGAGCTTTCACTTATGAACTTGAAACTTTGATTTCACAACATGTGCAAAACAGGCCAAAATTGATGAAATACCGTTGAAAAAAGCCCCCTCTATATCTGTGATCTTGACCTTGATAATCAAAGATTCTTCCTAATGTCAGTTGCATCGACTGTATGAAGTTTGATGAAAATCCATTGATTAATGTCACCTCAAGAGTGTATTCAAGAATTTTGACCATTTCCAATCCCTGGCCTTGAACATTGTCCTATACTCTTGAAAATCAATAGGATTCATCCTTATGCCGTCAGCAAAAAGTGTTCAAAGTTTTGATCAAGAATAACTGAAAAATACCAACTCGGGTGAATACAAGAATTCTGAAAATTCCTATCTGTGACCCTGACCTTATATCAACATTGAATGAACTTGAAAATCATTATAGGGTTCTTCCTTATGCTTTAGGCAATAAGTGTGAGAAGTTTGGTCAAGGTAGAGATGGCCGAGTTGATAAGGCGTTCAACTCTCACGCAGACGACCGGGGTTCGAATCTCGGTGTAGTCATATGAGAGTTGAAAGTCATATCCATTCGTTTGTCCCTACCGAGTCTCCTGACCGGGGGGACTATAAAGGGCCCGGTTGGGTACCCGTGTTCATGCTGCGGCAAGGGTATCCAGGTGTGGTGGCACCTTATAAAAGCCGTTGGAAATACAGACCATCCAAGCAGTACATAATTATACAACCCTCCTGCATACATGCATACACACATACACAAGTGGAGGGTGGGCATTTAAATGGGGTAGTACTCCACCCCTTAAATAATAGAAGGGGCTATGAGGCACCCCAGAGGGGAACGGCCTGGCTAGAATACTCTGTAACAGGCAGTTGGCGAATGAGTTCCCCGCAATATAACATCAATACAGCCAACTGATCCACTAGAGGGCTGCCAGGTGCCCAAACAGGAAGAAGAAGAAGGAAGAAGATTCAATCAAAGCTGTGCCCTCTAGACTACATACTAGTATTTTAGGAATTTCCAATTGCCACCTTGACCTTTTAAAAATGATCTTGAAAATCAAAGGGTTCTTCCATACTTACATGTACACACAAATGGCAGCAGCAACTATGTTGTGAGCAGATAGCAAGCAAGTTCAAGAAATTGTAGACCCACTTACATCTGGTTTCTTAGCTAGATTGATTGTTAGTTCAAGGAACACGTGTGCTGCATTTGATAAGTTTGACTATAACCAATATATGAAGCTTGAATGTCCATGTCAAAGGAATTATATATTGATTTTCAGAATAGTAGGTAAAATTGTATATGTCAAGGTCACAAGGACATCGACATGTACATAAAATTCTTAGAAAATAAAAACATGTCTCTAAACAATAAAATTTATAGCAAACCCACTGAAATTATGTCAAACGTCAAAGTCAAGGTCAAAATAAGCCCAAAGGGGTCACATCCCTCACTTGCATGAGTACACTTTACATCAAACTTTGTATGTGAATGAAATTCAAATCAAAGAACAAAGGTTCATGATAGAGTATCGGACCTCAAAAAACTTCCTGAAAGTTTATTCAATGATTGTTGAAGTGAAGTGGACAATGTAATTAATAGACACTGCCATCCAAAAATAACTATACAAACAGGTATAACATTCTAAATCGGTATCATTTTATCCTAATCTTTTCTATTCTGAACTTGAGAGATTCAAAATAATTGGCTTTGAATAATTCAAAATTATGAATTGTGATACCGAAAATGCATAAAGAATCTTTTTTCATCAGCACAATTTTTTCCAAAAATTTTCATTTTTATATAAAACAGAACAAAAATTCAAAAACTGTAAATATTTGGGTCAAGTTTGTTACAACTGATTTCTACAAGGTACATTATCAGAATTATACAGTAATGGATTTGAAACTGTCAATTTTAAAAGAGCAATATGAGCAGAAAAGTGGAAATTTCAAAATGCAAAAATTGAGAAAAATATTCGGTAAAAATATGAAGTTACTTGGTCCAGATATGAATCTTCTGTCAGGTTGGATAAATTATTCAAAATAAGACCGATTTTTGGGTCAAAATAAGTGTTTTTCCTATAGAAATCAATGGAAAACGGAAAAGTTTTTCTACAACATTGTCCCCCCCCCCCTCGGTTCAGAATGCCACTTTTACCAAAGGTGTATATCAATAAAACAAATTTTCTGGCCAAGTGGGGTTCTGAACCGAGGGGGGGAACAATGTCCCACAGGCGAAAAACGAAAAAAAGGGGGGATGGATGGCTATTTTAGAACCAGTATTTAGAGCGGTAAAATAAATAAAAATTGCAATTTTTTCTTTTAATGTCATGTAATAATCTATTCAGAGTGTGTTCCCATCAAATGATTAACCGATAGGAAGGAAATGAACGAGAAAGTTGTCTATTTCTACGCTGTGCGTATTTCGCGCCTGAAAGCTACATATGTGGCTGATAAATACGAAATATAACCGTTTTTCAGTTTCCGGACTGCGATTTTTGCCGATTATATTGATATAATAACATTAAGCTTAATTTTTCTTATCAAAGGTTGACATTAAAAGGTAGAGAAGTATAATAAACATCAAACTTATGTAAACTAATGCATTTTTTTGTGAATTTTCGCTCGATATTTGACGTTTTCTCTCATCCGTACCCCTACCTCTTCAACCCGTAAAAATATGAAGTTACTTGGTCCAGATATGAATCTTCTGTCAGGTTGGATAAATTATTCAAAATAAGACCGATTTTTGGGTCAAAATAAGTGTTTTTCCTATAGAAATCAATGGAAAACGGAAACGTTTTTCTACAACATTGCCCCCCCCCTCGGTTCAGAATGCCACTTTTACCAAAGGTGTATATCAATAAAACAAATTTTCTGCCCAAGTGGGGTTCTGAACCGAGGGGGGGAACAATGTCCCACAGGCGAAAAAGGGGGGATGGATGGCTATTTTAGAATCAGTATTTAGAGCGGTAAAATAAATAAAAATTGCCATTTTTTCTTTTAATGTCATGTAATAATTTTTTCAGAGTGTGTTCCCATCAAATGATTAACCGATAGGAAGGAAATGAACGAGAAAGTTGTCTATTTCTACGCTGTGCGTATTTCGCGCCTGAAAGCTACATATGTGGCTGATAAATACGAAATATAAACGTTTTTCAGTTTCCGGACTGCGATTTTTGCCGATTATATTGATATAATAACATTAAGCTTAATTTTTCTTATCAAAGTTTGACAGTAAAAGGTAGAGAAGTATAATAAACATCAAACTTATGTAAACTAATGCATTTTTTGTGAATTTTCGCTCGATATTTGACGTTTTCTCTCATCCGTACCCCTACCTCTTCAACCCTTAAAAATATGAAGTTACTTGGTCCAGATATGAATCTTCTGTCAGGTTGGATAAATTATTCAAAATAAGACCGATTTTTGGGTCAAAATAAGTGTTTTTCCTATAGAAATCAATGGAAAACGGAAAAGTTTTTCTACAACATTGTCCCCCCCCTCGGTTCAGATTGCCACTTTTACCAAAGGTGCATATCAATAAAACAAATTTTCTGGCCAAGTGGGGTTCTGAACCGAGGGGGGGGGGGGGAACAATGTCCCACAGGCGAAAAACGAAAAAAAGGGGGGATGGATGGCTATTTTAGAATCAGTATTTAGAGTGGTAAAATAAATAAAAATTGCCATTTTTTCTTTTAATGTCATGTAATAATCTATTCAGAGTGTGTTCCCATCAAATGATCAACCGATAGGAAGGAAATGAACGAGAAAGTTGTCTATTTCTACGCTGTGCGTATTTCGCGCCTGAAAGCTACATATGTGGCTGATAAATACGAAATATAACCGTTTTTCAGTTTCCGGACTGCGATTTTTGCCGATTATATTGATATAATAACATTACTGTCTAACTTGCAACAAGGTCATAGGCGGCACGGGCTTGCAATATAACCTTGCCGTCATCGCTATTTTCCTACGCCATTTCACGCAATGATAAAACCCGAGAGGCATCGCAGGTATGGCATGTCGTCACAGTGACGTCACTCGGACTTCTGACGTAAACATTGCAGAAGGTTCAAAGGTAGAGGCGCATATTTGCCTGTTTAGGGGCGAGTTAATAGGCAATGAAGGAAACGATTCTTATCTTGATGCAGGAAAATTTACAAGACTCAAGTCTAATGACGGTAGGTTTCGATTTGTCATTTTATTCGAGACATCTCGCTCAGCTGATCGTGTTGGCAACGTACGAATGAAGAAAGAATCCCTGATACTGCATCATATTGCATTGAAACAAAGGCAATGCTTGCACATTGTATACCTCATAAATGTAGTTATACTTAATGGTATATACTTGCAATATTTTTTTTACAAATACGAAGCCTCAGTTCCAATCTGCAAGAATCTTGCAGACAAACAATAGGCGATGACGGCAGAGGTAGATTTCAAAGTGAAGAAAAGCGGAACTGAAATCGGACGCATGCGTAGGAGATTGATTACTGTCCTGTTCACTAAATCCAGAGCACCCTGTTTGGGCGATTTATTCTGTCGTCTGAAGAATTTTGCCATAAATTATTGTTTCCGAGAATTGACCTCCTTTAGTCGTAACTGGAAATTAACTTCAACTTACCCTATCAGCTGCCTTCAAACCGCAATATGAAAAAAATAAAATGTTTACAGGAAATTCCCATGTTAATTTGAAGCCGCCGCCATATTGTTCTCCGTGTCAACAATAGTAAACAGTGACGTCAAAGCCTCCGACGTCACACATTTTCAGCGATTTTACTATAGGAAATCCCCGTAGACTTTTTATTTTCCGTCCTATGTCTAACTTAGCTGACGCACAGACAAAACAATGGTATTTTCTGTTACGACTAAAGGAGTACTATAAAATTGATATCTTTTTGGAAGATGACATTATCATATTTTTTAGAAAACCGGGAAAACAGGGTGCTCTGGAATTAGTGAACAGGACAGTAAGCTTAATTTTTCTTATCAAAGTTTGACATTAAAAGGTAGAGAAGTATAATAAACATCAAATTTATGTAAACTAATGCATTTTTTGTGAATTTTCGCTCGATACTTGACGTTTTCTCTCATCCGTACCCCTACCTCTTCAACCCGTAATTATAACATCTTTCACCAAATCTATTTAAATCAAATACCTACTAAGAATCTTCTTATACTTTATATTTTAATCCCGACCGCTTTTTATTTGAAATAGAAGGACAGCGCACGAGAAATAATCGAGTGATTTCAGGGCTAAATCAAGCCCTTATCTTAACAGTTCCTTTAAAAGTTTTCCCATCAGTGACCTTCACCTTTGACCTGGAAATCAAAAGGGATCTTCAACATGTCGAATGCAATAAGTCAGGGTGGCCACAGATTTTGGGAAATGAAATTCCCTGAAAATTCCATGTTTTTTTCCCTGACAGGTACAAATTCAGGATGGCCCAAAATTCGAAGAATGAAATTTCTGAAAATTCCATGATTTTCGCTGGCCTATATAAAATTTTCCCTGACAGAACGCAATTCAAATCTTAATAATTTTTACACTGTTTTTGCTTAAATAAGTAAATCATTCAACAAGATTCATATGTAATAGAATATTTTAGAATATTTTATTGAAACTTGCGAGCGAAGTGAGCCTTAAAATTTTTTAAATGATAAATGCTCACAGATGTTCAAGAAGGCACTGCATAAACACAAAAATGTACAAGAAAAAACTTTTTAATCACTGTCGATGAAATTCCCTGAAATTTTTCCCTGCAGATAATTTTTATTTCACATATTCCCTGTTTTCCAGAGTCTGTGGCCATCCTGACTTTTGTCCCTTACGAAAACCACATAAGTACAGTATGTTTTTACACTGTTTTTGTTGAAATATATTATTAAAGTTAAGTGAACTTGCTCATTTCTAAAATTGTACTTTGTATTCAAAGTTTTTCATTTGTCCACTAACTCAGATAAGGGGGAGATTTATAATATATACATGTAATCTTTTTGGTAGTATCCTTTGATGGGTTGTTGAAACTGAAGAACTATGAGGAGTTTTCTAAAGTTACAAAACTGGTTTGTGATTTCTGCACTTAAGAACTTAAGCCGTTTAAACTTTAACATTGGATCCTATGGGAAAAGTAAGAAAAATCCCTTTTTAGAGGTGATAAAATGTAACTATAATAGTTTCTCTTCCCAAAACCATATTAGTTTGATAATCTGAACAATATTCTTCGAGGAAAAATAGGATATCCAGGCCAAAAAAATTGCCAACAATTCTGACCTGAGGGATACTCTACCTTAAAGCTGAACTAAGTCTTTAAAAACCCCCATGACGTAGTAAATTTTTTTAGGGAACGGAAATTGTTAGAAGTGAAACTAACAATCTCCATCCCCGAGCTAAAAATACACTTGGTCATGTGTTGATTTGAACTTTCCCCCTGATGACGTTTTGCACACTAATGTATCGTGACCCAAAATCCACTACCTCGCGTACTCGAGCGGTATATAAAGAAGCCTGGACGAGTGGACATTGTCATTTGTACTAGATGTCGTCTACCTGTAAAGATGAGTTCAGAAATTAGAAAATTGCATAGAAAAATCATACAGTCGAATAGAAATGGATAAAGTAATCATGGAATCGTCAATTAAAAGACGGTTAATCTTGGCAACTTGCGGAAAGGGATGGGGGGTTATAACGGGATGGGGACGGGGTGGGTAGGTTCTTGCATATGTTTCACATAAAATATTGCACATCAAAAAGTTGAATTCGAAATATTCATAGTTACATACATTTAGAATGTCAAAAAATTATATGCTACGTTTTACATTGATCAAAATTTGGTACATATGTGAAATACATGTAGTGGTGGGGTGGGATGTTGTTGGTTTCAAGTATATCATTCAAACCAACAGACATGAAAGTAAATTGAAATGATTTTGCACAAGCAAAGCAGATCACATATACATGTAGATGAAGAGGGAGCCCAATGTTCATGACCAACCAAGACATGTTGGACCGGAAGGGGTTGGGGTTAAAATTTATATTATCTGAAGTGAAATATATATTGATAAGTGTTTACTGCTCAAAGTTTACATCAAAGAATGGGATGCAATTTATTAGACGGAAGAGTAGTTGGGAGGGGGATGCCGGTGTGTGTGTGGGGGGTGGGGGGAGGGGTGTTATATCGAAACATTGTCATGCAAAAAAGCACAATAAAATTACATACATTAACATACTAAAATACGATAGTGAAATTCTATAATATGATATTTTCAGTACATACGATTTTGTTACATATACCTGTATACTAAAATGCTAAGGCACGGTCCATTTGATATTCTGGGGGGGGGGGGGGGGCTTGGGTTTTTTGTCGGAGCAAGATTATTTTTTTGGCCCCGGACCGGGGCAAAATTATTTCTTTCTTGCAAAGTTGGAGCAAGGAAATTTTTTTTATAACAATTGAAGTGAATATTAAGAATGTTTGTGTTTTTTCAATAGAAATTGTTTATTTTTACTTAAATTACTCCAAACATTATTTTTATGTAAAACTTGTATTCACTTCTAAACTGAGAGAGATGAAAGATTTTTACAATATGCAATATATAATTTTTAGTTAACAAAATGTATATAAGGTCATGTAACATGTAAGAGGGCCTGATGCAAGTTTTTACATGTAGAAATGAAAACTAGTGAAAAACTTATTCAAATTCTCCTTCCAAGGTTGTATATAAAACTAGACACTATGGTGATACATGTATCATATTAATAGTACATGTAATAAATTATATTGATAATGTATTTAAGCATTTTAATTGTTTCAGTCACATGCATCCTTTTTGATATTTTTCAAATATGAATTTGCCATTACAGAAGAATACAATGGCGAGCGAAGCGAGCCAAAACTTTTTTTATAGAAAGTAAGAACTGCGGCGAGCGAAGCGAGCCGAAAAAAATTTCAGGATTTTTAAGCGAATTTTATGGCTATTCTTCATATTCAGATTACTTGTAAGAGCAAAATTATTTTTTTCTGTCACACCATAAGCAAATTTATTTTTTTCATCAAAATTCAGAGCAAAATTATTTTTTTCGAAAAAAACCCAAGCCCCCCCCAGAATATCAAATGGACCGTGCCTAAACAGTACAAAGCTGTATCTCTGCATTTTCCTTATTTCAAAATTTCTTTTAGAAAATGTAATTAATCAGCTAAATCTAGAGAATAAAAACTGCACAATAATCATATTGTCTTACTTACATGATAATATAGAATATACAATCCAATACAGGCCAATGGTCGGTACACAAGTTTCTACAACATACATGACCTCATTGTTTAGACACATGTGAAAATCGCGTGTTCGATGAGACTATTCGCATAATGAAAATGGGCTTTTATAAATTCATATCAATTAGAATATACATGTATACTAGTTACCGAATATTTGAATTAGCTTCATTATCCATTGGAATTTCTATTTATGATCGTTTGTATGATTATTTCCAATGATGTGTTAAAGGGGGGGGGGGGGGGGGGGTTGACGTGAACCTGGAGACCTAGGGGTGCAACAGACGGAATTCGCATCGGAAATGGGAAAGAAACAATTTATTTATATATTTATGGTTTTTACTTTTTATGTTTCCTTTATGTTGAAACTATTTTTCGTCGAACACCTTGGCCATGTCTTGGATCCGTTTCCTGCCAATATCCCCATCTCAATAACAAACACCATCAAATTCTGTACATCCCTTTCTTTTCAGGGCCGAGTCCAGGATTTATGTTGGGAAAGGGGAACATAGTGGCCTTACAGTCTACACACTTTACCGATATAATAACCACGACTAAATGTTTTAAAAAAGAATATGACACCTAGACTGACGTCGGACGGTACGCCCCCTTCCTCCCTCTCCCCCTCCCCCAAAAAAACCAAACGCATCCACCCACATCCATACACATTCTCACACAATATTTGTTCTGAGTGCATGACTTTTATGATACTGTCCTATGACAAATTCGAAATATTGAAAATATTTAAATTTGCTTAATGACTAGTAGTCATTAAGCAAATTTAAATATTTTCAATATTTCGAATTTGTCATAGGACAATACTATATTCATAGAATTATCATTTATTTTCAAAAAATGCCATCCCCTCCCCCTCAGAATGAAATGGTCCCGTGTCCCTTAAAATACAAATGTTATACAGAAATTAATGTAGATACTGTGCATCTAATTTAGTAGTTGTATCTTGTTATTCTTTGATCACCATGCATACATGCTTTCTTTCAGATATATGTATGGTAAAATATTGAAAACCATTAATCATGAGAGAGAGAGAGAGAGAGAGAGAGAGAGAGAGAGAACAAAATTACAATGTTTGAAACATCATTTTGATACTATTATGATTATCATCATTTTCGTTTTGATTTTTTTCCCATTGAATTTAGAAATTGCACAAAGGGAGGGGAAGGATTGAACAGAGAGTTATTTGTTTGTACTGTAGTGGACCTTTAGATTTAAAATAGAGGAACTTTTTTATTCTTATTCACTCTAAACAGTTATAAATACTCGTATACTTGCTCTACAAAATTGAAAATACGTATATCGTGCAGTTTTGAACAACTTACATTCACTTGTAAAATCCCAAATGTCATATATTGTTTCATAATTATTATATTATCGAAATCAAGATGATTTGGCTAGAAGATCACGAGTTATTGAAATATTTTCTATCCTAACAAAAATAGCCATTTTGCACCAAAAATGCATATTCTACCCCAAAACGGAGACATTATAGAACTACATGTAAATGTATAACATAATAAATGTTTCATTCAACTTTCATTTGATACATGTAAGTTGAATGATTATATTACAGAATAACTTTCAACCTATATTTATAGCTAATATGATTAATATGATGAATCTATTATTTTTTGGAGAAATTTATGTTCATAAATGAGAAATAGGCACTTTGTCCTGAAATAAAGTAGAAAATATACTTGCTTCATATATCTTATTTACGAGCAAATCTAAGAAATAACCGTTAAAAATACGTATGGGCTATCCATTTTCAGATATAATATTCTCTAGAAATAAGCTATTTTTTACCCCAAAACACCAGGAGATCTATAATTAGTTACTTATTGCGTAAACTACAAATGACCATGAATTGTTGATTTCATGATGGATCAGGATTTTTTACTGGTAGTACACAGAAGGCAGAGATTTCTTATCGAAAACAAAACACAGATTTCTAGCGACAATTTCGAGGCTTTGCGAAAGAACAAGGATGCAGACTATATGTCGAGTTGGAGGGGTTTTGTTTGGTCTAAATCATCCATATGCACTACTCTGGAGCTGAAAGGTTGGAAGAAAAAGAAAAATTTCTTTGAATTTCTGTGAAAATTTAAAAAAATCCACATTAAAACTATAGGAATTGGATTTGAAATTAATTTCATTTGAAACTCATCAAAGCCTTTATACATTCACGTGGTTTCATTTTTGAATAGCTATAATTCCCTTTTTCCCTTTTATCACTGATTTTCGAATGGATGATTTCCCTAAAACTACTGAACGTCTCCTTCTTAGCGGGGCATGTCCCTAAGAAGTATGAAAATGATTACATAACTAACTTTTAAACTTTGTTTCTGTCTGTCAATTTTATGAAACTGTTATTGTATATATTGAAATAAGTTTTGATATGTGAGTATATCTTAGATTTGTAAAAATAGAGTTTTAGTCTTGATTCCGTTTTACACGCCGAAGAGTACTTATTACATTCATAATATTTTTTTTTCTGGACTTTTTTTCCTTATTGAAGCTATCGAACTACTTTTTCGTACTAGTATGTGAATATATGTCGGTGTAATTAGTTTCAATTGACCTATTTTTACAAGAGTTCTTGTTCTTGGAATTAGTAAAATTCAAGTTTTTTCTAGATATTAAAATTCAGACCTTTTTCACTGTTACATGTATCGCAAATGTTGAACTGAGTTTTGGTTTGTGATAGATCATATTCAATATTTGCTCAAGCTGACCTAGTTTTGATAGAGTTATAACCCTGTGACTTTGTTATTTTCATTGCAGTTTTAGTTTTCTTGTCTTTTCTTTATTGATATTATTACAGATACCGAATTGGTATTTGTCTGCATATGCATCGAGTTCAGTATTGATCTCAGATTTATACCGGTAGGGGATTTGAATCGCTTGGCGATAAAAAAAGGTACTAAGTAGTTGGTATAAGTAAAAATAAAAGACTCCCAATATGAATAAAATATTCTAGTCCATGAGCGTGTATTTCCTACGGAAGCCAGTTCGTGCCATGTTATACATGTTGTATTTATTTTCTATCTCGTAGTTACGAGAAAAATTGTCAGTTACGATAAATAAATTCTTTTCGAAGTTACGAGAAACAAATTTCGTAGTTACGAGAAAAAATCTCGTTGTTACGAGAAAAAAATTGGGGATAAAAACTATTTATTTTTATCAAAAATCGATGAAAAAGGAAAAACCCAATAATTTCACGGTCTTTTGGACAAATTGACATCAGATTCTGAAGCTTTAATAAGTATGTGCAAAATAAGGTAGACTAACGTAATTTGTTATTTACTAAATTTCATTATGATTTTCTATGCAATTTTCTGTAAGTTAAAGTTTGATATTTGCACTTATCTTTGGGTTTTTGGGAAAACGGGTATTTCATGTTAAAAATTTTGTAAGTTTTATGGAAATATGTTATCCCCTTATACATCCGATTTCTTCAAGATACCCCAGAGTTGGAATTGCTTAATTTTATTCAATTTGCAAAATTGAAATGTGATGACTTAAAACATTCATTAACTACTTTTGATATGAGTACATGTCCAAAGTATGTAAATACTCCAAAAATTGAATAAAATTAAGCATTTCCAATTTTCAACATTTTTATACAATTTGTTATTTTTAACCCAAAATTTCCACGAAATACCTGAGTTGGCAAAGTGTACATGTAAATCAAATTCATTTTAGAGTAGGGCCTTTATACTTTAAGAAAATACTTTCAAATCCAACAATCTATGGGGACCCTCCCCCTCATTCTTTTGATTTATCCAAAATTGCTGGTTTTTTTCGTTTTCAAGTTTGATTTTACTACTAATAATAATTGTTCATATATACGCCTATATGTGGACATCCCCACCCCTTCGCTGACAGTGACGACTTGGAAACAAACCCCCCTCCCTGGAAAATGTCTAGATAGCTTTAATTAATTGAAATATGAGTCATTTTGATTTAATTAGATGTAGCACTCCTTATTTTGTTCCAAACATAGAACATTAGTATTACGAAATTGTGATCTTATTGATTATATTACTCAAACTCTAATCGAACACGCGGTTTTTTCACATGCGTGTAATATAGTAACATGTGTACCGATCATTTGTAATAGAGGATTGTATTTGCTTTATCAACATGTAAGTAAAACCATACAATGTGCAAGTTTTTTTTTATTCTGATATAATATTAGAAGATTGTAACAATGGACTTGTTTAAAATAAATTTTAAAATTAGGAAATTTTAGTGTTTTAGCTGTTTAGTAAACAAGTACAATGTAAATATACAATGTGAGTCACTAAGTGTATTTATGTAATTATGTAAGATACTGATATACTGAAAATGAATATTTTATAGGCAGACATAGCTAAAAAGAAAGAATCTAATTTTGAATTACATTTGGAGTCCCTGTAACGAACCCCCCCCCCCCCCCGCTGACAGTGACGACTTGGAAACAAACCCCCCTCCCTGGAAAATGTCTAGATAGCTTTAATTAATTGAAATATGAGTCATTTTGATTTAATTAGATGTAGCACTCCTTATTTTGTTCCAAACATAGAACATTAGTATTACGAAATTGTGATCTTATTGATTATATTACTCAAACTCTAATCGAACACGCGGTTTTTTCACATGCGTGTAATATAGTAACATGTGTACCGATCATTTGTAATAGAGGATTGTATTTGCTTTATCAACATGTAAGTAAAACCATACAATGTGCAAGTTTTTTTTTATTCTGATATAATATTAGAAGATTGTAACAATGGACTTATTTAAAATAAATTTTAAAATTAGGAAATTTTAGTGTTTTAGCTGTTTAGTAAACAAGTACAATGTAAATATACAATGTGAGTCACTAAGTGTATTTATGTAATTATGTAAGATACTGATATACTGAAAATGAATATTTTATAGGCAGACATAGCTAAAAAGAAAGAATCTAATTTTGAATTACATTTGGAGTCCCTGTAATGAACCCCCCCCCCCCCCCCCCCCCCCCCCCCCCCCCCCCCCCCCCCCCCCCCCGAAAACTCGAAACCTCACAACGCATCTTTTTCCCCAGATCGTTTTTCGTCTGTCTTTTATGTAAATTACTAGCAAATGACATTTATCTTCATACATTTTATTTCAACGCTTTGATTTTGGGCTACCTTTCGATCACCCCCCTCCCTACCCCAAACCCTCTTGATCTGTCCAAAACATTGAGTTCCCTCCATGCAGTTGCATTGTGATAAGTTTGAGATCATGTTATCTTTGTAAGTAATCATTTGTTATTTACTACATTTCATAATGATTTACTTGTAGTAACTCTACCCCCCCCCCCCCAACTTTTCCAAACTGTACCTTAATTTTGATATTTAAACACAGTACTTGTATATCATTATGCATACGCCATGATTTCTTTTGGGGGTGCTGTATAAGTGAAAATGTACCGGAGCCCCCCCCCCCCCTTCCTCCTCCAACCCCCGACCCCCAAGTGCCCCTTCCTCTATCACGTACCCGGGGCAGATCTCATTCATTACAACTATATATGAGAAAATACTTTTATTCTTATTTGAAAATTATATATTTGAATATATGATTTTATATGCAATTTTCTAATTTCTGAACTCATCTTTACAGGTAGACGACATCTCATACAAATGACAATGTCCACTCGTCCAGGTTTCTTTATATACCGCTCGAGTACTCGAGGTAGTGGATTTTGGGTCACGATACATTAGTATGCAAAACGTCATCAGGGGGAAAGTTCAAATCAACACATGACCAAGTGTATTTTTAGCTCGGGGACGGAGATTGTTAGTTTCACTTCTAACAATTTCCGTTCCCTAAAAAAATTTACTACGTCATGGGGGTTTTTAAAGACTTAGTTCAGCTTTAAGGAGGGTTTGAACACCAAGATGGCGGCGGCATTATTTGTTTTCTCGCTTTTTAGGAAAAGTACAGTCTTAACTCCCTTAAAACATTTGATACTCTGATTGATATACGCATTTGAGTATCCTGATGAAGTTTGAATAATTTCCGGCGTCATTTGAAGAAATTATGGCGATTTTCGAAATTTAGGACTTTGGGAGTTTTATCCATGAGCAAACCACTACGTCATTTTGACGTTATCGCGAAAAATGGCGTCGCAAACCTTCGCATTCAAAATGCAATAAAAACATTATTACTGAACATATTGCATTGACACTTAGCATGTATAAACTAGAAAATTAAATCTTCATCACATTGTATTCATTGACAAATTTACGTTACAGGAAAGCAGATCTCACTTCATTGAAAATTGACGATTTTGGAAGAAAAAATTGGAAAATATAAAGCCTTGTATTATTTTAATCCTTAATTCAATTTTTCCCATTTAATCATGAAATCATCTCTGGACATTCTTGATAATTTTGATAGTCTTTGATAAAGATTCATCCACAGGATTCCTAATAATTAACTAGCAACTACAGTAAATTGGCTCGAAATTGCAATTTTTTTTTGCGACAGTGTCATCTTTTATTAAAGTATCCTGCCTGTGTTTAAAACACAATTCATTTTATCTTTTCCATATGTAAATGCAATATATATATGGATATTTTGGAAGCTAAATCTAAATTAATTTCCAATAGCTTTACAAGAACTGGAATGACACTTTCAATACTATGACGTCATCAAGAAATTCCGGAAAACGTCAATTGATGCATATTTCAAAGTCTTGTAGAAAATTTTCCTGTGGATAGAATCAAATGTAAGTTTGTATAGTTAAGGACGGACAAGAAATACATAATTTCAGAAATTTTCAGAAAAATTGAATTTGGCGTCCAAGTGTTTAATACCTCCTTAAGTGAGACTCAATTTAAGCTCCCATCTCTAGAGAGGGGATGGAAGAACAAGTCAAACAATTAATTATACCATATTGTTATCTAAGAAATTTTTTATCAGTTTGATTCTGGTTCAAATGCTATGCTACATGTATGTCCAATTGATGAACATTATGGTACATGTACAAACTTTAATAAAGAACTAAAGCATGTAAAGAATTGCATGTATTACAATGTAATTTGGCGAGAAATTATTTAAAATTTTAAGTACATAGTTGCTCAAGAATGAAGTGAATAGGTACAATTTCATCAGGTAGTATTTAATTTTTGAAACATCAACTGTAAAATTCCCTGATTTTCTTCAAATTTTCAAATTCCCTGTTTTTTCCCTGCAGGAAATTTTTATTCATCATTTTCCCTGTTTTCCAGAGTCCGTGGCCACCCTGTAAGTGTATAAAGTATCCCCTATGCATTCCCGCTCAAAACATAATTCCTAACTTAAACTGATCTAATTTGCCATCCAATCTTCTTTCGGCCAAGAAGAAGCCTATATTTCTCGTTTTGACCATGCCTTACCCAAAAGTGTCGCGATCAAAATTAAAAAAATCAAATTCAAGGAATTGTGGTCCCCCGCTTTTGCATGGGTGTTTGTCTTTAAAGAAATGCTTACAGACATCCCCCCATTCTTAAGTTTTAATAATATATCTCATATATTATCAACATTCTAAATATGAAAGATTAACTCCAAGAAAAGGTCAAAAGGTACAAACTTTTGTTTTGTTTCCAAGGGACAGGGCTTATGAAAAGGTATGCACATGTGAAATATTTAAGACCTATGATTTAAATTAAAATCAAAAACTTATGGTCGAGGTTGAAGTTTTTAAATATGGGTCAACCTCCATGGACAAGGTCACAAGGTCAGAATGTTGTTACCAACAGAAAGGTCTCATCACAAGGAATACACATGTGAAATATGAAAGCCCTATCATTTTCCATTAAAAAGTTATGGACAGGGTTATAGTTTTTTGAAAAGTAGGTCGAACTCAAAAGTCAAAGTCCAAGGTCAAGGTCACAAGGTCAAAAATTTTGGTATCCACGGAAAGGTCTTGTCACAAGGAATACACATGTGAAATATCAAAGCCCTATCACTTTCCATTCAAAAGTTATGGTCAAGGTTAAAGTTTTTAATAAGTAGGTCAAAGTCAAAGGTCAAGGTCACAAGGTCAAAAATTTTGGTATCCATGGAAAGGTCTTGTCACAAGGAATACACATGTGAAATATCAAAGCCCTATCACTTTCCATTCAAAAGTTATGGTCAAGGTTAAAGTTTTTAATAAGTAGGTCAAAGTCCAAGGTCAAGGTCAAAAATTTTGGTATCCATGGAAAGGTCTTGTCACAAGGAATACACATGTGAAATATCAAAGCCCTATCACTTTCCATTCAAAAGTTATGGTCAAGGTTAAAGTTTTTAATAAGTAGGTCAAAGTCCAAGGTCAAGGTCAAAAATTTTGGTATCCATGGAAAGGTCTTGTCACAAGGAATACACATGTGAAATATCAAAGCCCTATCACTTACCATTCAAAAGTTATGCACAAGGTTAAAGTTTTTGTGACTGACGGACAGACGGACGGACGAACAGGTTTTAATGTCCCCGCGCTTTCGCGAAAGCGGGGAACAAAAAAAAATCCTTACTTAAAAAGTGGCATTGGATAGCCAAGAATCGTCGCCGCGACATTTTGATAATCATGGGCGTAGCTGCCTATACGCCAGCACGCCGTGGCGAGCACATCGCGGAGTTAGAAAACAAAAATGTACACGAAATTCTCAGAGAGTTTCTGTGAAATTTATGTAAAATAGCCCACAAGCAGATTGTCTCCCGCCATACAATTTACACTTCAAATATCGCCATCTTCTCTAAAATTGCATTTTTTATTTTTTTTAGAAAAAATACCAATTCCTTTTGGTAAGTCTTTTTGACATGCATGTTTCGGAAATGAATCCTCATCATTGTTACTTCAAGTAATTACGATTCAAAGATGACAAAATAATTAACCAGACTTGTCAGAATGACAACATAGCTCGCCGGTGGCAACCATATGTAAATTGCAACAACAACAAAAAGTAGGTAAAATTTCAAGGTCAAGGTCACTAGGTCAAAATTTATGGTACGGCATGAAAGGTCTTATCACAAGGAATGCACATGTGAAATATCAAAGCCCTATCACTTACCATTCAAAAAATATGGCCCAAGTAAAAGTTTTTGAAAAGTAGGTAAAATTTCAAGGTCAAGGTCACTAGGTCAAAATTTATGGTACGGCATGAAAGGTCTTATCACAAGGAATGCACATGTGAAATATCAAAGCCCTATCACTTACCATTCAAAAAATATGGCCAAGGTTAAAGTTTTTCAAAAGTAGGTCAATCTCCAAGGTCAAGGTCACAAGGTCATAAATTTTGGTATCCATGGAAAGGTCTTGTCACAAGGAATACACATGTGAAATATCAAAGCCCTATCACTTACCATTCAAAAAATATGGCCAAGGTTAAAGTTTTTCAAAAGTAGGTCAATCTCCAAGGTCAAGGTCACAAGGTCAAAAATTTTGGTATCCATGGAAAGGTCTTGTTACAAGGAATACACATGTGAAATATCAAAGCCCTATCACTTACCATTCAAAAAATATGGTCAAGGTTAAAGTTTTTCAAAAGTAGGTCAATCTCCAAGGTCAAGGTCACAAGGTCAAAAATTTTGGTATCCATGGAAACGTCTTGTCACAAGGAATACACATGTGAAATATCAAAGCCCTATCACTTACCATTCAAAAAATATGGCCAAGGTTAAAGTTTTTCAAAAGTAGGTCAATCTCCAAGGTCAAGGTCACAAGGTCAAAAATTTTGGTATCCATGGAAAGGTCTTGTCACAAGGAATGCACATGTGAAATATGAAAGCCCAATCTGTATTGGTTTAAAAGTTATTAGCAAGGTTAAAGTTTTTGTGCACGCGCACGCATGCGCACGCAGACGCAGACGCCAACGCCGACACCGGGGGTATGACAATAGCTCTCCGGACATTCGTCCTGGCGAGCTAAAAAGTATAGCGCCCACATGAAATCAGACAATTTTTTCATCAAAAGTGAGCGGCTTCAAATTTTTAGTAGTACCGAGGCATTACCGTATCAAATAAAAAAATGTGGCCAACTGCTTACCTCCATTTTTTTCTGAAAATTCAGAATGATGAGACAGGTTTCTTTTTAAATGACCCGTTCAGCGTTTGTGCATTTGACTTTTTCCACGTCTATCAATGACATAATTCTATCCTTGAAAGATGGATTCAAGTCAATTTTTGCAGTTCCTTAATATTGAGAGTAATTTCTTATGAAAAAATAGTCTCACTTTTGTAAAGATGTAATCTACAAAGCAAGGATTTGGGTTGAAATTTTGAAAATTTTCTCGGGGGAGGCCCCCGAACCCCCACCTGCAGGAGGGGTGACCCCCTCCCGCACCCTCCCCCTCTCTAGATATAGGCGCTACGCGCCTCGGATGAAGCCTTCGGCTTCATATGTTTTACATATTTCGCGTGCACTTCAAAAAGCTCTAGCTACGCCCCTGATAATAAGTATTTTGAACAAATCATTATAAGCGCGAGGAGAAAGTGAGTGAAGTAGGTGTTCATATGTTGAATACAAAATAGTAAATAGTAGTTTTATTGTAAACAATCACATCTAATATTAACCTGAATACAAAATTAAATATACTTAAATTCGGATCGAGGGGATGAAGGAACAAAAGATATAATTTCAATAAACTGACAGAGTTTTCTTTAAAAAGGTAAAATTGGAAGAATTCTCAAATACATGTATGTTACTTTGGCCTTGCATGCGACTGCATTTCCTTAAATCCCAATCAGTTATAGTGGATTCGTGATCCTTGAATCAACGAATCTAAATTCTGGTTAACTTGCTCAATTTTACTATTTTACTCCTAAAATTTAAGTTATTTTACCGGCGAAGATTTTATGCGACATGCTCGGTGAACACCTACCCTCTACAATGTATGTTAGTATAATATATCAATGTTCAGTCTTTTTGTTTGTTTTTACTACAAATGTTTATAAATCAAACCGAATTTCAAGAGAAAACCAATTCCTGATTTGAATATGTCACGCCAGTGCATGCACCTGAGGTGTCAAGTAAATGACATCATTATAATGACGTCATAACGCTGTGCCGACGTGGTCCATGCATTCTCCATATTCATTCTACGCAAGACAAATCATTAATTTAAAGAGCATCTGCTACTAATTTTTCACCTTTAATCGACAGATATGGAGGTTATTGATTCATTTTTCTACTTTTATTTTTAGCAGATCGTCTTGCTCTATATGGAATTCTCGAAAGTATATGTGAATTTCTAGGGAAAAATCCGGATTTGTTAATCCTTCCTTGGTTTGATGAGCTATAATTTCGTAGTGGTGCATCAAGATGAAAAGCGCCTTTTAAGTATATATGTAATTGATCTTGTAGATAAATAAAATAAACACAGTTGATCAATTTTCACGATTTGAATTTCTCAGGAAACAACAGGGCCGATATGGGGTCTTAGTGTACCTTCTCCTTTGTCTTCTAGGCTGTATGCTGTTACATTTCCATTCTATGACCTTTACCAATGACCAATGACCAATGACATTGAAAACCAATAGGATGTTCTCTCTTGTTATTAGCAATAAGTCTATGAAGTTTGGTAATGATCAAATCAAAAGTAAGCCCTCTAGATAGTATAAAAGGATTTAAAACATTTCCAATCTGTGACCTTTGACCTTGAAAATTAATATGGTTTTCTCTCTTGTCATAAGCAATAAGTCTATGAAGTCTGGTAATGATAAAATCAAAACTGTGCTTCTAGACTGTATACATTTCCAATCTGTGACCTTAACCTCTGACCTTGAAAATTAATAGGGTTTTCCTGTTGTCATTAGCAATGAGAGTATGAAGTTTGGTTAAGATCCTATCAAAATTGCGACCTCTAGGCTGTAAACAAGATTTTAAACGTTTCCAATCAGTGACCTTGACCTTTGACCTATTACCTTGAAAATTGATAGGGGTTTCCCTCTTGTCATTGCAATGAGTCTATGAAGTTTGGCGAAGACCATATCAAAACTGCAACCTCTAGGCTGTATACAAGGATTTTAAATATTTCCTATCTGTGACCTATACCTTTGACCTTGAAATCAATAGGATTCTTCCTCTTGTCTTAAGCAATAAGTCAATGAAATTTGGTGAAGATCCAATCAAAACTGCATCCTCTAGATTGTATACAATGATTTTAAGCATTTCCAATCTAGGATCTTGACCTTTGACCTATGACCTTGAAAAAACATAGTGTAATCAAAGATTACAAAGCTCACCTCATGGAAGCATTCTATCATGGCAGCAAACAGAAAAGAGTAAAAGATTACACAGTTTTGAATTTGAAAACATGTCCGACTGAGAACCATAAAAAATGATACCAAATAAAAAAAATAGCAATCCAAGGAATGCTTGTGTCGCCTGCGAAGTGGTTTGATTATTATTCTAGAGAGTGGATCAAATTATTGGTATCAGTATAAAAGTCTTGTCAAATGAAATTCATTTGAAATATCAGACCTCTTAATTACAAATTAAAAGTTATGGTCATTCTCAAATTTTCAGAAAAGAATGTCAATCATCTAGGTCAAGGTCACTACGTAAAAATTGGTAACATAAAGGTCTCATCATAAGAAATATTAAAGACCTATCACCAATTAAAAGATATATACAACCCTAGAAAAGAAGGTCAAATAACTAGGTCAAGGTCAAAAGGTAAAAAATTATGGTATGTGTAGAATGGCATTGTTACAAGGAAAATACATGTGAAATATCAAAGCCCCATCACCTACCAATCAAAAGACATAGCCAATGTTACTTTTCTTGAAAAGTAGATCAAATATCTAGATCAAGGTCAAAAGGTCAAATCTTATGGTATGTGTAGAAAGGTCTTGTCACAAGGAATACACATGTGAAATACCAAAGCCCTATCACTTACCAATCAAAAGATATATCCATTCTTAATCTTTTTGAAAAGTAGGTCAAATATGTAGGTCAAGGTCAATAGGTCAAAAATTTTTGGTATGTGTAGGAGGGTCTTGTCACAAGGAATACACATGTGAAATATCAAAGCCCTATCACTTACCAATCAAAAGATATAGCGAATCTTGTCTTTTTTTCAAAAGTAGTTCAAATATCTAGGTCAAGGTCACAAGGTCAAAAATTATGGTATGTGTAGAAAGGTCTTGCCACAAGGATCGCACATGTGAAATATCAAAGTCTTAACACTTACCAATCAAAAGACATATCCATTCTTAATTTTTTGAAAAGTAGGTCAAATAGTCAAGGTCAATAGGTAAAAAATTATGGTATGTGTAAGAAGGTCTTGTCACAAGGAATACACATGTGAAATATCAAAGCCTTATCATTTACCAATCAAAAGATATAGCGAGTCTTATCTTTTTTTGAAAAGTAGGTCAAATATCTAGGTCAAGGTCAATAGGTCAAAAATTATGGTATGTGTAGACAGGTCTTGTCACAAGGATTGCACATGTGAAATATCAAAGTCTTAACACTTACCAATTAAAAGATATATCCATTCTTAATTTTTTTGAAAAGTAGGTCAAATATGTAGGTCAAGGTCACTAGGTCAAAAATTATGGTATGTGTAGGAAGGTCTTGTCACAAGGAATACACATGTGAAATATCAAAGCCCTATCACTTACCAATCAAAAGTTATGGGCTGTGACACCCAAAGTGTGACAGACAGACAGACGGACAGACGGACGGACGGACGGACGGACAGACGGACAAAGTGATCCCTAAGTGTCGCTATGCTTCGCAGGCGACACAACAAAATAGAAAAGGGAAGTAGAGTATTTCATTTATTGACCCAAATTTTGCATGAATGGGTGTACTCTATTGATACCCAAATCTCCCTAACATATGCACTCAAGCGGAAAAATATATCATGACCTACATTTGAACATAGATTTGTGATCTTGTCATAAAGACGCATGAACAGTGCAAGTTTGGCCTTGCTAGCACTTAAGATAAAGAAATAAAACTTCTTAAAATTGATACCTTAATCTTCCTAACATGTGCACTCAAGCGGAAAATGACCTTCACTTGAATGTAGATTTGTGATCTACTCTTAAAGACGCATTATCTGTGCAAGTTTGAACTTCCTAGCACTTAAAAATAGAGAAATAAAACTTCTTAACATACTAGTGCGGACGCGGACGCAGACGACAGGGTAATAGCATAAGCTCCCTCTCACTTCGTGAGGTGTGCTAATGATAGGGTTTTCTCTCTTGTCATTAGGAATAAGTTTATGAAGTTTGGTAAAGATCCTACCAAAACTGCAACCTCTAAGCTGTATACAAGGATTTTAAACATTTCCAATCTGTGACCTTGACCTATCAATAGGGTCCTTCTTCTTGTCATAGGCAAAATAAGTCTATGAAATTTGGTATAGATCCTATCAATACTGCAACCTAAAGGCTGTATACAAGGATTAAAACATTTCCAACCTGTGACCTTGACCTATGACCTTGAAAATCAATAGGACTTTTTCCTCTTGTCATAAAAAACAATAATTGTATGAAGTTTGGTAAAGATCCAATCGAAACTGTGCCCTCTAGACTGTATACAAACATAGGGTAATCAAAGATTACATAGCTTGCCTATGCAGGTTTTTGTCAGAAACCAGGTTAAAGTTTTTGAAAAGTAGGTCAAAGTCCAAGGTCAAGGTCACTAGGTCAAAAGTCATGGTCTCAAATGAAAGGTCCCCTCACAAGGTATCTACATGTGAAATATCAAAGCCCTAACCCTTATAGTTCAAGAGATATAGCCCAGGTTAAAGTTTTGTCTACGGACGACGAGGACAACGAGGGTATGGCATTAGCTCTCTGGACTTTTTCGTCTGGCGAGCTAAAAGGGTGATGCACATACACACCAACAAATATGTTTGTGACAATGTTGCAAGGGGATAATTATAGGGATAATATTGGAAAATTGGCCATTTTTGGCAAAAACATAGGAAAAATGGGGCACATCCAAAAACTAGAACTGCCCTAAAGTTGACAAATTATACCCCCCTGTGGGACATTTTTCTCTAAACGGATTCATTCATCACATAACAAAACAAGAGGCCCAAGGGAGCCACATTGTTGACCTGAGGAGACTGTATGTATGTTTTTAATCAAAGTCAGTATAAGACCTGAAGGAAAAAGCTTTTAGTGAAGCCTTTAGTAGGACAATGTGTACTTACTTCCTGTAATGTTTGGTGACATTCTGTACAGTAGTTTAAGAGGATAAGTAAAAAATGTGTCATCCAAATAGAGGCTATGGAAGATATCTTGGATTTACGATTGGCTTGAAAAACACAAACTTGGTAGAGGGCAATGAGTACTTGCTTCCTGTGAAGTTTCAAGAAATTCTGTGCAGTGGTTTCAGAGAAGAAGTCGAAAATGTGTCAGCCTGTGGTGGCCATCTTGGATTTCCGATCGGCTAAAAAAAACACAAACTTGGCAGGGGGCAACGAGTTCTTGCTTCCTGTGAAGTTTTGTGAAATTATGTGCAGCGTTTTCAGAGGTAAAGTTTAAAATGTGTTAGCCAATCAGAGCCAGTGGTGGCCATCTTGGATTTCTGATCGGGTGAAAAACACAAACTTGGTAGAGGGCATTGATTACTTGCTTCCAGTGAAGTTTCAAGAGATTTTGTGCAGAGGTTTCAAAGGAGAAGTCCAAAATGTGTCAGCCAATCAGAGCCTGTGACGGCCATCTTGGATTTCCAATCGGCTCCAAAAACACATACTTGGTAGAGGGCAATGAGTTCTTGCTTCCTGTGAAGTTTAGTGAAATTCTCTGCAGCGGCATTAGAGGAGAAGTCAAAAATATGTCAGCCAATCAGGGCCTGTGGTGGCCATCTTGGATTTCCAATCAGCTCGAAAAACACAAACTTGGTAGAGGGCAATGAGTACTTGCTTCCTGTGAAGTTTCATGAAATTCTGTGCAGCAGTTTCAGAGGAGAAGTCGAAAATGTGTCAGCCAATCAGAGCCTGTGGCTGCCATCTTGGATTTCGGATCGGCTAAAAAAACAAAAACTTGGTAGAGGGCATTGAGTACTTGCTTCCTGTGAAGTTTCGTGAAATTCTGTACAGCGGTTTCAGAGCAGAAGTCAAAAATGTTAAAAAGTTAACGACAGACGATGGAATGACGACAGACAATGGACGCCGTGCTATGACAATAGCTCACTAGAGCTTCGCTCGGTGAACTAAAAAGTTAGAGAAATCAATTTAAATTTATTGGAAATCCTGATTTTTGTCTAAATTTTAGTCTAAAGTTAGAAATAACCTTGAGATTTGGACAGATGACCTTGAAATGATTTGAAGGTGAACTGATAATGATAAATGTAATTTGTATACAGGTATGCTATTTCATAATCATAGGACTCAAACATGAAGAAAAAAAAAAGTTTTTAAATATGCATTATATGGTAATATTGATTCCAAGTTGCTATAGCAACATATTTTGATTGGCATTCATGACAAAATGGTGAGTTTCACCATAAATTTTATTTCTTGATTTTTTCAAGCTATGCACATTTATTTTGGCAAGGTGATGTTAAATACCTATTACATGCACCAAATAATGGTTTTCAACCAAGATTACATAGCTTGCCAATACAGGTTTTTTTCAGAAACCAGGTTAAAGTTTTTGAAAAGTAGGTCAAAGTCCAAGTTCAAGGTCACTAGGTCAAAGGTCATGGTCTCAAATGAAAGGTCTTGTCACAAGGTATCTACATGTGAAATATCAAAGCCCTACCCCTTATAGTTCAAGAGATATAGCCCAGGTTAAAGTTTTGTCTACAGACGACAATGACGCCGACGGCATGGCATTAGCTCTCCAGACTTTTTCGTCCCCGCGAGCTAAAAAGTGTGGTATCTGTAGAAAGCTCTATAACCAATTAAAAAATCAAATTCAAGGAATTGTGGTCCCCCGCTTTTGGGTGTTTGTCTTTAAAGAAATGCTTACAGACATCCCCCCATTCTTAAGTTTTAATAATATATCTCATATATTATCAACATTCTAAATATGAAAGATTAACTCCAAGAAAAGGTCAAAAGGTCCAAATTTGTGTTTTGTTTCCAAGGGACAGGGCTTATGAAAAGGTATGCACATGTGAAATATTTAAGACCTATGATTTAAATTACCATCAAAAACTTATGGTCGAGGTTGAAGTTTTTAAATGTGGGTCAACCTCCATGGACAAGGTCACAAGGTCAGAATGTTATTACCGAACAGAAAAGTCTCATCACAAGGAATACACATGTGAAATGTGAAAGCCCTATCATTTTCCATTAAAAAGTTATGGACAAGGTTATAGTTTTTTGAAAAGTAGGTCGAACTCAAAGGTCAAGGTCAAAAATTTTGGTATCCATGCAAAGGTCTTGTCACAAGGAATACACATGTGAAATATCAAAGCCCTATCACTTTCCATTCAAAAGTTATGGTCAAGGTTAAAGTTTTTAATAAGTAGGTCGAACTCAAAGGTCAAGGTCACAAGGTCAAAAATTTTGGTATCCATGGAAAGGTCTTGTCACAAGGAATACACATATGAAATATCAAAGCCCTATCACTTACCATTCAAAAGTTATGGTCAAGGTGAAAGTTTTTAATAAGTAGGTCAAGGTCACAAGGTCAAAAATTTTGGTATCCATGGAAAGGTCTTGTCACAAAGAATACACATGTGAAATATCAAAGCCCTATCACTTTCCATTCAAAAGTTATGGTCAAGGTTAAAGTTTTTAATAAGTAGGTTAAAGTCCAAGGTCAAGGTCACAAGGTCAAAAATTTTGGTATCCATGGAAAGGTCTTGTCACAAGGAATACACATGTGAAATATCAAAGCCCTATCACTTTCCATTCAAAAGTTATGGTCAAGGTTAAAGTTTTTAATAAGTAGGTCAAAGTCCAAGGTCAAGGTCACAAGGTCAAAACTTTTGGTATCCATGGAAAGGTCTTGTCACAAGGAATACACATGTGAAATATCAAAGCCCTATCACTTACCATTCAAAAGTTATGGACAAGGTTAAAGTTTTTGTGACTGACGGACAGACGGAGAGACGGACGGACGGACGGACGAACCGGTTTTAATGTCCCCGCGCTTTCGCGAAAGCGGGAGACAACAAAAGTTATACTATGACGCATTATGCGTGACATACATGCACTGTTATCCCTAAATGTTTCTATGCTTCGCAGCTGACTGACAGACTTCGTTTTGAAAGCAACACAATTAAAGTAGGCAGAGCTCCAAGGTCACACATTTCAAGTCAAAGATTAAAATATCAATAGCCCTTGGTGGCCATATTTGTTGATGGATTGGGTGGAAAAACACAAACTTGGTAGAGGACCTTGAGTACTTGCTTCAAGTATGGTTTTGTGAAATTTTATGCAATGGTTAAAGAGGAAATGACGAAAAGATGTCAGACAATCAGAACCCTTGACAGTCATATCTGTTGAAAGATCAGCTCAAAACCACAAACTTGTTAGAGAACCTTGAGAACTTCATTCCTATTAAATTTTTGAAATTCCTTGCAGTGGTGGATGCAGAGGAGATGTTGAAAATGTTAAAGTTTATGCCAGATGGACGGTGTGCTATGACAATACCTCACTAGAGTTTCCTCAGATGAGCTAAAAAAACTTTTTAGTTTATATATTACATTTGTTGATGTAAACTTCATTTCTATTTTGCTGTTTACTCTTTCCATGCAGCTGAGGAACTGTCTATTTGGTCTGACATTCAGCGCCTTCATTTCCATCAGCAGTCTTTTTTTATAGGGATAATTATAGAATGCCCAACTAGGCGAGATTAACTCCATGAAAACAATGATTTCAGGATGCATCCCTGCCAACTGTAAATATAAACAAAGCAATGTACTTGAACAACGCTACAAATTTACAAATCTAATTCTAGAAACTTACATTGGGTATCAAAAAAAGAGAAGAAGGTATACTGACCTAAAATCATATGGAAGGTCATTTATTTAATTTTTGACAGAAAAAATGAAAAATAAAACCTAAGCAACACAAAGCATAGCATTCCCTTGCATGGCAGTAAAATCAATATGCTTTCTCAAGGAAAATCAATAAGGTTCATCCTCTATTCATAAGCAATAAGTGTATAAAGTTTGGTTAAGATATAATCAAAACTGCGCCCTCTAAGCTATATACAATGATTTTAACTTTATCAATCTGTGACCTTGACCTTTGACTTATGACCTTGAAAATCAATCGGATTCTTCCTCTTGTCATAAGCAATCAATATATGAAGTTTGCTTAAGATCCAATCAAAACTGCACCCTCTAGGCTGTATACAAGGATTTTGACCTTTGCCAATCTGTGACCTTGACCTTTGACCTTGAAAGTCATAAGGAATCTTCCTCTTGTCATAAGCAATCAGTGTATAAAATCTAATTAAGATCTAATCAAAACTGCAAAATCTATGGTGTAAAGAAGGATTTTGACCATTAATAAAATATTTTGTTTTAAGTCCATAGGTAGGTACCTTTTAGGAAAATTTCTCAGAAAAAAAACATACAAAATCATGCATTTTTCCACTCAGAAATTAACTAAAATGTCCATTTCAAATCAAAGAAAATCCAATAAATGACCTTGAATACCATAAAATTGTTATGACAAGGATATTGTGATTTTTTCAGAATTATAAAACTATGGATTTGAAATTGTTCATTTTCTAACAGCAACATGGATGGAAGTGTATATCCCCCTGAAACTATGTTGAAAGGGGATAAAAAACCTAGAAAAATTAACATCATGTCTTTGTGAAACATAAATGCCCCCGTTGGCATCTTTGTCGGTAAACAGTTGAAAAGCACTTCACAATTTTCAGGTCAAAGTCACAAGGTCAAATTTGGTATTCATGGAAAGGTCTTGCCACAAGAAATTCACATGTGAAATATGAAAACCCTATCACTTAGCATTAAAAAGTTATGGCTAAAGTAAAGTTTTGCAAAAGTAGATCAAACTCCAAGGTGTAGGTCACAAGGTAAAAAAATTAGATATCCATGCAAAGGTCTTGTCACAGGGAATACACATATGAAATATGAAAGCCCTATTACTTATTAATCAAAAGTTATGGTCAAGTTTAAATTTTTTAAAAGTAGGTCAAACTCCAAGAACAGATGGTCAAAAATTTTGGTATCCATGGATAATTCTTGTTACAAGGTATTCACATGTGAAATATGAAAGCTGTATCACTTTCCATTCAAAAGTTATGTGCAAGGTTAAAATTTTTCCAAAGTAGGTCAAACTCCAAGGTCAAGGTCATAAGGTAAAAAATGTTGGTATCCATTGAAAAGTCTGGTCACAAGGAATATACATGTGTAATATGAAAGCCCTATCACAATCATTCAAAAGTTATGGCCAAGGTAAAGTTTTTCAAAAGTAATTCAAACTCCAAGGTCAATAATGCCTGTGTTTGTGAAACATGAATGCTCCCGGTGGCATCTTTGTTAGTATAAACTTCATTTTCTGTTAATTATGTAAAAGGTCAAGGTCAACAATTTTGGTATCAATGGAAAGGTCTTGTCGCAAGGAATACACATGTGAAATATGAAAGCCCTATCACTTACCATTCAAAAGTTGTGCCCAATGTTAAAGTTTTTGAAAAGTAGGTCAAAGGTCAAGGTCACAAGGTCAAAACTTTTGGTATCAATGGAAAAGTCTTGTCGCAATGCACACACATGTGAAATATGAAAGCCCTAAACTTACCATGCAAAAGTTATGTCCAATGTTTTGGTATGCCCAATGTTAAAGGTTTTGAAAAGATCAATGGAAAAGTCTTGACACAAGGAATACACATGTGAAATTTGAAAGCCCTATCACTTACCATTCAAAAGTTATGCCCAATGTTAAAGTTTTTGAAAAGTAGGTCAAAGGTCAAGAAGTAAAAAATGTTGGTATCAATGGAAAAGTCTTGTCACAAGGAATACACATATGAAAGCTCTATCACCTTCCATTCAAAAGTTATGCCCAATACATGTACATATGTATTACAGTTTTTGAAAAGTAGGTCAAAGGTCAAGGTCATGAGGTCAAACATTTTGGTATCAATGGAAAGGTCTTGTTACAAGGAATACACATGTGAAATATGCAAGCTCTACCATCTTCCTATCACAGGTGAAAATTCTATATTTCCTATCTTAAGTAATTAGACCTTAAAGCAATAGTTTCTTCAAAGATATTTGGTTTAGATCTCTTTACAAAATAATTACACAATATTAATCTCCCTTTATTCATGTCTTCCTATTTGACTGAGTGTTATTCACATCTTTGGTAGAAACTGTTAATCCCTTAGAGGACATGTAGCCAGAGGGTCAAACAACTAATTTGTGTAAGCTTTGATGTTTATCTATAATCACACATGCCAGCTGGCTAATTCTAATGCCTTGTCAAAACAGGAACATTAGGTAATTGATGAATAGGTCTTCAATTAGATGTCATGGGTGTCACTTAATTTTATTGCGACTAATGAAAGTTGTTAAGTTCCACCCTTCATGTATTTTGTACAATTTGATTGGCTGATGTCATAAACTTTGATTTTAAGTAAGGTACTAGGTAGTTTAAGGAAAGAGCTAGAAGAGAATTAAGACTTGAAAAGATACACATGTAGTTGGATTTTTGCAGCATGGAATATGTTTGTACTTATGACTGATATTATGAAAACCTAAGTGATAGTGACAAAGTATACAAAGTGTTAACCATTTAACATGTAAATATTAATGTGAATATATGTATATAGAAACTGTATAGCTGTGTTGACTTTATTAATCAAAGACTCTAACCAGAGCTTAATTCCCCAACAAACATAATGAATATGACCAATTCTGGGACAAAGATAGTTAGACCCAAAGGAACCCTGGTCATAGATAAGACCCAAAGGAACCCTGGTCATATTCCATTGAAAAGTTATGCCCAAAGTTTTATGGACAAACAGACAGGCAGACAAACAGATGGACAGGCCAAACACTATATGTTCCTGAATCTGTGATCCTGGGTGCATAAAAATTTGCCATCCATGGAAAAGTTTTGTCACAAGGGATGCACATGTTTATAAATATTCTCGAGAGCCCTGCCGAGGTTAAAGTTTTTGCGAACAAACAGACTAAAAACTATATTCCCCCGAATCTCTGATTTTGGGGGTATATGAAACCCATATCCCAATCTTCAAAATTCAAGAGCTCTGATTTGCTTGAATTTCTGAAAAGCATAAGATTTTCATAAATTCATTCTTGTATGTGTACCATAAAAGTTACCTGTATGTTATGAAGGTGCTCAAATGCTTCTTTCTCGTTACAAACATTCTTCGTCAGTATTGTATAAGTTTGCATGTTTGGTACTTTGTCATAGTGATGTATAAGATCCAGTGCTTGCTGAAATATATAAAAGAAGAATTATTGGATATTAAAATTAAAGAAAGTATACTAGCCGAAAACAGTAACCAAAATAATTGAATAAAATTGTGATGAAAAAGTTCATTCGTCTTAAAATCATATTTGTATATAATTTATGACATATTTGCATACTTGATTTGTTAAATATTGTAGTTGTTCTGCTTGAATTTTTCATACTTTTAAGCCTGTGCAGTACACAATGAAGTATACCCAACAAAAAAAGAAACGCACCACTTAATCTTTATTGTATAAAATGAATTATATAATCTATAGGTCTTCTATTCTTTTCCATCATAAATCGCATGTATATGAGTGACTTATTCTGTCAAACGCCAAACAAATCCGTCTTCATGATCAGACACAGCACAATAATAAAGACACTTGGTTCAAAATGCAATGTCACAAAATGGCTTTTAAGAATTCCGTTTACTTTTTAGAAATGATTAAAGCTGTTTAACCTATCCAAACTGATATATCAGGCATTGCGATTTGTTTTTTAAATGATGATTAACAATTTGCCCAGAATACAAATTCATTTAATTGCTTCAAATGACGTCATCAAAGAGGAAATCGAAATTTGAGAAAAACATCCCAAACATCAACTCTTTTGAAAATGAAGTCCTAGGTGTGATATTTTCCCCCTATAAATGTGTCCCAAAGCACAAGATTACCCTACTGCAGCTAGAATCTTACCTTTTTTCGCAAGTACAGTTTTCAGAAACAATACCTCGATATTGACAGGTCATTTTTACGTGCATTTTCAATGGTTTTGGACGCTAGTATTAAGCTTTTCTGGTATTTCATTTAATTATTTCAATGTGATCTTAACGATAAATCTGCAACAGATAAATAAGAATGGCTGAAGACAAAATTAGTGTTCCTTTGGCATCAGAATTGCCAAATATTGATATCCTTTATTGTAAAACATACCCCAATATACGGAAATTTCCACTAAGACATTTAATTTTCAGATTTATTGGCATATTTTGACTAAATTTGAATGAAGAAACCAGTATTCATCTATATCTTTATTGAAAATTTGCTGAAAGTGGTCAAACAACAAAATTTCAGAAGGATACCAAACCTACATGTATGGCCATGCAACAGGAGCTAGAAACAATGCACTTTATTCAGCACTAATATTGTGATATGTTGCGAAAAAATGATCGAAACATGTTTTATCCTCGGTAATTCGAGTGCTGGAAAAAGAAAACTATAATGAAATTTCTAACTAAATTTTTATGATCAATTGAAAAACCAGAAGTCTGTGATGAGACTGAAGCTCTACTGGGTGTTTTCTTAAATTCACTGAATTGACATCCATTTTCCAACCCTGGGGCACAGGGGCTCACATAAAATATCAGATGCACGTCTACACCAAAGACACATAATACATGTAATGCAAAAAGAATTTACTCTCCATGAATTACCGGTATACTATTTGAGATCTGGTGTTCACAAGATTACAAAGACTTATATAGGAGATAATGACCACGCCCATTTTCAAAGACGGGTCAGTCTTAAACAGAATCATAGGCACAAAATCAGACCACAGACTCATGGAAATGGAAAAAGAAATATCTCTCTACAGTATCAATTATACTTTCTGAGAACTGGTGTTCACTAGATTACATAGAGTTAAATAGTAGAACATGACCACACCCATTTCAAATACCCTGGGGTTCAGATGCTGAAACAAAATAGCAGGCACACATACAATGTAGACAAGAGACTGATTATAATTCAAAAAGAATTATCTCTCGCTATCAATTATACTCTCTGAGAATTGATGTTCACAAGGTAAGATAGACTTATATAGAAGAAAATGACCACACCCATTTCCAAGACACTGGGGGTCAGGGGCTCAAACAAAATATCAGGTGCACAACTGGACCAGAGACTGATAATATTGCAAAAAGAGATATTTTTCTATCAATTATACTTTCTGAGAATTGGTGTTCACTAGATTACATAGACTTATATAGGAGAGAATGACCACACCCATTTTTGAAGACCCTGGGGGTCAGAGGCTCAAACAAAATATCAGGTGCACAGCTGGACCAGAGACTGATTATATTGCAACAAGAATTATTTCTCTATCAATTGTACTTTCTGAGAATTGGTGTTCACAAGATTACAAAGACTTATATAGGAGAAAATGACCACACCCATTTTTGAAGACCCTGGGGGTCAGAGGCTCAAACAAAATATCAGGTGCACAACTAGAGCAGAGACTGATTATATTGCAACAAGAATTATTTCTCTATCAATTATACTTTCTGAGAACTGGTGTTCACTAGATTACATAGACTTACATAGGAGAGAATGACCACACCCATTTTTGAAGACCCTGGGGGTCAGAGGCTCAAACAAAATATCAGGTGCACAACTAGACCAGAGACTGATTATATTGCAACAAGAATTATTTCTCTATCAATTATACTTTCTGAGAACAGGTGTTCACTAGATTACATAGACTTATATAGGAGAAAATGACCACACCCATTTTTGAAGACCCTGGGGGTCAGAGGCTCAAACAAAATATCAGGTGTACAACTAGTACGGTTTGGGTGTTACATAGGTTCTGAGAATATTCGCACCAAAACTGTTTCACACTGGGTAATTTCACAGCAGGTATTTTCGCATTTCGCATTTTACAATGTAGACAAGAGACTGATTATAATGCAAAAAGAATTATCTCTCGCTATCAATTATACTCTCTGAGAATTGATGTTCACAAGGTAAGATAGACCTATATAGAAGAAAATGACCACACCCATTTCCAAGACACTGGGGGTCAGGGGCTCAAACAAAATATCAGGTGCACAACTGGACCAGAGACTGATAATATTGCAAAAAGAGATATTTTTCTATCAATTATACTTTCTGAGAATTGGTGTTCACTAGATTACATAGACTTATATAGGAGAGAATGACCACACCCATTTTTGAAGACCCTGGGGGTCAGAGGCTCAAACAAAATATCAGGTGCACAGCTGGACCAGAGACTGATTATATTGCAACAAGAATTATTTCTCTATCACAAAGACTTATATAGGACTTATATAGGAGAAAATGACCACACCCATTTTTGAAGACCCTGGGGGTCAGAGGCTCAAACAAAATATCAGGTGCACAACTAGAGCAGAGACTGATTATATTGCAACAAGAATTATTTCTCTATCAATTATACTTTCTGAGAACTGGTGTTCACTAGATTACATAGACTTACATAGGAGAGAATGACCACACCCATTTTTGAAGACCCTGGGGGTCAGAGGCTCAAACAAAATATCAGGTGCACAACTAGACCAGAGACTGATTATATTGCAACAAGAATTATTTCTCTATCAATTATACTTTCTGAGAACAGGTGTTCACTAGATTACATAGACTTATATAGGAGAAAATGACCACACCCATTTTTGAAGACCCTGGGGGTCAGAGGCTCAAACAAAATATCAGGTGTACAACTGGACCAGAGACTGATTATATTGCAAAAAGAATCATTCCTCTATCAATTATAATTTCTGAGAATTGGTGTTCACTAGATTACATAGACTTATATAGGAGAGAATGACCACACCCATTTTTGAAGACCCTGGGGGTCAGAGGCTCAAACAAAATATCAGGTGCACAACTAGACCAGAGACTGATTATATTGCAACAAGAATTATTTCTCTATCAATTATACTTTCTGAGAACTGGTGTTCACTAGATTACATAGACTTATATAGGAGAGAATGACCACACCCATTTTTGAAGACCCTGGGGGTCAGAGGCTCAAACAAAATATCAGGTGCACAACTAGACCAGAGACTGATTATATTGCAACAAGAATTATTTCTCTATCAATTATACTTTCTGAGAACAGGTGTTCACTAGATTACATAGACTTATATAGGAGAAAATGACCACACCCATTTTTGAAGACCCTGGGGGTCAGAGGCTCAAACAAAATATCAGGTGTACAACTGGACCAGAGACTGATTATATTGCAAAAAGAATTATTCCTCTATCAATTATAATTTCTGAGAATTGGTGTTCACTAGATTACATAGACTTATATAGGAGAAAATGACCACACCCATTTTTGAAGACCCTGGGGGTCAGAGGCTCAAATAAAATATCAGGTGCACAACTACACCATGGACCAAACTACATGCAAAAAGAATTAGCTTTCTATAATTTATGGTTTCAGAGGAGTTGCGCTCACAAAAAATTGTTAAAAGACAGACAGACAGACAGACAGACAGACGGACGGAAGGACGGACGCTGGACAACATGGTATCGCATAAGCTAGACTGGTCTTTGACCAGTAGAGCTAAAATTCACTATATAATATGATGTGCGTTTCTTTTTTTGTCGGGTATATTTCAGGTCATAAATTATTGCTATACCTGGTTTATTAAAGTATTATTGGAATGTACAAGAATAATGAGAATTTGCCCCTAAAAGGACCAAAATATCCCCCGCAGCAATATTGTTTGAGAAGTTATCTTGGGATCAAGGTCAAGCATCTATTGTGGTTATAGTAAACAGTTTTTTTCATGACGTCATCCCTTGACGCGCACCCTTAACCCAGCGTCATATAATACTATCATGAAATACATACCTATCAAAGTATATATATGGTTAAAAAGAATGAATCTTACACTTTATCATGCTTACACAAGATTATACCTATAACTTAGAATAAGATGTAGAAATGTGCTCGACAAAGGGGAAAATAGAGAAAATTTGACGGTACCGCGGGGCAACTTCTATAGCGGAAACGACATCGTTCCGTAAATATTTGGGGAATAAAATTCATATCAAAGAAAGAGTGTATCTATATCAATAAAATATAAATTTTAAAGTGAATTAGGGACTGACTGTGTAGTTAAGGAGAAATCAATATGACCATCAAAAACACTGAAAATCATGATGTCCCGGTTGGCGCCCCTTACTGTGGTAGACCCCTTAAATGAGCCCCAGCTCATTGCCTATGAACACGTGTTTCAGAAAATGAAAATTTCCCATAATCTTGCAAATAGCTTACAGATTTTAATGATACCTCATAATATGCCATTATTTCAATTTCCATGCATACAGTATGAAGATCAAGGCTCAGCTCTTATTATTAAAATAATTGACCGGGGCCAAATCAGGTTAGAGATTATGCGAAACTGTTTATTGAAACCTGTGACCTTGACCTTAGACCTTGGTTCAAGGTCATAACTCACCCTTAGGCCTTAAAGAACATTTCTGTGAAATATTATTAAAATCCATCCAAAGGGGACCTTGGTTCAATTTTTTAATGATGGTGTCTATTGTGTTCTTTACCTTTGACCTTTGTTCAAGGTCATGACACACCCTGAGGTCCTAAGAAACATTTCTGTGAAATATTATTGAAATCCATCCACAGGGGATGGAGTTTTGTCTTTAACAAGTATTTTTTAATGGTGTCTATAGTGACCTTGACCTCGGTTCAGGTCACAACACACCCTTAGGTCCTAAGGATCATTTCTGTGAAATATTAAAATCTATCCACAGGGGGAGGAGTAAAGCCCTGGAAAAGGTTTTACTTATGGTGTCTATAGTGACCTTGACCTTTGACCTTGGCTGAAGGTCATGACAAACCCTTAGGTCCTCAGGAACATTTCTGTGACATATTATTGAAATTCATCCACAGGAAGAGTTATGCCCCTATGCTTTGATTCCGGGAGCATAAAAAAGCGAATTACGGACAGCCGATGATGAACGGATTGCTTATATGCCAATAGCTCAATTGAATAAAATGATTCTTTTGAAAGCGAAGTATATATAATGCAACTAGCAAATAAATGAGGAGTATATTTCAAGAGCAGGTGACAACAGTTTTCGGCCTTGACCTTGAATGGTTTCAACAACTTTCATAGAAGAAAAATTAAAGGAGTAGGGCCAAAATGTGACAAAGCCAGATATTAGACCTATTTTTGGAAAATGTACTTCATTGAACAATTTCTAATTAGGTACAAAATGTATATTGTAAAGTTCTAAAACAAATTTAAAATCTTTTCTTTGTATTAAAGGCTTTTACAAGTAGCTTTTAATCCTCCAAAATCGTTAAATTTGACTTATTTTCACAAAATCCTCTCACTATTGTAAAACTGAAGTGACCACATGCTTAAACTAGCATGAAAAATCTAAAGAGGAAAGTTTTATCTCATTAGTTCTTGCATGCTGCCATATAAAATTTTTTCAACAAATGTCAAGGTTTTTTGCTACTTTTTGACAAAAACATCAAAATGATGTCATTTGTAGACATCTCAACACTTTCTATGATGTTTTTTTTTTATTGTATCAATTAAAATAGGAAACAATCATAATCTTTTCAGAGCTATTTCAAGCATTTCTAATACAAGCTTTCATTTATAACAATGAAAACTAGATTATCTATTTAGTGGCCTCGTGGACCTATCCCTTTCTACGCTTTTAAGTTATTCAATGGGTAATGAGAGAAATTATACAACAAGAGCCCCAGGGGGCACAACGCTCACCTGATACAGATGCACACTCTTAACCTACCAACATTGTATTACAATAGTGTCAGTGCCAGAATTTGAACCCACAACCCTGGGTCTACCAGTATATGCACACAAATCATTTTTTAAACATAGGGTAATCAAAGATTAATAGCTCGCCTAGTTTTTGTCAGAAACCAGGTTAAAGTTTTTGAAAAGTAGGTCAAAGTCTGAGGTCAAGGTCACTAGGTCAAAGGTCATGGTCTCAAATGAAAGGTCTCGTCACAAGGTATCTACATGTGAATAAAGCCTATGCTCACGCAGCAAGATACGCCCGTTGGGATTTTTTCACAACACCAAAATATCTAAGTCCCATAACCTCATAAGGACAAATTGGATGAACCTGAAAATCGAAAGGCGGCTTCTTCTTCAAAGTCTGATCACAATGTAGAAATATCATGTAAATCCGTTGACGCATATTCAAGTTATTGCGTTCCATGTGTCTATATTTGGCCCTTAGCTTAACATGTATGTGCATATACCCCCACCCCCTCCCCCCTCCCACTACACATAATATCTCGGTTATGCGACAAAAAAATTGAAAACCGTTTCATATGTCAAAGGACAACCTTTCAACTTGAAGTATACAAAATTTCATAACATTTTGACCAGAAATAGATTCTTTAAGAATTTTTAACTAATTTATTGCATTTAAAATATCTAAGTCCCATAACTGGGTAATGACAAATCCGATGAACCTGAAAATCGAAAGGCGTCTTCCTCTTCACAGTCCAATCATAATGTATAAATATGGTGAAAATCCGTTGACACATAATCAAGTTATTGCGTTCCATGCGCCTATATTTTGCCCTTAGCTTAACATGTATGTGCATATAACCCCCCCATCCCATTACACACAATATCTCGATAATGCGACAAAAAAATTAAAAAACCCGTTACATATGCCAAAGAACATCCTTTCTACTTATAGTATGCAAAATTTCAAAATATTTCGGCCATAAATAGATTTTTAAATAATTTTTAACTATTTTAGTATATTTTCACAGTATTTTAAAAATCTAAGACCCATAACTCAGTAACAACAAATCGGATGAACTTGAAAATCGAAAGGCGGCTTCCTCTTTACAGTCCAATCATAATGTATGAACATGGTGAAAATTCGTTGACGCATACTCAAGTTATTGCGTTCCATGCCCCTATATTTTGCCCTTAGCTTAACATGTATGTGCATATAACCCCCCCCCCCCCCCCACCACCTCCCATTACACACAATATATAGATTTTTAAATAATTTTTAACTATTTTAGTATATTTTCACTGTATTTTAAAAATCTAAGTCCCATAACTCTGTAACGACAAATCGGATGAATCTGAAAATCAAAAGGCGGCTTCCTCTCCACAGTCCAATCATAATATATGAATTTCGTGAAAATCTGTTGATGCATATTCAAGTTATTGCGTTCCATAGGCGGACGGACGGACAGACGGACGGACTGACTTCGCCATACCATAATACGACCCGTCAAATGAAGTGGGTATAAAAATCAAAGCCCTACCCCTTATAGTTCAAGAGATATAGCCCAGGTTAAAGTTTTGTCTAGGGACAACGACAACGACGCCGAGGGTATGGCGTTAGCTCTCCGGACTTTTTCGTCCTGGCGAGTTAAAAATTAAAAAAAAAAATCCAAAATATAAAATGTAGGCATAGAATAAATATCACAGCACTTAGAGACTAAATGACAAATACACAGTGAATTAGTCGGCAAAACGAATAAAAAAAAATGAAACTGGAAGAAAAAACTAGAAGTCTCTGACGAGACTGAAGCTCTCCTGGTTTTTTGGTAGCATCCATGTAAGTGGTACACCCATTTTCTAAAAAAAATTATCAGGTGCACAACAAGACCCCTGACCAATTTTAATGCAAAAAGAATTAACTTTCTATCAATTATACTTTCTGAGAATTGGTGTTCACAAGATTACATACTATTAGGGTGATATAGGAGAAAATGACCACACCCATTTTTCAAAACCCTGGGGGTCAGGAACTCAAACAAAATATCAGGTACACAACTAAACATATATTGATTATAATGCAAAAAGAATTAGGTCTCTATCATTTATACTTTCTGAGGATTGGTGTTTGCAAGATAATATGTAGGAGAAAATGACCACACCCATTTTCCAAGGCCCTGGGGATTAGGGGCTCAAATAAAATTTCAGATGCACAACTAGAACATAGACCCATTATAATGCAAAACGAGTTCACTCTCTATCAATTATACTCTCAGAGAATTGATGTTCACAAAATTACATGGAGTTATAATGACCATACCCATTTTCCAAGACCCTAGGGATCAGGACCTCCAAGAAAATATAAGGTGCACAACAAGACTACAATTATACCCCATTATAATGCAAACAGAAATAACTCTTTATCAACTATACTTTCTGAGAATTGACATTCACAAGATTACATAGAGGTATATACATGTACATGTAGGACAAAATGACCACACCCATTTCCAAAGACTCTGGGGGTCAGGGGCTCAAACAAAATATCAGGTGCACAACAAGACTACAGACCTATTATAATGCAATAAGAATTAACTCTATATCATTTTTACTTTTTGAAATCTAATGTTCACAAGATCATATAGAGTTATATTGGAGACCAAACCCATTTTCCAAGACCCTGGGGGTCAGGGGCTCCAATAAAATATCAGGTGCACAACTAGACCATAGGCCCATTATAATGCAAAAAGAATTAATTCCCTATCAATAATAGTTTCTGAGAATTGGTGTTCACAAGATTACATAGACTTATATTGGAGAAAATGACCACACCCATTTTCCAAGACCCTAGGGGTCAGGGGCTCCAACAATACATCAGGTGCACAACTAGTACGGTTTGGGTGTTACATAGGTTCTGAGAATATTCGCACAAAAACTGTTTCACACTGGGTAATTTCACAGCAGGTATTTTCGCATCTCCCAATTTTTAAATAAGGCGTATGTAAGTGACTGTAAAGGACTGTCCTTGGCCAGATTAATTCTTCAAATTGTTTGGATGGGAAAGGGGCAATTTTGGGGAAAATACCTGTACTGTGTATTCAATTCTCATTCTGATCTACAATATCAATAAGGGTTTGAAGAAGGTAGATCTTTTAAAATCTCTTTTCCTATTGGACTAATTCTATAAAGCCCCCCTCCCCTTTCCCTAACTACTCTCTGGTTAAATGAATGTAGCCCCCTCCCCATTTCCTTTTTTTTCGTACCACAGGGCAGGGAATAGTCGCCCCTGTTTTCACATAAGGTGTATAAAACTGACTTAAAGGACTGTTCTTCGCCAATGTTTGGAAGGGAAATGCAAAGGGGGGATGGGCGCTTTTTAAATATACCTACTCTCTGGGTAAATGAATGTTACCCCCATTTCCAATAAAAAGTCAGACGGAGAGTGCCTATTCCACTGAAAAATGTACAGCTACTTTATAATCATACATTAACTGAGATATCGATTCTAAACACACAATGTTTTCCTGTCAGTATGCATGTTTACAAAACATCTAAACTATCTTTCATGTCAATATTTCGTTTTTTTTTTTTTAATATTCCATTCCATTATACCTATGCTTGCATGGGAAATTGTCTAGTATATATTAATTGAAGTCATGTATGACGCCTTAGAAATCTATAATTCCGATGAGTTCCGAACAGCTGCAAGTGCGTATAAAATATAGTCTTATTCATAGGCACGTAGCACCGCCTGTCGTCATAATGATGACATTACAAAGATGAAAAGTTTTAATAAGATATTTCAAACAAAGATTTCGGTAAAACATGAAGTAAGAAATTAGAAGTAAGAAATTAGAAGTTAGAATTAAGAAATAAGAAATTGAAATTTAGAAATAAAAAGATAGAAATGAAAGTTAGAAATATAAAATTAGAAATAAGAAATTGAAATTTAGAAATAATAAATTGAAAGTTAGAAATAAGAAATTAGCAGTTAGAAACAAGAATTTATAATTTCTGACAGGGGTTACAAATATGAAATTCTGTAGTTAGGAGTTAGAAATGAGAAATTAGAAATAGGAAATATACATTTTGAAGAACAAATAGAGATTTACTTTTGAATTTCAAGAAAGAAAATATGAATATGCTTAATATCAATATAATTTATAAGGACAAATTAAGACTTAAAAACTAAGAATTTTGACCCTTTTGGCGTTCCATAAAAATGTAGTACTTATTATGGTGAATGTAAGTATGAAATACAAAATTTTGACCCCTTTGGCGTTCCATAAAATGTAGTACTTATGGTGAATGTATGTATGAAATACTATAGCCCTATCACTTACACTTGCAGAGTTATCTGCTTTAAGAACTTCTTAACCAAATGGACGAAAAGCTTGACAGAAGGACGGACAGACAGGTTGTTAAATAACTCTCCATCACTTTTACTTTAGAGAATTTATATTCACAAGATTACATAGAATTATATTGGATGGACAGACGAACAGGGTGTTTTCTATATACCCCCCCCCCCCCCAACTTTGTTTGCGGTGGTAAAATTAACTCTCTATCATTTCTACTTTTTGAGAATTTATGTTCACAAATTTAAAGTACTAACAGGTTTTTCAGAAAACAGAAATTTTGATTTTACATGAAAACGCTTTAAAATTGATCCATATGGACATCGAGGGAAATGTTCAACTATTAGAGCACTGTTTGAAAATTAAAATTTTAAAAATTCTTATAATTGCGTTTCCTTTGTACACATAGGAAATAACACGTTAAATAATCATTTTCATGCACAAATTTAAGTCCATAAAACCTACACTGGTCAAGTTTGAATGATACAATAGCCATAATCTAAATGCGACACAATAGATTTATGCCTCAATGATCAGTGAATATCTACCTATATGAATAGGAGTTGCTGTTACTTTTAACATATACTTTACCCTTGTTGAGAAAAAAGGACTTGGTCAATTTGTAAGCGTAAAATATTGCTATTTTCCAATGAGTACACCAAAAATGATGTCTTGTAAGGTTTAAAAAGCTAGGTTTTTGAGTAGTGCTTTTCCATCTGTATTACCATTTCAATTTTCCAATGATTCTATTCTACCGTTTGCAAATAGAACGGAAATTTCCGTTTTCTTAAAAACCTGTTAGTACTTTAGTGATATTGGAGTTAATGACCACATCCATTTTTCAAGACCCTGGGGTCAGGGGCTCAAACAAAATACCAGGTGCACAACTAGACCACAAGCAAATAGAATTAACTCTCTATCATTTTTAAAATTTTACTTTTTGAGAATTTATGTTCACAAGATTACATAGAGTTTTATAGTAGAAAATGACCACACCAAATTTCCAAGACCCTGAGGGTCAGAGGCCCATACAAAACATCAGGTGCACAACTAGATCATAGGCCCATTATAATGCAAAAAGAATTAATTCCCTATACTTTCTGAGAATTGGTGTTCACAAGATTACATAGAGTTATATAGCAGAAAATGACCACACCCATTTTCCAAGACACTTGGAATCAGGGGCCAAAACAAAATATCAGGTGCACAACTACTAACCTATTCACTAAATTCAGAGCACCCTGTTTTGGCGATTTATTCTGTCGTCTGAAGAATTTTCCTTTTGATTATTGATTGCAAGAATTAACCTCCTTTATTCATAACTGGAAATTAACTTCATCTAACCCTATCAGCTGCCTTCAAATCGCAATATGAAAAACAAAATGTCTATGGGAAATTTCCATGTTAATTTCAAGCCGCAGCCATACTGGTCGAGCAGATAATTCCGAACGATTTTTGCGGTTTTTCGTCAATAACTCGGCTCCTATACGTCCAGTCACCATGAAACTCGGAACAAATAATGCTTCACCCTTCATACAAATGCCTATGTAAAAATAATTTTGAAAATCGGCCTATAAATGCTGATTTGAGGGTGTTTTAATACCCCCCTCTAATGGCCATTTAACGCAAGTTACTAAAGGTATTTCCGAACGATTTGCATTTTAGTCTGTCCTGGGGTCAAATATAAATCAAATGTATCAAAACTTTGTTATTTTATCCTTTAATCCTTATTGAAGAATTCTATGTCAACATATATCATAAAACTTTTACAAAATTTATTTCTAAAGCGACTTTCTGAACCATGATGAGGTACGTTTATTTCTTACTTATTTCCAATGATTGTGGTATTGTATACGCTTTTTCGTGAATATCCTGCTCTGGGCCCCTCTCAATGCAGGTTTCCATCGATCAGTTTACAAGAATAGATTTTTTGAAAATAGATGACTCCGAAACTAGGTCAAGATTTGTTCTTAACACAATGACGCCACTTTCCCCAGCTCCCAAACAGACGAAAGTTACAAACAGCAGGAGAAACAAACGCTAAAAATGTACTAAATAAAGTAATTTTGAGATTTCCTTTTGCATGTCGGTTATTTTTCAGAATATCTAGACATCTGTATCACCAAAATTGTGAAAAAGTATCTCGAGGTAACCGAACTAGCGAATCGTTCGGAAATGCCTTCAGTTCGGAAATATCTGCTCGACCAGTATTGTTCTCCCTGTCAACAATAGTAAACAGTGACGTCAAAGCATCCGAGGACATGCATTTTCATTGATTTTACTATAGAAAATCCATGTAGAGACTTTTTATTTTACGTCCTATTTCTTATTTATTTGGTGTACAGCCAAAACAATGGTATTTTTTTGTTACGACTAAAGGAGTACAATAAAATTGATATGTTTTTTTGAAGATGACAAAATTATTTTTATAGAGAAAACCGGGAAAACAGGGTGCTATGGATTTAGTGAACAGGACAGTAGACCACTAGGCCCATTATAATGCAAATAGAAACTAAGGAGTAGAGCCAAGAAGTCGGTTTAATGGCCTGGTAATTTCAATCAAAATGAAACATGATATCTTGCATCAATGGTATATTGATTTCATTTGGGAAGATTGCTTCTATCGAAAAACGCGCGAAAAAGCGATAAACGGATATCAAAAACAAAGAGGTAAATGTTAAAACCCGGCACGGTTCCCGAAATTTCCATAATTTTGCAAAAAATATGTCGAATGTCTTTGATTTTTACATAGAGCGACAACTTCGCCGGCAAGTCTGTTTACTGAAATGTCTTAAGTGGTTTAAAAAAAAGCTATTTGCACAAAGAAATCTACCGGCGACGCGGCCGCAGATATCAAACATAGTGTAATCAAAGATTACGAAGCTCACCTCGTGGCAGCAAAGTTCAATTTAAACATATCTCTAAGTACATGTATATTAAGAAAATCACTCAAGTGGAAAAAGTAGGTCAAGGTCATTTCATGAAAGTTTGATCAAAGATACATCCAATATGCAAGTTTGGTACATGAAGCACTTTTACTTTGCTCAAAATTAGCCTTTAAAGGCAAAATCACTCAAGCGGAAAAAGTAGGTCATGGTCATTTTATGAAAGTTTGATCAAAGATACATCCAATATGCAAGTTTGGTACATGTAGCACTTAAACTTTGCTCAATATTGGCCTATAAAGGCAAAAATCACTCAAGTGGAAAAAGTAGGTCAAGGTCACTTTATGAAAGTTTGATCAAAGATACATCCAATATGCAAGTTTGGTACATGTAGCACTTATACTTTGCTCAATATTCGCCTTATAAGGCAAAATTACTCAAGCGGAAAAAGTAGGTCAGATGCTGCATCTGATGCATGGGTTCACCTCAGCATCCCAAGATGAATCCCTTGTTCAAGTTTGGTTACTGTAGCATCAGTACTTTGTCAGATACTGAACTACCCCAAAAACTTTAACCAGACATTGACAAAGTCATTCAACCGGAAAATGTAGGTCAGATGCTGCATCCGATGCATGGGTTCACCTCAGCATCCCAAGATGAATCACTTGTTCAAGTTTGGTTACTGTAGCATCAGTACTTTGTCATATACTGAACTACCCCAAAAACTTTAACCAGACATTGACAAAGTCATTCAACCGGAAAATGTAGGTCAGATGCTGCATCCGATGCATGGGTTCACCTCAGCATCCCAAGATGAATCACTTGTGCAAGTTTGGTTACTGTAGCATCAGTACTTTGTCAGATACTGAACTACCCCAAAAACTTTAACCAGACATTGACAAAGTCATTCAACCGGAAAATGTAGGTCAGATGCTGCATCCGATGCATGGGTTCACCTCAGCATCCCAAGATGAATCCCTTGTTCAAGTTTGGTTACTGTAGCATCAGTACTTTGTCATATACTGAACTACCCCAAAAACTTTAACCAGACATTGACAAAGTCATTCAACCGGAAAATGTAGGTCAGATGCTGCATCCGATGCATGGGTTCACCTCAGCATCCCAAGATGAATCACTTGTGCAAGTTTGGTTACTGTAGCATCAGTACTTTGTCAGATACTGAACTACCCCAAAAACTTTAACCAGACATTGACAAAGTCATTCAACCGGAAAATGTAGGTCAGATGCTGCATCCGATGCATGGGTTCACCTCAGCATCCCAAGATGAATCACTTGTTCAAGTTTGGTTACTGTAGCATCAGTACTTTGTCAGATACTGAGTTACCCCAAAAACTTTAACCGGACGCGGACGCGGACGGGGACGACGATGGGGACGGGGACGGGGACGCGGACGCGGACGCCGGGGTTATAGCATAAGCTCATCTCAACTTCGTCGAGGTGAGCTAGAAACGCACGAGTCAGAGTCCGCTAAAAGGCGTGTTTTGATTGGAGAAAAACCTGTAGGGTGAGGGGGCCTGTTATTTTAGATGTGACAGAAGATGTGATTGGTTATCAATTATGTTTTCTTTTGGTTTCTTGTTTGAAAATAATATATATAAGTAAAAAATAATTGCAATTAAAATGTCGATGCCCTGATTTTTTCCCTAGCTCCCGATCCGCTAAAGGGGACGGGGGCGGGAAATTTTGAAAATTCACTGCAGGGTACCTTGTGACGCAAATAGCGCGAAAAAGAGCCGGTCATGCTATATTTTTTTATTTAGGTTCGTATAAAGCTTGAATCAACGAACAAATCGGTATATAACATGCAGGGCCAGCAATGTTGGTATAGAAGTTAAACGGCATTTTGTTAACATTACGGCCTATGGGAAATGATTTAGTGGACGCTGACCTAGAGGGAGCAGCGTGCTTTTCCCAAGTAAATGCAAAATATCAACATCGGCCTTGTGTTAGCGTCATGTTTTTATGTTTTTCGTTCCTTTTATATACTTTTCTACATTTTCAAGTCGAAAAGAATAAAATTAAACACTTTTCATAGAAAAAATATGTATATGAGTGAATATATGGGTAAATCGGGATTTCCCGCCAAAAGCGCAATGTCCGCGTTCTCATTATTTTTCCCATTCAACACATTCTTCAGACTCTGTCAGGGCAAATATGCATTAAAACTTTTCTTTCAAGTATGAACATCTAGTTGAACATCAAAAACAAATTATTTCTCAAAAATTATTCGCCGGAGATACATAAAAGTATCCTCCGTTGTGTTACGGGCAAAACTTTGTATGATATTGCACCACAGAAAGACGTTAATAATTAAAATAGGATTATTTCATTTCTTCATTTTTTGCATAAAATGACTTTTTATTTCTTCATTTACGATTATAATCGCATTTAGATACATTCTCAGTGAATTTCTCATAATTATTGCGAGTTCACACACACATAGGAAAATACGTCCTACGGAGGGGGGTAGGGGTCCTAAATTTCTCATAAATGCTATAAAAACCTTACAATTGTATCAAATTTGCGTAAAATGTGTTCTTCATTCAATAAATAATTTGAAATAAGTGAATTCATGAACATAAAACTGGACGCTTTCCTCTGAGAACGGAATAAAAGAGAAAAATTAGAAAATCAAAATGCGACTTTTGGCGCCTTTTTTCAAGCCTGGCATACATGCATATATCTTGAATAACTCCCAAACCCTGTACAGCAGAAAGCTGAAACTTCGGAATTTTTTTATTCATATTAATACCTTTAATATACATTAAAATTGTTTTATTCAAAGGGTGTTTTATATATGACTATAGGTCAGAGTCCGCTAAAAGGCGTGTTTTGATTGGAGAAAAACCTGTAGGGTGAGGGGGCCTGTTATTTTAGATGTGACAGAAGATGTGATTGGTTATCAATTATGTTTTCTTTTGGTTTCTTGTTTGAAAATAATATATATAAGTAAAAAATAATTGCAATTAAAATGTCGATGCCCTGATTTTTTCCCTAGCTCCCGATCCGCTAAAGGGGACGGGGGCGGGAAATTTTGAAAATTCACTGCAGGGTACCTTGTGACGCAAATAGCGCGAAAAAGAGCCGGTCATGCTATATTTTTTTATTTAGGTTCGTATAAAGCTTGAATCAACGAACAAATCGGTATATAACATGCAGGGCCAGCAATGTTGGTATAGAAGTTAAACGGCATTTTGTTAACATTACGGCCTATGGGAAATGATTTAGTGGACGCTGACCTAGAGGGAGCAGCGTGCTTTTCCCAAGTAAATGCAAAATATCAACATCGGCCTTGTGTTAGCGTCATGTTTTTATGTTTTTCGTTCCTTTTATATACTTTTCTACATTTTCAAGTCGAAAAGAATAAAATTAAACACTTTTCATAGAAAAAATATGTATATGAGTGAATATATGGGTAAATCGGGATTTCCCGCCAAAAGCGCAATGTCCGCGTTCTCATTATTTTTCCCATTCAACACATTCTTCAGACTCTGTCAGGGCAAATATGCATTAAAACTTTTCTTTCAAGTATGAACATCTAGTTGAACATCAAAAACAAATTATTTCTCAAAAATTATTCGCCGGAGATACATAAAAGTATCCTCCGTGGTGTTACGGGCAAAACTTTGTATGATATTGCACCACAGAAAGACGTTAATAATTAAAATAGGATTATTTCATTTCTTCATTTTTTGCATAAAATGACTTTTTATTTCTTCATTTACGATTATAATCGCATTTAGATACATTCTCAGTGAATTTCTCATAATTATTGCGAGTTCACACACACATAGGAAAATACGTCCTACGGAGGGGGGTAGGGGTCCTAAATTTCTCATAAATGCTATAAAAACCTTACAATTGTATCAAATTTGCGTAAAATGTGTTCTTCATTCAATAAATAATTTGAAATAAGTGAATTCATGAACATAAAACTGGACGCTTTCCTCTGAGAACGGAATAAAAGAGAAAAATTAGAAAATCAAAATGCGACTTTTGGCGCCTTTTTTCAAGCCTGGCATACATGCATATATCTTGAATAACTCCCAAACCCTGTACAGCAGAAAGCTGAAACTTCGGAATTTTTTTATTCATATTAATACCTTTAATATACATTAAAATTGTTTTATTCAAAGGGTGTTTTATATATGACTATAGGTCAGAGTCCGCTAAAAGGCGTGTTTTGATTGGAGAAAAACCTGTAGGGTGAGGGGGCCTGTTATTTTAGATGTGACAGAAGATGTGATTGGTTATCAATTATGTTTTCTTTTGGTTTCTTGTTTGAAAATAATATATATAAGTAAAAAATAATTGCAATTAAAATGTCGATGCCCTGATTTTTTCCCTAGCTCCCGATCCGCTAAAGGGGACGGGGGCGGGAAATTTTGAAAATTCACTGCAGGGTACCTTGTGACGCAAATAGCGCGAAAAAGAGCCGGTCATGCTATATTTTTTTATTTAGGTTCGTATAAAGCTTGAATCAACGAACAAATCGGTATATAACATGCAGGGCCAGCAATGTTGGTATAGAAGTTAAACGGCATTTTGTTAACATTACGGCCTATGGGAAATGATTTAGTGGACGCTGACCTAGAGGGAGCAGCGTGCTTTTCCCAAGTAAATGCAAAATATCAACATCGGCCTTGTGTTAGCGTCATGTTTTTATGTTTTTCGTTCCTTTTATATACTTTTCTACATTTTCAAGTCGAAAAGAATAAAATTAAACACTTTTCATAGAAAAAATATGTATATGAGTGAATATATGGGTAAATCGGGATTTCCCGCCAAAAGCGCAATGTCCGCGTTCTCATTATTTTTCCCATTCAACACATTCTTCAGACTCTGTCAGGGCAAATATGCATTAAAACTTTTCTTTCAAGTATGAACATCTAGTTGAACATCAAAAACAAATTATTTCTCAAAAATTATTCGCCGGAGATACATAAAAGTATCCTCCGTGGTGTTACGGGCAAAACTTTGTATGATATTGCACCACAGAAAGACGTTAATAATTAAAATAGGATTATTTCATTTCTTCATTTTTTGCATAAAATGACTTTTTATTTCTTCATTTACGATTATAATCGCATTTAGATACATTCTCAGTGAATTTCTCATAATTATTGCGAGTTCACACACACATAGGAAAATACGTCCTACGGAGGGGGGTAGGGGTCCTAAATTTCTCATAAATGCTATAAAAACCTTACAATTGTATCAAATTTGCGTAAAATGTGTTCTTCATTCAATAAATAATTTGAAATAAGTGAATTCATGAACATAAAACTGGACGCTTTCCTCTGAGAACGGAATAAAAGAGAAAAATTAGAAAATCAAAATGCGACTTTTGGCGCCTTTTTTCAAGCCTGGCATACATGCATATATCTTGAATAACTCCCAAACCCTGTACAGCAGAAAGCTGAAACTTCGGAATTTTTTTATTCATATTAATACCTTTAATATACATTAAAATTGTTTTATTCAAAGGGTGTTTTATATATGACTATAGGTCAGAGTCCGCTAAAAGGCGTGTTTTGATTGGAGAAAAACCTGTAGGGTGAGGGGGCCTGTTATTTTAGATGTGACAGAAGATGTGATTGGTTATCAATTATGTTTTCTTTTGGTTTCTTGTTTGAAAATAATATATATAAGTAAAAAATAATTGCAATTAAAATGTCGATGCCCTGATTTTTTCCCTAGCTCCCGATCCGCTAAAGGGGACGGGGGCGGGAAATTTTGAAAATTCACTGCAGGGTACCTTGTGACGCAAATGGCGCGAAAAAGAGCCGGTCATGCTATATTTTTTTATTTAGTTTCGTATAAAGCTTGAATCAACGAACAAATCGGTATATAACATGCAGGGCCAGCAATGTTGGTATAGAAGTTATACGGCATTTTGTTAACATTACGGCCTATGGGAAATGATTTAGTGGACGCTGACCGCCCGAAAAGGCGATAAACGGATATTAAAAACAAAGAGGTAAATGTTAAAACCCAGCACAGTTCCCGAAATTTCCATAATTTTGCAAAAAATATGTCGAATGTCTTTGATTTTTACATAGAGCGGCAACTTCGCCGGCAAGTCTGTTTACTGAAATGTCTTAAGTGGTTTAAAAGAAAGCTATTTGCACAAAGAAATCTACCGGCGACGCGGCCGCAGATATCAAAAATGCGCGAAAAGGCGATAACCGGTTATTAAAAACAAAGAGGTAAATGTTAAAACCCGGCACGGTTCCCGAAATTTCCATAATTTTGCAAAAAATATGTCGAATGTCTTTGATTTTTACATAGAGCGGCAACTTCGCCGGCAAGTCTGTTTACTGAAATGCCTTCAGTGGTTTAAAAGAAAGCTATTTGCACAAAGAAATCTACCGGCGACGCGGCCGCAGATATCGAAAATTTAACATTTTACATCGTATCATCAGCATAATTTAAAAGCGTACTGCAGGCGAAATGGCGTTAAATGACGTCATATGTGACGTCACCTTGTACATGCATCATCGTAGCGCTTGTTTATCATATTTTAAAGAATTTTTCAAAGTTTTGATTTCCTTATGTTCTTAAATCCTCCTCCTCCTTGGTTGTCATCCAAGGCTTGGCTGTCATCAAATGATGAATGCGTTTACAATGGTAACATTTGTAATAAAATACTTAATAATTTATCTTTGTTATCCACAATGCCAATATACACATGAAATACAAAAATGCTATCATTTTATAAAGATTGTTGATTTCACTTTTTCACAACGTCAGCTATATGCGCTTATCTAGAGGTCGGGAGGGGAGCCCCTATCCCGTTTGAATTTGTCTTCTCTAAAAATGATGGGAACCCATCCGCGCAAGTATCCATGTACATGAAAATGTACGAGCATACCATAAATATAGAGGTTAGTACTATAAGAGTTTTGAATGTACCGGTATCAATGCTAAAAGTCGAAATATTCCTTATTTCTGATGTAAATGTAAGCTGAACGGAAAATATATCTTTATTGTGTTTTAAAATAAAATTACAGGAGAAAAGCTTGATAATGTTGGTTTTGGTATTTTGTTTGTTTGCTTGTTTTTTTGTTTTTTTTTGTTTTGTTTTGTTTTTTTTTGTTTTGTTCTTGTATTTTCATTCTCAGTGTAATTGACGTTCCGCAACAAATCGTGATATACATTTACTGTTTGGACACAATATGATGACAGTCCCAAGTTTTTTTTTTTCGCAGTAAATAAAGAAAATATATGAATTCACGAAATATGGATAAACGTATTTGCGAATAATAGTTAGTCACAGACATGCAAAAGTGTAGTGGCGGATATAATGGGGACGCACCTCCTCTAACATTCTCGAAAAAGTATTGATTTTTCCTTTCTGAATTAACCTTCTATCAGAAATTTTACGATTCTGTCCGAAAAGAAAGTCATCTAGCCCAAATGAAATAATATTTGTTTTAATTCCCCTTTACGGTGAAATCATAGATCCACTCCTGAAATACATGGAAATTTAACCAAAGAGGATCAAGGATGTGATTTTGAAGTCGGCTTTGTCTTTTTTTGGGGGTGGGGGCATGGCTTTCAAACGGCCGAATGGTCATCGACAAATCTGACGGTTGTCAAAGGGTAATTGATTTTAAAGAGATGCAATATCTGCAATATACGGGGACAGAAACAATTGTGTTTAATTTAATCGTTTTTACATAGTAAAATTCAAATTAAAACAGAAAGTAAATCATTTCCCCAGAGGTTTGCCCATAAAATGGAGGACTAACGATAAATTCATTTTCATTCACTTCTCCGGGTACATGTACTATTATACAACATTGAATCATTTTATCTAAACCCTGTTTGAAAATGGTAACGACAGACTAAATGAATGAACAAGGGTCCAAACAAATAAAAAGTGTATGTCTCTTTCCTTTTTATGATTATTAAAGACAGATCCTGAAGGTCAACTTGTATCAATCTGACTTTCAAAATAGTATTTTGCAATAAATATATTATATAGATTGTGAGTCGTCAACGTTCTATTTCATATCCAAATAAAACACCGCTAAAGCCGGGCTTCCACTGTCGCGAATGCAGAGGCAATAGAGCTACGATTAGGTGATTTTGTTTAATCGTAGCGCCTTCTACTCTCATTCGCGGGCATTCTTGTCTCATCGTGTCACTGTCGTGTCATGTTCTCCTGCATTCTCCTTTGTTCGCGGCTCCGACGCGAATGCTTCAGACTGTTTAAAACATTCGAGTCTGAATTCTAATTCGCCTCACACTCGCGGCACATGCGCAGCGCATTCTCCTCCATTCGCAGCGCGTTCTCCTCACTTTCGCGTGCATTCTTGTTCCCAAGGTGGAGGAGAATGAGCCACGATAGAGCCCCGACAAGAAAGAATCTGACACGAATGTGATGCGAATGTGCCGAGAATGTGACGCGAATGAAAACAATAAACGCTAATCAGTCACGATCTTGACACGATATTGCCACGATAGTACTACATACACACACGACACTGACAATAATAATTATCTCAGAGTTGATGTAAAAGAGTGTGGGTCAATATTTTGTAAACTTTGACGATGCCTTTTAAGAGAAAACAACCTGGAAAGAGGTCAAAGTCAACAAAGGGTATTGATGCTCCTGGATATGTCAAATGATTTTGATTTTGCTCATGTCACATTCTTGTCATGATCGCAGCGCTATCTGGTTAAAGTCGTGTCTCAATCTCCTGCATCCGCCTTGGTGTCTTTTTATCGTGGCACATTCGTGTCGCATTCTTCTCTATTCTTAGGCACGGTCCATTTGATATTCAGGGGGGGGGGGGCTTGGGTTTTTTTTCGAAAAAAATAATTTTGCTCTGAATTTTGATGAAAAAAATTAATTTGCTTATGGTGTGACAGAAAAAAATAATCTTGCTCTTACAAGTAATCAGAATTTGAAGAATAACCATAAAATTCACTTAAAATTCCTGAATATTTTTCGGCTCGCTTGGCTCGCCACAGTTTTCACTTTATATAAATTTTTTTTTTGTTAAAAATATCGCTTTTCAATGCTAATAATCGAGGGATATGAGAAACTGAGTATCAATTTACTCTAAAATCATACGATGAAAAAAGAAACCAAACCATCAATTAATCAATATTCTGCGCACTGATCTATTGGGTGCTCCAAAGGACCAAAACAATTATACAAAGTAAAAGTTTTTCATCAAAAGCTTGTTATTTACAGTGGCCAGTCTATCATTTATTTAAAAGGGAACGGGTCTTTGGACCCTCACTATATCCGCCACTGTTACACAGTAGTCGGGCTTAATCCTCAAGTAAAGTTGTACAAATAAATATTATTATTACAATACAACGTATGAATTTTTCAAACAGTGCAACAAAATTTGAATTCATATTTTCAAAAATGTAAAATGAATAACGTCATTCCAAGTTTTTTCTCTATTTTGCGTCCATCATTTTACAAAATCCATAATTATGTACAATGTACAAACATGAAGAAATTCCTAGAGAAAAGAAACATGCACGCAGAGAAGATCGTCAAATTCACCATAAAAAGTTTTATTCGAAAATATTCAGTAACGATCATAATATCGTCGAATTTGTATAATTAAATCTCTATATACCTCTATTGTAGAAACGCAATACATTGTAGGTGGCGCCAGTGAAATGAATTAGAGCTGCGCACCCCAAATTCAAAATGACGTTTTCAAACGGCTGTTACTACGAATGTATGCGTTAGATTCGCCTGAAAATTAGAATTTATACAAATAAAAATGTAAACGTTCATATGAAAAGAAAGATTTTGCATCGTAACACTTTGTAAAATTAATCAATTTTCAAGGAACCGTACCTTTAAGTTTGTGATTGAAGCAAAATCTCAGGAACTTTATACACAGTAGAACATAATATCACACAGGTTGCCTCCGACTAGACATTTCAATTTATACCCGGCCCGTAATATTTGACCTAGTGACCATGACCCATTTAGTGACAAAAACTTCCCATACCGTCTTTAGTGGTGTTTTATTTATTCGGATATAAAAAAAGAACATTGACGACTCACGATCTACATATAATATATTGCAAATACTATTTTGAAAGTTAAATTGATACAAGTTGCCCTTCAGGATCATTCATTAATAATCATAGAAAGGAAAGAGACATTTGGACCCTTGTTCATTCATTTAGTCTGACCATTTTCAAACAGGTTTTAGATAAAATGATTCAATGTTGTATAAAAGTACATGTACCCGGAGAAATGAATGAAAACGAATTTATCGTTAGTCCTCCATTTTATGGGTGATCCTGTGGGGAAATTATATACTTTCTGTTTCTTAAAATTTGAATTTTACTGTGTAAAATCAACGATTAAATTGTTTCTGTCCCCGTATATTGCAGATATTGCATCTCTTTAAAATCAATTACCCTTTGACAACCGTCAAGTTTGCCGATGACCCTTCGGCCGTTTGAAAGCCATGCCCCCCCCCCCCCCCCCCCAAGACAAGCCGACTTCAAAATCACATCCTTGATCCTCTTTGATTTGATTTCCATGTATTTCAGGAGTGAAGCTAAGAATAACACCGTAAAGGGGGAACCAAAACAAATGAAATCTTATTTTTTGGCTAGATGTCTTTCCTTTGGGACAGAATCGTAAAATTTTTGATAGAAGGATAATTCAGAATGAAAAATCAATACTTTTTCGAGAATGTTAGAGGAGGTGCGTCCCCATTATATCCGCCACTACACGCTTTTGCATGTCTGTGACTAACTATTATTCGCAAATACGTTTATCCATATTTCGTGAATTCATATATTTTCTTTATTCACTGCGAAGAAAAAACTTGGGACTTTCATCATATTGTGTCCAAACAGTACAACAGTAAATGTATATCACGATTTGTTGCGGAACGTCAATCACCCTGAAAATGAAAATACAATAAAAAAAAAATACAAACAAAAACAAACAAACAAACATACCAAAACCAAAGCCAACATTAACAAGGTCAACGTCACCACTTCAAGGTCACAAATGACATTTAGAATTCATGGGTCGCCATTAAAGAAAAACTTTTCTGCTGTAATTTTATTTAAAAACACAATAAAGATATGTTTTCCGTTCAGCTTACGTTTACATCAGAAATAACGAATATTTCGACTTTTAGCATTGATACCCGTACAATCAAAACTCGTAATAGTAGTAACCTCTATATTTTATGGTATGCTCATACATGTTCATGTACATGGATACTTGCACGGATGGGTTTCCATCATTTTGAGAGAAGACAAATTCAAACGGGATAGGGGCTCCCCTCCCGACTTCTAGATAAGCGCATACAGCTGGCGTTGTGAAAAACTGAAATCAACGATCTCTACAAAATGATAGCATTTTTATATTTCATGTGTATAAACAAAGAGATATTATCAAGCATTTATATTACTTATGTTACCATCATTTGATGACAGCCAAGCCTTGGACAACAACCAAAGAGGAGGGGGATTTCATCAGGAAATCAAAACTTTGAAAAATTCTTTAAAAAAATAATAAACAAGCGCTATGATGATGCATGTACAACGTGACGTCACATATGACGTCATTTAACGCCATAGGCCTTTTCGGTGTAGTTTCCGCGCATGCGCATAACTACCCAGGGGTGGCAAAATAGAACGAGCGAAAAGATGGCTTCGCGGGAAGATATAAATGACCTACTTTGTCCAGTCAACAAGGGGATGTTTGTCGTTTTGTTTAAGAATTCAGGATTACAATATATATCCTGCATTTAAAAGATCATCTTAGGAACATACTTTTGATACGATCTCTGTGAAAAAATGGAAATCATGGGAGTTCAAGAGCCTGAAGATGGTATGAGGTCGAGAACGAGGAGCAGTGCCATTGGTGCAGTCTTGCTACAAGGGCTACTTTGTTAACAATGAATTAAGAATTGAAGTTATCTATACTTAGTCGGCAATTTTTGTGATTAAAATTTATATAGGGGGATAGATATCGAATTCTCATAACTAACGTTGTATGATATAGGGGGGGGGGGGGGGGCGGACAGGGGGTACTTCTCTCCTCTCCTCCCCTCCCATCCCTTACCTCCCCCTCCGAACTCCCCCCCCCCCTCCTTTTCTTCTTTTCCTTACCTCCCCTATTCTCCATCCTCCTGCCCCCTCCCTCCCATTTCCCCCTTCCCTCCCTCTATCTCTCCTCCCTCCCCCTATCTCTCCTCCCTCCCCTCTTCCGCCCGCCTCCCTTTCACTCTGTCCACCCCCTCATATATGTTTGTACGACCAATACAATGCTCACGGTGAAAGAAAATAGTTTTAGATAGGGACGTCAAGCTAAAATTGAACTAGAAATTTTCCCATCTAAAAATGGTTTCTTTTACTTTCTTATAAATTTCAATCGGAAAATATGCCCGCAAAAAAAAAAAAAAAAAAAAAAAAAAAAATCAATTTTCCTATTTCTGAAGTGAGCTGTGCGGACAGAGCTCCTCAATTTTTACTGAAATGAGTTCAGAACCAAGGACTTCACAAAATACAATGTGCACAACTATGTGAGTTATACACACAAGACAGACGTACGAAGGGTAATGAAATCTCAATGTTCAGTGACTTAACTTTGAGCAGTACAGCTATAAAAACAGCAGGTTCTAGAAGTAAGAACGCGGTTCCAACTCAGACAGTGTTCTTACCCTTTAAAGTAAATATCATTCTACATCCCTAAGGAAGCAACCATTTGATTAAACATAGGGTAATCAAAGATTACATAGCTCGACGTAGCAGGTTTTTGTCAAAAATAAAAAAAAAACTTCTAAAATACAAAAAGCATTGTCATGAAGAGTCTAGTCATATCCCTTAGAGAGCTAAAGATAGAGCCAACGTTAAAGTAAGAAAAGAAAAAACGGGGGGGGGGGGGGGGGGGAGGAAGAGATTAAAGAAATATGGGGGGTTCATGCATGTTCTGTATGCACAAATTTTAACATTTCTGGTGCAATTCTAAAATTTAAGTACATGAATAAATTTTTTAGCAATTTATTGACTTATCAGAAAGTGCTTACTATACCCTCTATCATTGACAAGTACATGTGATATATTCCAAATAGTTTGAGTTAAATGTCTTCATGTACATTGATAAAGTAATATGTATTATATATATAGCTAAATTATTAAGAAAGTCTAAAAAATTTGAAAATTGACCGAAAAATTGTAGATTTATGGTACAAAATGTTGCTTTTTCAAACAACGTTAATGCATCATAAAATTTTGTGATTAAAGTGAGGGGGGGGGGGAGGGGGCACAAACATGGATGTGCCCCCCACACCCCGCTGCCCCCTTCTCCTACGCCCTTGTATTAGTAAGTGTCTGCATGAAAAATAAATACAATTTTTTCAAAAGTAGTTCAAAGTCCCAGATCAAGGTCATTAGGTCAATGGACATGGTCTCAAATGAAAGGTCCCATCACATAGTACCTACATGTGAAATATCAAAGACCTACCCCTTTATAGTAGAAGTGGTAAAACCCGGCTTAAGATTTTGAAAAGTAGGTCAAAGTCCAAGAACAAGGTCACTAGGTTAAAGGTCATGGTCTCAAATGAAACGTCTCGTCACAAGGTATCTACATGTGAAATATCAAAGCCCTATCCCTTATCATGTATCATATGCTTATAGCTCAAGAGATATAGCCCAGGATAATGTTTTTTAAAAGTAGGTCAAAGTCCAAGGTCAAGGTAACTAGGTCAAAGGTCATGATCTCAAATGAAAGGTCTCGTCACAAGGTATCTACATGTGAAATACCAAAGCCCTATTCCTTATAGTTCAAGAGATATATAGCCCAGGTTACAGTTTTTGAAAAGTAGGTGAAAGTCCAAGGTCACTAGGTTATAGGTCAAAGCCATATCCCATATAGCTCATGTTAAAATTTTGTCTACGGCGGACCATGACGACAACGACCCCGAGCGTATGCAGGAGCGTATGGCATTATCTCTCCGGACTTGTTCGTCCCGGCGAGCTAAAAAATCAGTTTTTTTAGAGCCCCCCCCCCCCCCCCCCGCCCCCACTAATAATAAAGGAGCCCTTCACTTAGCAGAGTTCACGAGTGAGACCAAAAATCCACAGGACATAGCTTAGCTAAAAGTTACCGGACAAATACAAAATGATTCATGACAAATTTGCTGTTCGTATATAGAAAATAAATTGAGAGAAAAGTATGTATACGAACTTAAAAATAAAAAAAATCATTAGATGTAGTCGTTTAAATGTCCACGAAATGTAACGGCATGTGGTCAGCATCTCTTTATTGACCATCACTGGCTGGGATACAATTTCTCAAGAACTCATTTCGAAAATGTGAATAAAGTGGGCATGTAAGCATTCTATTGTACGTTTATTACTCACAGTAAAATGACTTGATATTGATGTCACGCCGAAAACTATACCATGTATAGTGGATAAACTGTGATTTCACTGAAATATCTATCATTGTACATTTTTAGCCGATTTTACGGGACAATGTTATTCTTTCAAACATGTTCAACTGAATATTTCACACTCATCCAATGATCAGGAATGCGACAAGACAGTTATTTTTACTCTGACGTCGAAAGAGCGCGGCTGTGTCGGGAAAACAAATGTACTTATGTGTCTTTATTTGAGATCAAATACTGTAAATTGTGTGTCATTATCTTGAACTTGGAACAAATAACCATCGGACATTTTGTCCGGCTTAAAGTAAAAACTATCGAACTTTCAAAAATCCACTGGAGATCGCCGGTAATCCGGCACTTTTCGTAAGCTCTGCTTAGTGATGGGCCGATTATCGATAATCGCGCGTCCTTGGCTCCCGATGCCGGTAGTGCCGGAGGGGCACTTCGCACTCTTCCGGATATATCTGAAAATCCAGATGTTGAAAATTCAAATAATTTTTCATGATTAAAGCTACAAAATGACGTAGAAGTACTTACAAGCGTACTGGTACATGTAGGTCCGTTAGTCAACGTTAGTTTTAAAAAATTGTTTGGAGTACAGATTGAGTATTCGGGAATATGATATCATTCGTCTTCTAAATGAAATATTATAGGAATTGATTTCTGTGAGAAAATTTTAGAAATTAGGACACCTCTGTTTTATTTCAAAAAATTAATCAATTGAGGCATGTCATTCATTATGACCCGAAATCAAAGATTCGGGGGCATGTAGTTGTTTACCTGTCCGTCTGTTTGTCTGTTTTTCCTTGGCAAAAACTTTTACAATTGGGCTTAATTTTTGAATGGTAAGTGATATGGCTTTGATATGTTTTAAGATTAAAGATTAGATTATAGTTTTGTATCGTATTGTATCATTCCGTGTTTTAGCAATTTCCCTTGAAATTAAAATTTCTGTCAAAAAAAAAAACTATTTGAAGGCATTCAAAGGAAAGAAGACAAAGTATAAATTAATAAATTGATAAATAGATAAATAAATAGATAAATAATAAATAAATAAACAAATAAATAAGTAAATAAATAAATTAATTATTTATTTATTTATTCATTTTTTGATAAATAGATAAATAAATTTATTTATTTAACAAATAAATAAATAAACAAAGTATGGAACATTCTACAAGAAAAGGAAATGAAAATTAAAACAAGTTGATTCCACCCTCTGTTTTTGCCACCCCTCACCCTCTGACAGGTGCCGATGTAAAGATGCGAACATACGTCAGTACCTTACTACACAGAATCGATACTGGTCCGGCACATATTATCGCCACTTTTTTCAACTTTTTTGCTCTAAAATCTTTATTTCTTTATGAAATTTGATGTAATTTGCACAGAAGTATGAGGAACCCTTGATACACATTTCTTAAAATTTTCATGAAAATCTGACAATCGGTTCTTGTTTGCCAGTGCTCAGTGAACTTAAGGGTTACACGAAGTTTGAAAGAAGGGAGGGTACATATTATCGCCACCTCTATCTGTTCTTACTAAAAATCCTTAACTTTTTTGACAAAGTTCACATTATTTGAATCTTTGAACTTCCTTCTTTTCATCGGTGAAAAATTTGTACAAAAATTTCAAAAACCAAGGAGATATAGGAAGATGAAGAGACCTACCCTTTCCCCAGAGAGGCGGGGGAAATACATTCAAATTTACCGACTTTCTATTATAAAATTCAGTATTTGCAGGTTATGGAATTATTTGAAATTTTGTATACTGTTTCATATTTCAGAGATGTAATTAAGGTGAAAAAATTAAATTCCTACATCAACAATATGCAGAGATATAGAGCAAGTGACCATATTTCGCCATATTATTAGTATATTTCTTAGAAAATTTCAATACTTGGAGGCCAAATTAATGATTGCTTTTGCTATACTTTAATTTAACTCCATTCTTGATTGAAATGCTACAAAATTTATTTATTTTACTCATTTAATCGTTTTCTTATAAAACGTCAAAATATTTCGTTTCTATGTTTTCGGGGGTGACCATATTTCGCCGTTTTTGTTGATAAGTATCCTAATTGCACACAAAACGGGAAAAAAATTGTGATTTTCTTTTCATGAAATCTTTCGTCACCACTACTTTTAAGAAAAGATGCCTACTATAATATTTTCTGTTTTTGGTTTTTGTCAAAATTTTGGATGTTTACGTCTAAAATTTGGTGTTTTCAGTAAATTTTCCACATTTTGTGGTGTTTTTTTGCAGAAATATAGTGCAGGAGATGTCACAATCTATCAAAACATGACGGCTACGGTCATATTTGATAGGATACAGAAAAATAAACTTGACAAATATTTCCGATAATCAGTGAGAAGCAATAAACTATGAAACGGCGAAATATGGTCACCGGCGAAATATGGTTCCTCGCTCTAAATGAAGTAGCGATAATGTGCCCGGCGATAATATGTACCCGACCAGTAGAGGAGAAATCATAGAGTCATGTTTATTATCCCAGATTTCAATCCAAATTATCCAAAGAGTTCTACTTGTATAATCGTTTATAATTTTCATTCCAGCCCTTTTTGCCACCCCTGACAGTTGCCGATCTAAGGATGCCGACACGTATCGGTACCTAACCACCCATAATCGATAGGGAGAAATCGTGTTTATTATCATCGATTTATCTCTTTAAGCGATTTCGAGTTTTTACGTGTTTGCCACCCCTGACTCAGTGCGCATGCGTGATTACAGCAGCACCGCAGTTAAGCCGAAAAGGTCTATTTCGCCTGCAGTACGCTTGTAAATTATGCTGATGATACGATGTAAAATGTTAAATTTTCGATATCTGCGGCCGCGTCGCCGGTAGATTTCTTTGTGCAAATAGCTTTTTTTTAAACCACTGAAGGCATTTCAGTAAACAGACTTGCCGGCGAAGTTGCCGCTCTATGTAAAAATCAAAGACATTCGTCATATTTTTTGCAAAATTATGGAAATTTCTGAAACGTGCCAGGTTTTAACATTTACCTCTTTGTTTTTGATATCCGTTTATCGCTTTTTCGCGCGTTTTTCGAAAGAAGCAATCTTCCCAAATGAAATCAATATACCATTGATGCAAGATATCATGTTTCATTTTGATCGAAAATACCAGGCCATTAAACCGACTTCGTGGCTCTACTCCTTTTGCCACCAGGCCAATTTTGGCCCTTCCCGGCTCTACTCCTTTCTTACCACACACAGATTCAGAGGTTCGTAATCACAAGAAAAGTTTAAAGGACAGACAGATGAACGAGGATGCCAGAGGCCGGACACAGGGCTATCGCATAAGCTTATCTAGTCTTTGACCAATAGATCTAAAAATTATTGGTGAACTTAAGATTATTTCAGCGAAATTTGATAATATATATTTTTTAGAATTTTTTTCACAAATCGATATTTGATGCCCTATCATTCTGTTGAAAAATTTAAGATAAAATAACATTTTTCCATAAAGTACAGTGTAAACTCTAAGGGCGCGTAACTCTTTATGTAACCTATTTTTTCAGTATCTAAATTGGCAAAAAAAATTTCAATTAATTTTAACATTACAACTATGCAGTGATTTTTGGTGTCAGGATTCCATAAATGGGTGGCCCAATTGAATACTTAAAGTTACACAAAAACTAGTATAGATAGTCAACCTTTGCTTCATCATGTCTTTTGCTTTTACATCTTCTCCACAACAAATGATTAAGCATTTCAATATCAGGTACGATTCCCTTGTCCTCCATAAACCTTAACAGTGCAACCTCTGCTGATTCAGTGTGTGGTATGATATTTAGTATCAGACCCATTGTTCTGATATCAGGGGCAACTCCATCCATGTCCATTCTAATAAGGAACCCTTTCACTCCGCCTAGTAGATTCATTCTGTCCTCAGCAGTAGTTATTTTTGATATAGAAATAACATCTGACAAAGTTTCCATAGGGTTCAATAAGTCAGGGAAATTATGTTCTATCTTTACATCGGAGGGAGGTGATAAACAATTTAGATCCAATGGAGATCGTGAAATAGATTTTGTCTCCCCCTTTTCTTCCATCTGAGCTATTTCCCACCATTCCATATCCTCAATGACTTCATTTTTACTTAACGTGCCTTTTATTACTTTTTTCTGTGAAGTTCTATAATCATCCTCAGTGCTTTTAATACGGGGATCTCCTTTCTGAGGTATGTTATCAGTACTAATTGACTTGACTTTACCAGTAGAACCCTGATGTGTTGACCGACTTGGAGCTAGGAAACGTGATTCTAACGAATTTCCGTTATCTATCTTCTCATGTTTTTCAGCAAATACTGAACCTTCATGCGGACCATCTGCTCTGGAAAGCTGTGAAAATTCTACAGAGGGACCAGTATACTCTGTCTCCAGAAGCATCTTCTCAAGATCTTCTTCATTTCCAATACCACAAAGTCTTGTAATATTCAACAACTGATTGTAGTTGTACAAATCTGGCTTGAAGTTTTTTCTGCTACGTTTAATCATGCGCCAAAGCTGTAAAGAGAACATCAGAATTAGCAAGAAATGACAAAATAATTTGCAGGAGAGATATATGTTTTCTTCATTTCTTTGCCAAGTTGCCTCTTCATTTGATGACATTGCAGAACGAATTCCGGCAAATTTCTTTCTGTTATTGAAAGACTTCATAAAGTCAAAGAAACTACAGAGACAAATAATTCAGCATTCTATTTGGACATAATGTTGACCTACAACACTGATGGTCACATGAACACCTCACTCTATGAAAAACGTGACAACTTCAATTTTCAGCACCACAAACTTTCCTTTTCTGAGTAGCAACATCCCTTCATGGCATGTTCATATCTCAGTTGATACACTATGCCAGCGCAAGTACCAAATATACAGATTTTGTTCTGAGAGCTAGGCGTCTTTCAGATAAGCTTCTAAGACGGGGATTTGTTTGTGACCAACTAACATCATCACTAAGGAAGTTCTACGGTACGATATGGGGAACTCGTCATACACTATAATGTCCCACTCTCAAGAATGGTTGATGATATTCTGTCTTAGACCAATGAATAATCCAACCACAGAATATATTTGTATCTTTCAAAATGGAAGTAACAAGATGTGACAATTCTACCAAATTGAAGCAAAGGGTCTTGAATGCAAGCAGATGCTGACTCTTCCTGGGCACCTGGTCTCACTCCCATATTGGGAGTTTGCTTCTTTCCATGTGGTGGAGGTTTTTCTGTTTGCTTTAATTCCTGTTTTATCCTGATTTTGTATACCTTCTGTTTATGATTTTCTGAACTATCAATTTTGTACTGTGTATTGGGATATGATAATTACCCATATTTGTCATTGATAGTGTGTAATGGGAGGGTTGGTTGGTTGGTTACAAAGCAGTTGTATGAGAATATTATAAGGTGTAGAAATCTTCCATTGTTGCAAAAGTGAACCAAATTATTAGATCAATCATAGCATAAAAGGGATGACGTGGAAAGGGGGCATTACCAAAATGTCAAATAGACTTTATTGAGGACAGAAATGCAAACCCAAATCTTAAGAAAATTTGAAAGAATATCAGGGCCCATAAATTGAATAACGTTTATTTTAACAAAACCCTTCATATATGTTTTCTTAATTTTTTTTTCACGTCATTAATCATGGTTTATGCACTTTAAAGTTTGCTGGAAATGGCACAATGCAGTAATTAATATCATAAAAACCAATAACGATCGCCTGAATACAGTATTTAAGAAGTCAATGTTTGCAATCAATTTATTTCACTGTAAGGACCTATTAGCGTGGCATCATTGCCTAAATTTGTATAATATGTACCAAAGAAACAACCCTGAAAGTTTCATGCTTTTATCACAAAATGAACAATTTTAAAAGTGAAGAATCTGCTGGACTAATTTATGTGTCCACATGCTTAAAACAATTTGATATAATATCTGACTTAAATTCGGCTTGAACATTATCAGGTTCTCCATAATACAATACATTATCAAGATATGGGTTACGATACGATAGTATCAACTTTATAAATTCTGAATCTTATTTTCTAAAGGATTTCTGTTGAGATTATCATGCTAGTCTGATAGAGATGAAAGGATGATCTCTTATTTAGAGGAAGAAAATAATATCAAAAGCCCCATGGGTGCACAACACTTACCTGATACCCATGCACACTTTTAACATACTGAACTTGCATAGTGTTGGATTTGAACCCACTACCTTTGGGTCCATATACACATAAATCATTTAAAAAAAATTCATAGAAATTCATAAAAATAAAATCTAGGCATAAAATATATATCACAGCATTGAGTGACTTAAATACGACAAAAATACATAAGTGCAACTTATTAAGTTATTTAAAGAAATGAGCATTGTTGACAAAGTCCGAAAAAAACTTAAAAAATGCATCAAATATTTGACTTCTGAGGGTAAAAAACTAACAATACTGCTTAAGACATGTCTCTAGATCATCCTGAGCCTTTCGATTTGTTAGTACATGTATGTGCTTCGGTTCTGACGAAGAAGCTTGTCAAAGGAGGGTACCCTCTGTGATCTACTTTTGCCTGTGGTGGCGCCACCTGTTGTGGATCTGGACGAAAAACAATATCACTTGTGGAGGACAATGAGTGCTACATTCCTACTATTTTTCATCAAAATCCCTTCGGTGGTTCTGGAGAAGAAGTTGAAAATGTGAAAAGTTTACGCTGGATGGACGGCAGACACTGTGCTATGACAAAAATCAAAGAGCTGAAGGCCCTGAAAGGTACTCCACTCACAACTTGCTGTAACATCTTAATTCACTGTAAAGTGTTGATGTTGTAATATTTGGACATACTAATGACAATATTCGTCCATACTTAGGTAAAGTATTCATACTTATGTTTATTACTAGAATGTGTATTCTGATGACCTTGAACTTCAACACAAAGTTAGTTGTTGAGTCAGCAAGACGTTGTCTAAAGTATCTGATGAGAATACAGCAGTACTGTGTGTGTTGGCACACATCGACAATGAATGTTACGATAAGCATTGAAATAGCCAGAATTGCAGCATATTAATAAAAATATTTACTTTGTAAGCTAATCACATAACGTCAAATTTCATCTGGCAAATCTCAACTAATCTGATATTTATTCTATCGGATATCAAAACAATTGATGCTGATAGAAATGTTTCCACACACAAGTTTTGATATTGAGAAATGGTTGATACAATTTGGATCTAATTTCCACCAGAAGTTGACACAGCGAGCGTACATTGAAACAGTAAGATACTCCATGAGAAAGAAGTATCTTAAAAGCTCCTCTGATAGACCAGAGGTTGCAGGTATACTAAGATAAAAGCTTTGCTACATGTGTTGACACTGGAAACAAAATTTCATCCTGCTTCCACCAAAGCCGAGGGTTTCCATCACTCAATTTGGCAAAAGATTTCTTTCTCTGAAATGCCTATAATTCCAAATTAACTCTTTCCAATGTAGACTTTTTTTTTGCCTTCTCCACCTATGTCCACCTATGTTAGTATCGGGATATTCAGGTTGCAATATGATCTGCGACCTCATGATCAATACTATTGATATATTGTTACAAGCCTCACTAGAATGTCACAGTACGATGAGCAAGGGTATGAAAATTTCTATTTAATTGACATTAAAGGTACATTGCTTATTAACACATAACCATGAAGCAGACGTTGTTGTTCACTTAAGACGCGCTACAGACCATTTGTAGACGTGGTAGGACGCAATAAAAAATCTGAAAGGCGTTTGACGCGGAAAGAAGTTTTGAACTGCTCAATTTTTTATTCCGCGGACAACCACGGGCGTTGTACGTGGTAAAGACGTGCAACATACGCAAAACACACGTGGTAATCTGTGTTCCGGCAGTGATTAAAACTTGGGGAAGATGCGGTAAGACACGAAAGCTTTAGCGGTCTCTCACGGCCAGAGCACAGTCATTCGACGGGTGTTCCGTGTTGGTATCACGGGTGATAGCGTGTGTACAGCGTCTTATCATGAGCGCTTTTAGTCTTAGACGTGTTTGGACGTGGTAAGCTGTGCTTAGATATTGTATCAGCAGTGGGACAGCAGCCGGCGGTCATACCCCGTACAAAGCACAACCATGGCAAAAAATGCCACCTACGACCACATCCGGCAGATTTTTGAATGTGATTTGGACATGGAATGCAGTGTGACCGGGGCTTAAGGGAGATTATGATTTTCACAATTTTTCTCTTACTAACAAGCAAAATACTATAAATAAATGACAATACTATGTATATTTTCATGATTCAGTATTCTCCCAAGAAATTTCAGATAGCATGGTGCTATGTCTTTGCTGTGCATCTTGCATCGCTGTGTCATTGTGCCTTGCGTTATTGCACATCCTGTTCTTGTACATTTTGTCATGTTTTGTAGCTTACTTCCTGGTTAAAATTCAGATAATCAATTGATTTCTTGGATATGCATTTTACATCAAGAAACAGATCAACTTTAAGTATGGGTCATGTCGCTCAATTATGTGCTGAATTATGTCCCTTGAAACTCAATATTCTGAGGTTTCCAGACACTAAAAAGGAAAACTATCACAGGGAATCAATTAATTTGTTGGATATTACTTTTACACCAAGAAATACAGGTCAAGGTCAAATATGGGTCATGTCGCTCAATGATGTGCAGAGGTTTGCCCCTTGAAGCTAAGAAAAAATTAGTATTTTCTTATTTCTAAAAACATCTAAAAGAAAACCCTCACAGTGAATAAATTCATTCCTAAAATTTAGATTTTATAATCAGATATTTAGGTCAAGAACCTATACAGGCTATGTTGCTCAATTTTGTGTTATGTCCCTTGAATCTAGATTTTGTGGCTTCCTGTCATTTAAACATGTTAAAGGAAAACTACCTCAGATTTTACACCATGTGAAGCAGGACAATTCTAAATATGGTTTCTGTTGCTCAATTATGTGCAGACTTATGCCCTTTAAAACTTCCATATGTATAGTCATGGTTTCAGTAGTCTATATGCAACATACGCCCAGTGGGGGTATCATTGATCCTTAGATCAACAACAATTTTTTTCTTTTTCACTTTTAAGATAAAAGGGGATTGAATCCTGACAAACATAGATTTCTTGTAAATAAATGCATTTTTTGTTTATTTTTGTTCACTATTTGGCGTTTTCCGACATTGTTACCCCCTACCTCTTCAAACAATAATTAAACATAGGTAATCACAGATTACAAAGCTCACCTCGTGACAGCAAAATTCAATTCAAACATATTTCTTAGTACATGTATATTGGCTTTTAAAGGCAAAACCACTCAAGCGGAAAAAGTAGGTCAAGGTCATTTTATGAAAGTTTGATCAAAGATACATCCAATATGCAAGTTTGGTACATGTAGCAGTTATACTTTGCTCAATATTGGCTTTTAAAGGCAAAATCACTCAAGCGGAAAAAGTAGGTCAAGATCTTTTTATGAAAGATTGATCAAAGATACATCCAATATGCAAGTTTGGTACATGTATCACTTATACTTTGCGCAATATTGGCTTTTAAAGGCAAAATCACTCAAGCGGAAAAAGTAGGTCGAGGTCATTTTATGAAAGATTGATCAAAGATACATCCAATATGCAAGTTTGGTACATGTATCACTTATACTTTGCTCAATATTGGCTTTTAAAGGCAAAATCACTCAAGCTGAAAAAGTAGGTCAAGGTCATTTTATGAAAGATTGATCAAAGATACATCCAATATGCAAGTTTGGTACATGTATCACTTATACTTTGCTCAATATTGGCTTTTAAAGGCAAAATCACTCAAGCGGAAAAAGTAGGTCAAGGTCATTTTATGAAAGTTTGATCAAAGATACATCCAATATGCAAGTTTGGTACATGTATCACTTATACTTTGCTCAATATTGGCTTTTAAAGGCAAAATCACTCAAGCGGAAAAAGTAGGTCGAGGTCATTTTATGAAAGTTTTATCAAAGATACATCTAATATGCAAGTTTGGAACATCTAGCACTTATACGTTGCTCAATATTGGCTTTTAAAGGCAAAATCACTCAAGCAGAAAAAGTAGGTCAAGGTCATTTAATGAAAGTTTGATCAAAGATACATCCAATATGCAAGTTTGGTACATGTAGCACTTATACTTTGCTCAATATTGGCTTTTAAAAGCGAAATCACTCAAGTGGAAAAAGTAGGTCAGATGCTGCATCCGATGCATGGGTCCATCTCGGCATCCAAAGATGAATCACTTGTGCAAGTTTGGTTACTGTAGCATTAGTACTTTGTTAGATACTGAGCTACCCCAAACTTCTTATCCAAATCACTCAAGCGTAAAATGCAGGTCAGATGCTGCATCCGCTGCATGGGTTCACCTCAGCATCCAAAGATGAATCACTTATGCAAGTTTGGTTACTGTAGCATCAGTACTTTGTCAGATACTGAGCTACCCCAAACTTCTTAACCAAGTCACTCAAGCGGAAAATGTAGGTCAGATGCTGCATCCGATGCATGGGTTCACCTCAGTATCCAAAGATGAATCACTTGTGCAAGTTTGGTTACTGTAGCATCAGTACTTTGTCAGATACTGAGCTACCCCAAACTTCTTAACCAAGTCACTCAAGCGGAAAATGTAGGTCAGATGCTGCATCCGATGCATGGGTTCACCTCAGCATCCAAAGATGAATCACTTGTGCCAGTTTGGTTACTGTAGCATTAGTACTTTGTCAGATACTGAGCTACCCCAAACTTCTTAACCAAGTCACTCAAGCGGAAAATGTAGGTCAGATGCTGCATTCCATGCATGGGTTCACCTCAGCATCTAAAGATGAATCACTTGTGCAAGTTTGGTTACTGTAGCATCAGTACTTTGTCAGATACTGAGCTACCCCAAACTTCTTAACCAAGTCACTCAAGCGGAAAATGTAGGTCAGATGCTGCATACGATGCATGGGTTCACTTCAGCATCCAAAGATGAATCACTTGTGCCAGTTTGGTTACTGTAGCATTAGTACTTTGTCAGATACTGAGCTACCCCAAACTTCTTAACCAAGTCACTCAAGCGGAAAATGTAGGTCAGATGCTGCATACGATGCATGGGTTCACCTCAGCATCCAAAGATGAATCACTTGTGCCAGTTTGGTTACTGTAGCATTAGTACTTTGTCAGATACTGAGCTACCCCAAACTTCTTAACCAAGTCACTCAAGCGGAAAATGTAGGTCAGATGCTGCATCCGATGCATGGGTTCACCTCAGCATCCAAAGATGAATCACTTGTGCCAGTTTGGTTACTGTAGCATTAGTACTTTGTCAGATACTGAGCTACCCCAAACTTCTTAACCGGACGCGGACGCGGACACGGACGCGGACACGGACGCGGACGCGGACGAGGACGCGGACGCGGACGCGGACGCGTAGGGTTATAGCATAAGCTCACTCAACTTCGTCGAGGTGAGCTAAAAATCTTGCAACTCATCTTGTAATTGAAAATCTTGCAACACATTTTTTTTTTAAAGGTACTCTAGGTCTTGTCAAGATAAAACCATGAATCAACTATTTATGTCAAAATTTTAATGCAAACAAGTCTATCATGCTTAGAAATTAGAAACTAGCTGGTTACAATAGTCACATAAGGGTCCCTTTAAAGTGCGAAACGAAACCAGAAGTCTCTGACGAGACTGTAGCTCTCCTGGTTGTTTTTTCTAAAACATCAATTTCCTTTTTTTTTTTTTAAACCAAGACCATAGGGAGCAGGCGCTCTAACAAATTATAAGTAGCATGACAAAACTACATATCCATTATACTGCAACTATAATTGCACTCATATAATTCATAATATCCGAGATAAAGTATTTCTAAAAAGAATGTCACACCCATTTTCCAAGATCCTAGGGGCCAAGGACTGCTAGCTCAAATGAACTACCAATGACACATCAAGACTTGGATAAAGAATTAACTCCCCATCATAAATAGCTTTAAACGAGAAGAGAGCACAACTATATAGGAAAAATTACCACACCCATTTTCAAAGACCCTAGGGGTATAAGGCTAAAACAAAATATCAGGTGCACATCTATGCCACAGACCTGTATAATCATTGCAAAAAGAATAAACTCTACATCATTTATAGTGTGAGAGGAGTTGCAAGCACAAGATAACATTTACTTATATAGGAAAAATGACCACACCCATTTCTGAGACCCTAAGGGTCAGGGGCTAAAACATAAAAACAGGTGCACAACTAGACCAGAGACCCATAATATTGCAATAAGAATTTAGTCAGAGGAGTTGTGAGCACAAGATTACATAGAGTTATATAGGAGAAAATGACCACACCCATTACTATGACCCTGGGGGTCAGGGGCTCAAACAAAATATCAGCACAACCAGACCACAGACCCATCACATTGCAGAAAGAATTAAGTCTCCATCATTTATAGTGTCAGAGGAGTTGCGAGCACAAGATTACATAGAGTTGTATAGGAGAAAATGACCACACCCATTTCTAAGACCCTGGGGGTCAGGGGCTCAAACAAAATATCAGGTGCACAACAAGATCACAGACCCATCATACTGCAAAAAAGAATTAAGTCTTCATCATTTATATTGTCAGAGGAGTTGCGAGCACAGATTATATAGTTATATAGGAGAAAATGACCACACCCATTTCTAGGACCCTGGGGGTCAGGGGCTCAAACAAAATATCAGGTGCACAATGAGACTACAGACCCATCATATTGCAAAAAGAATTAAGTCTCCATCATTTATAAAGTCAGAGGAGTTGCGAACACAAGATTACATAGAGTTATATAGGAGAAAATGACCACACCCATTTCTAAGACCCTGGAGGTCAGGGGGCTCAAACAAAATATCAGGTGCACAACAAGACCACAGACCCATCATATTGCAAAAAGATTTAAGTCTCCATCATTTATAGTGTCAGAGGAGTTGCGAACACAAGGTTACATAGAGTTATATAGGAGAAAATGACCACACCCATTTCTAAGACCCTGGGGGTCAGGGGCTCAAAAAAAATATCAGGTGCACAACTAGACTACAGACCCATCATATTGCAAAAAGAATTAAGTCTCCATCATTTATAGTGTCAGAGGAGTTGCGAGCACAAGATTACATAGAGTTATATAGGAGAAAATGACCACACCCATTTCTAAGACCCTGGGGGTCAGGGGCTCAAACAAAATATCAGGTGCACAATAAGACCACAGACCCATCATATTGCAAAAAAAATTAAGTCTCCATCATTTATAGTGTCAGAGGAGTTGTCCGGACAAGATTTCATAGAATTTAATGACCATGCCCATTTTATAAGACCCTGGGGGTCAGGGACTGAAACTAAATGTCAGGTGCACAACTAGACCATGGACCAAGTAAAATGCAAAAAGAATTAACTTTCTATCTCTAACAGTTTCAGAGGAGTTGTCCGGACAAGATTACATAGAATTTAATGACCACGCCCATTTTCTAAGACCCTGGGGGTCAGGGAGTGAAACTAAATGTCAGGTGCACAACTAGACCATGGTCCAAGTAAAATGCAAAAAGAATTAACTATCTATCTCTTACACTTTCAGAGGAGTTGTCCGGACAAGAATTGTTTACGGACAGACGGACAGACGGACAGACAGACAGACAGACAGACGGACAGACGGACGGACGCCAGACAAAGAGTGATCGCATAAGCTCGACTGGTCTGAGACCAGTAGAGCTAACAAAAACGAAACGAAACGAAACAAATCAAAACGAAACGAAACAAAACAGATCCAAACTAATCGAAACAAAACGAAACGAAACAGATCAAAACAAAACAAAACAAAACATAAAACTTAAAGAATATGAGAAAAAGAGGAAAAATCGCTGAGAACAAATATTCAAAGACAAGATCAGCATGTAATATTGCCTTAATCCAAGAGTTCTACATTTGTAACTAGTGCCGAGGGGGTTTCTTGAAAGAGTCAAAGTTGACAATTAAAATAAGTTAATGTCAAATGTCATCCATGTACATTTGTATTTAAAAGGAATTAAGGGGAGGGAATAGAAAAGTTAAACTTCTTCAAATTCAATAGCATCATTTTAGAACAAATAAAATTTCAGCATGGACCAGTCATGCAGGTTTCGGGTACTTAACCCTCATCAGTGATCCTCAATCTAAACAATGTAATATTGCCAAAGAGTGTGAAAATTATTACATCCAAAATTTTACCGAAAGATGTAGCAGGATGGGTGGGATATGATGCTACATGACCCACGTTTCAGAAATTTCAAGATTTTTTGATAACAGAAATTTTCGAATGCGTTGAAGAGACAATCAACCGAAGTTGATCGAACTTGGCTACATGTGCCCTTGGGGACTCCTGATCCAACAGCAGTGACACTCACCAAATGGTTCAAATGTTCAACTTCTTCAAATTCAATAGCAAGCTATGACATTGACATCCATGCTAGTTCTCTGCATTTACATAAATTTTTCTCAAGTTCTTTAAGATTTATGTTTTGTTTCGTTTCGATCTGTTTCGTTTCGTTTCGATTTGTTTCGTTTCGTTGCGATTTGTTTTGTTTCGTTTTGCACTTTACAGGGACCTGTCACATAAGCCCTCACTACCGAGCTATGGTCAATTATTGCTTATAAAGTGGGTACCCTAATATAACATACTTTTCTCCGTAGAAGACCGATTGCAAACACATGTAAGCACTTATTTGCATAAGGCTAGTACTGTATCAAAACAAAACAACATGGCAGACGGATAACACGTGGGATGAAAATGAATTGACAATCGGTGTTATCAAAATCTGAAAAGAGAAATGTAATGACAATAAAAGAACAGAAATAGTATTGGCTTGGCATTTGAAAGATATAGAGACCTAGCTTAGAGGACGACCGTGAAATAAAAACTAAAGTCGGAGGAAAATTAGCTAAAGGGATCTGCAGTGTACATTTACATGTATAGTTCTCGTTTATTTTTATCAATGAGATGTATACTGTATATATATATTTATAATGTTGATGTGTATATATATCCACAGTTATTTTGATATATATTTTGATCTATGTATATATAGATATATATACTTACAGTCTTTATCAAATATTAAAAGACCAAAAATCATAACTAAATAAAGTTTAATCTTCATTCAGGATTTGGTAAACAAACGCACATGTGTATAGCAGACTACAACGGCCTCCCATTCAAGCCGACATACCCTATTACACGCTGTTAGTCATTTGAATGTGTTTGATTATCCAAGTTCAAAATGGTTATTTGAACGGAACATGATATTTATATACACGAGATCAACCTTGTATTTGCAATTAATGAAATATTAGTACAACCTAAAGTAAGTTTTCTTTGAGAATTTCAAAAAGGCTGTATAGGTCATTAAAAAAAATACTACATGTTTCGTAGTAATCCCACAATGTGAAGTTCATTCAAGCGATTGGCTGATCATGGTAGCGTGCTCACTTTGACCTAAGGAAACCTGACATATTTCTACATACTGTATATGTAAATAACAATTTCCGAAGTTTACCGAAATTGTGTGTACCAGAGAGTAAAAACGTATATAAAACAAAAATATGAGAGATATCTTATGCAAGTAATATATAGATGTTCAAATGGTAGTACTTAAAAGCTATTTACGGTAAAACTTCATTATTGACAGTTTAATCCCTGCACGACTATGTGTACCTTTCAATAAAATACCTATAAGGAATCTTCTAATACATTATATTCTTATTCTAACCATCATCTAACTTCAAAGTAAGGACATTGCATGAGAAATAATTAAGTGATCTGAGTGGTAAATCAAGCCCTTATTCTTTAAGCTCCTTAATTGATTCTCTGTTATGGTTTTCCTTTACATGTTTGGAAACCCCAGAATATTGAAATTTCCAAGTTTCAAGGGGCATAACTCTGCACATAATTGAGTGACATGACCCACATCTAAACTTGATCTGTATTTCTTGATGTAAACGCTACATCTAAGAAATCAATTGATTATCTGTAATGGTTTTCGATGTAAACGATGAAAATGTCCAGAAAGGACAAATTATTGTATTTTCAAAGTTTCAAGGGGCATAACTCTGCATGTAATTGAGTGAAATGACCCATAATCGATCTTGACCTGTATTTCTTGATGTAATAAAACACCACTAAGACGGTATGGCCGGATTGCAAAGTAAGTTTTTGTCACTAACTGGGTCAATGTCAATAGGTCAAATAATACGGCATAAATTGAAAGGTTTTGTCAGAGGCAACCCACACGAATAATATAAAGTTTCTACTGCATACAGTTCCATAGATTTTGCTTCAACCAGAAACTTTAACCAAAATCTTTAACTAGGTCAAAGTCCAAGGTCAAGACCACTAGGTCAAATGTTACGGCATAACTTGAAAGGTCTTGTGATGGGCATGCTTCAGGTATAATATAAAGTTTCTACTGCATATAGTTCCTTAGATTTTGCCTCAACCAGAAACTTTGACCAAAATGTTGACGGCAGACAGACAGACGGACGGACGGACAGACAGACAGACAGACAGACAGACGGACAAACATTGTCAATCTATAGACCAAAATTGCTTTGCAATCTGGCCAAAAATTATACCCAAGAAATCAATTACTTATCTTAAACAGTTTTCCTTTAAATGTCCAGAAACCACAAATTATTGAATTTTTCCTAGTTTCAAGGGGCATAACTCTGCATGTTATTGAGTGACATGACCCATATTCGAACTTGACTGTATTTTTTGATGTAAAAGCTACATCAAAGAAATCAATTGATTATCTGTAACAGTTTTCCTCTAAATGTCTGGAAACCAAATGTAAGACAGTACATGGATGCAGGCACGCACACATTGACATGTGCATCACTATATACCCCCACCAATTTTTGGCGGGGTTATAAAAAATTATGGCATGGTGGTGCATTCAAAAATAAAAGGGTCAGACTGATCGATTTTCTGTGAGAAATTGGTCTCACTGCGCAAGACTAAAATATAGCCAAACTTCCAGGAGTTTCAATTACAGGTCTGACGCCCTATCCACTAGACCAAGTGCAGACGGGATCATTAGTACTTCAATCCTACCAACTTTCATCAAAATCCCTTTAGTGGTTCTGAAGAAGATATGTGCAAAGTTTATGATTGACAACAGACGATGGACAGCAAACTATGACAATAGCTAACTTGAGCTTTGCTGCAGTAAGCTAAAATTGAACAAATTTGTAGATGATTCCACCTATATATTGCTGGGAATTCTTTTAGCAAATTTGGGAAAAAAGATACTGTCTATGCATGGGAATGGGGTGAAAAATGGCCCCAAATAGTGACAAAAAAATCCCTGCTATCCAGAGCTTAGCTATTATGGGAATGACTTACAGCCAGAGCGTGGAGAAATCCAGTCTCTTTGTTTTCTTCTGCAGCCTTTAGAAGGAAGCTTAGAACTTCATCTACCTTTGCACTCCTTGGGTACCTTTCGATTATAAAATCAGCTATGACCATAACTGTCTTCATATCATTTCCTTTAGCAAAAGCCTTCATCATGGCCTGGTAGACTGGTACACTTAATATTGGATCTGTCTCCTGAATATGCTGCCATAGTTTGTTTGCCCGTCGAAGACCATCTGTCTCTGGATGTGGTGAGTTAGAACAGGCATTGAATAATGAGGCATATGTATACTTGTTTGGTTTCATTCCCATCTTGTGTATCTGTAATAATGAGTCTTATTACATTCTCATTTGAAATGAGTCAATTGCTGGATAAAAAATATCAGAGTTCATACATGCTGGCAGACACCACAAAAAAAACCCCCCAAAAAACAGAAGTCTCTGATGAGACTGAAGCTCTCCTGGTTGTTTACTTAAATTAATGTAAGTGACACACCCATTTTCCAAGACCCTGTGGATCAGGGGCTAAAGCAAAATACAAGACCAGAAAATGATTAATGTGATAGAAAAGAATTACTCTCTATCAATTATACTTCTGAGAATTGGTGCTCAAAAGATTACATATAGTCATATTGGAGAAAATGACCATACCCATTTTCCAAGACTCTGGGGGTCAGGGGCTAAAACATAATACAAGGTAGACCACAGACTGAGAATAATGCAAAAAGAATTATAAGACTGACAATAATGCAAAAAGAATTATTTTTTTATCAATTATACTTTCTGAGAATTGGTGCTCACAAGATTACATAGAGTTATATAGGAGAAAATGACAACACCCATTTTCCAAGACCCTATAGGTCAGGAGCTTAAACAAAATATCAGGTGCACAACTAGACCTCAGACTGAGAATAATGCTGAAAGAATTCAATCAGTCACAGGTTGCAGACACAATACGACCCCCTTGACCCCTTTTTATTGTGTATTTAAGGTACCGAACTCGGCTGCTGCCGAATCAACCTGGTGAATAAAATCCAATTTCTGGAATGATTGAGCAGTTCTTATAATCAGGGCACAATATTTCTCAATACTACAATAAAAAAAAATCTATTGTTGATCCAAGGATCAATGATACCCCCGCCCCGCTTATTTCACAATATTTATAGATATTAAAGTTCTGTAAGCACGTCTCAGTAAGTTCATGTCAGTTTATTGAAGGTTTAAGGAAATTGTGTAAAGTGTGAATATTTTGTACAGCTCAAATGGAGACATTGCGATATAGAACCCTAGACAAAATGATCCATAAATTCAGCTGACAGTATGTAAGGAGGTTTTGCATAATTGAAATGACATACTGTTGTACAGCATTCTCCTTCACATTTACTCAGTAAAACACAGGTCTCACATGAAATTTATTTGAAGTATTTTAAGCAAGCAATTTTAAACTTTATATTCTAAAAGTAGAACAAGGTTTGAAGTATTTTAAGCAAGCAATTTTAAACTTTATATTTCAAAAGTAGAACAAGGTCAAGAGTAAATCAGTGTTTTGGTCAGAGTTGACAGGACTCTTCAATTATATTTCCCTGACTAAATCTGATTTTTCACTGACAAAAACCAACAATCATCCAAATGGCCTCCACCATCCATATTTGAACTTGACCTGTATTTCTTGGTTTAAAAGCTATATGTGAGAAATGACTTGATTATCTATAACGGTTTACCTTTAAATGTCCGGAAACCACCAAATTTTGAATTTTTCTATGTTTCAAGGGGCATAACTCTGCAAAAAATTGAGGGACATAACCCATATTCGAACTTGACCTGTATTTCTTGGTGTAAAAGCTATATGTGAGAAATGAATTGATTATCTACAACGGTTTACCATCAAATGTTCGGAAACCACAAAATCTAGAATTTTTCTAAGTTTCAAGGGGCATAACTCTGCAAAAAATTGAGGGACATGACCCATATTGGAACTTGACCTGTATTTCTTAGTGTAAAAGCTGTATTCAAGAAATGAATTGATTATCTATAACAGTTTACCTTTAACTGTCTGGAAACCACAAAATTTTGAATTTTTCTAAGTTTCAGGGGGCATAACTCTGCAAAAAATTGAGGGACATGACCCATATTCGAACTTGACCTGTATTCTAAGAAATGAATTGATTATCTATAACGGTTTACCTTTAAATGTCTGGAAACCACAAAATTTTGACTTTTTCTAAGTTTAAAGGGGCATAACTCTGCAAGAAATTGAGGGAAATGACGCATATTCGAACTTGACCTGTATTTCTTGGTGTAAAAGCTATATGTGAGAAATGAATTGATTATCTATAACGGTTTACCTTTAAATGTCCGGAAACCACAAAATTTTGAATTTTTCTAAGTTTCAAGGGGCATAACTCTGCAAAAAATTGAGGGACATGACCCATATTGGAACTTGACCTGAATTTCTTGGTGTAAAAGCTATATGCAAGAAATGAATTGATTATCTGTAATAGTTTTCCTTTAAATGTCTGGAAACCACAGGTGGGACGGACGCACGCACGCACGGAAGGACGGACGGACAAGTGCATCACTATATACCCCCACCATTATATGGCAGGGGTATAATAATAATGTATACGATCAGCGTAGCATGGTCAGCATAAAACATTTTGGTCCTCCATGAGAAGTAAAAACTTTATGAATTTTTCTAGGTCGACATTTTACTGGTAATGCTCAATCATGTGAAATGTGACAGTTCGATTAAGATACGTATTCCTACAATGAAACCTTACAAATGCACACGAACACCATTGCCTTGCTTTAAAAATGCATGTGGAAATATTTACATTACTAGTAGATTCCCCATGTTAAACGCCCATTAGGCAACTAGAATTATATTCCAATAACTTGGGTTGACACTGTGACGTCACGTTCAAGTTTTGCATGTAGGGAGAATTTACCAACGTTAAAATACATTTGACGATATTACAGGTAAAATGTGCGATGTGCATGCAAATAAAAATGACCGATATGTAGGATAAATATAAGTAATGACTGTCTTACTTTTGGTGTTCATGGGTGTATAATTCTGGTAGGACACGTGCAAATTTTCCGAGAATCGCTTTGCGATTCACGGAATTTGCACGTGTCCTACCAGAATTATACACCTATGAACACCAAAAGTAAGACATCCATTTCTTAAATGATTCACTAACCTGTTTTGAAAATTAAAAACCACAACATCTCTGTCTGACAAAAATCGGCAATCTCATTTGCAAAATGTAAAGTTGTGCTTCCATTTTTTCATTACAATGCGCCGAATGATACAAGCCGCCAGATGCTCATTGGCTGAGCAGCTCTTCGGTGATCTCTGGTTTTTACCTTATGTTGAATGAGGAAATCAAGGTGCACAACTAGACCACAGACAAAGAATAATGCTCAAAGAATTATCTTTCTATCCAATATACTTTCTGAGAAATGGTACTCACAAGATTACATAGTTATATTGGAGAAAATGACCACAACCATTTTCCAAGACCCTGGGGGTCAGGGGCTAAAACAAAATATCAGGTGCACAACTAGACCACAGGCCAATAATAATGCAAAAATAATTTATTTCATACTATTCACTGATTCAGAGGATTCACGCTCACAAGAAATGTTTAACAGACTGACAGACAGACATACAGACAAATGGACGCCAGACACAGGGCGATCGCATAAGCTCAACTGGTCTTTGACAAGTAGAGCTAAAAATATGTCAATCAAAACCAAACTCAATCTTGATCTGTATCACATTGAGATATATCTACATACCAAAAATGAGTTCAATATATGCAACAACAGCAAAAAAAAGTCCAGAAAACTGAAAATGTGACAGACGGACGGACGAACAGACAGACGGACAGACCGAGAGGAAACTTAGAGTCCCCTTTGGCATTAATGGTAGGGGACTAATTATCAAGTGCATAATCAAACCACATACCCATAACATATGTACTGTACAAAAAAAAAAGAATTTATGCTTTATGAATTATGCATTCTGAGAATTGGTGTTCACAAGATTGCACAATCATATAGGAGCAAATGAACACACCCATTTACCAAGACCGTGGGTGTCGGAATCTCAAACAAATAACAGGTACACAAGTAGACCATAGACCCATCATCTTACAAAAGGAATTAACTATCTATCATTTATACTTTCTGAGAAATGGTGACCACAAGATTAATTTTAGTTATACAGGAGAAAATAACAACACCCATTTTCTAATACCCTGGGGGTCAGGGGCTCAAACAAAATATCAGGCACACATCTAGATCATAGACTTTTGATAATGCGAAAAGAATTAACTTTTTCATTATTTATACTTTCTTAGAAATTGTTACCACATGATTACCTAGTTATATGGGAGAAAATGACCACATCCAATATCAAAGACCCTGGGGTCAGGGGCTCAAACAAAATATCAGGTGCACAACTAGACAACAAACTATTATAATGCAAACAGAATTAAGTCTCTATCGATTTATTTTTTGAGAATTTATGTTCCCAAAATTACATAGAGTTATATAGGAGAAAATGACTGCACCCATTTTCAAAGACCCTGAGGGTCATGGGCCCAAACAAAATATCAGGTGCACAACAAGACCATAGACCCACCATGATGCAAAAAGAATTAACACAACTACTGTCCTGTTCACTAAATTCAGAGCACCCTGTTTTGGCGATTTATTCTGACCCATCATGATGCAAAAATCATTATCATTCTACGTTTATATTTTCTTAGAAATGGTGACCACAAAGTAGCATAGAGTTATATAGGATAAAATGAACACACCCATTTCCTAAGACACCGGGGGCCAGGGGCTGAAACAAAACATCAGGACCCGGTTGCACAATGCGTTGTTAAATTTAACCACAAGTTAACTTGTGGTTAAGTTCATGGTTAGCTTAACTCCAAGTTAAGTCTGTTGCACAAAGATAACGTCGAGTTAACTCATTGGTAAGTTTGTGGTTAAACGCCGAAAATTTAACAGTGGTCTGGGGCATGATTAACTTTTTAACCATGAACTTAAACATCGAATATTCTGCCGTTTCAAACAAACAAAAGGCTATTTCCCAGTATATTCTATTGTAAAGGGTGGAAAACCGTAGTTTTTCAAAATTTCAGATAATTTTTAAGTCTTAGATTACAAATTTGTTTTTGATGGTATCAGCCTTTTACTAATTATCGTACTATTTTATATCTTTAGCTCTTTAGATTGTCAAATGAATAAAAAAAAATCAATGGATGAGAAAAATTCTTGCACAATACATACATATCTTAGTCCGTCAAAATAAAATTGATACAATATTTGATAGAATCGTATATTCGATATATGATTTCTAATTATTTGATCGTATTTGGTGAAATATGCTGACAATTTTTTTATCTTGCATATTTGCTTTTCTTTATGTGGAAAATAGTAAAAGTTTTATGTTCATATTTCAATCAAACATTCGAGAATCAATGACGTTAAGAGAACATGACGTCATTTCTAGCACGTGAGATTTTGGCAACTCTATATTATAATGTTTACAATGGGATTGCTACAGTAAGGATGCGAGAGAAAACAAAAGAGGTCAAGGGCATATCACTCATCTGAGAACACGGAATTCTTATTAACCTATTGGGATTTCAATGTGATATTAGAACGATATATATTACATTGAAATCTTAACAAGTAAAGAATTGATTAGGGGAAACTTATCACGGAAATGCTATTTACCCAAGGAGGCCACATCGTTCACCTTGGTTGCAGACAAAGGGTAGAGGCTTTGAGTACTTCCTAACAGTGAGGTTTCATAAAATTATGGAGATGTTGAAAATGCGTCAGAAAACCAAAGCCCTTCTTGAAAGTGATCGATTGGCTAAAAAATGGGCATGAAAGCCGGGCTGATTTTTATTGAAAATATACAAACTGAACATTGATTTCTACCTTTCAGCATATGTGCGTAATTTTATAAATTGAATTAGCATTCTTTCTATCTATTATGTGCAGACCGAGGCTATGTTGAAAATGGGTCAGCCAATCAGAGCCCTTGGTGGTCATATCTGTTGACCGATCGGCACAAAACAAATTAAAATACAAACTTTGGTAGTGGATCTTGAGTACTTGCTTCCTATAAGGTTTCGTGAAATTCTGTTGATGGAGATGTTGAAAATGTTAAAAAAAAAAATAATAACGACGGACAGACAACAGACGGCGCGCCATGAAAATAGCTCACGTGAGCTTCGTTCAGTTGAGCTAAAAGGAATTAGTGCATCACATGAAAAATCCTCGGAATTTCATTGGTTAAGCACGCGGGGACTATGAGAGAATAGTGCCTGGCACCTGGGCACTATTGCTTTTTGCTTAACAGAGTTACGTCCCTTAGGAAGTAGTATGAAGTAACGAACAATGCATGAATGTAAATAGCAATAAGCGAAGTAGGGGGAAATAAAGAACACTTTTCTTTGATTTCTCGAGTAAATTGCAATTGATTAATTAATTAATTGAGTAATGTGAGTAAACCCATTAATGCTTTTAGAAGGTTAATTGTGCCCTCGCTGACGCTCGGGCACTATTCCTTTCAAAAGCAACACTATGAGAGAATAGTACCCACACAAACGGGCATTAATAGGTAAATATTTTTTGTCCCTGTCGGGATTTGAACCTAAACCCTTCAAGCCTTGGGTACATGTGCACAGAAAACATACCTATTTGCCATACTTACCAGGGAGTTTGTTTAACTTGAAAACCTTGGTTGCCAACTGGGCCCCTGACAATAGAAATTTTAGGAGCCCAGTTTAAATTTTAGGAGCCCAATATGTCCCCGCCAAAACCGGTATTGTGTGCAAAATTTTCCAGGATTATCAAAATTGTACTGAAGCAAATCAAATGTTACAGGGTCATATTTTCGTACACAAATTTATATGACATATGAAGGCTGAATAGAACGTTATGTAGTCTAACAAGTGGCCGGACGATTTTATACCTTCTATTTCAAAAAGTTGGATGTTCAAAGAAAGGGTCAGAGGATGATATAAAGTTATAGGAAACCTTTACATAAATGATTAAATGGCACAGCTAGACCATAGACCAATCATGAAGCAAAAAGATTTAACATTCTATCATTAATTCTTTCTTAGGAATGACAACTACAAGATTACATAATGTTATATAGGAAGAAATAACCATGCCCATGCTCTAACAAAATATCAGGTGCACTACTAGACCACAGACCCATCATGATGCAAAAAGAATGATCTTTTATCACTTTTACTTTGTGAGAAATGGTGACCACAAGATAACATAGAGTTATATAGGAACAAATGACCACACCCATTTTCTAAGACCTTGGGGGTCAGCAGCTCAAACAAAATACCGGGTGCACAGCTAGACCATAGACCCATCATGAAGCAAAAAGAATAAAAATTTCTATCATTAATACTTTCTTAGAAATGATGACCACAAGATTGCATTTTAAAAGTTCTGTAGAAAGAAATGACCACATCCATTTTCTAAGACCCTGGGGGTCAGGGGCTCAAATAAAATATCAGGCGCACAACAAGACCATAAAACCATCATGTTGCAAAAAGTAATTAACTTTCCATCTTCAACAATTTCAGAAGACTTGAAACAGCAAGAAATATTTAATGGACAGATGGACGGATGCACGCACGCCAGACACGGTGATCGCATAAACTTGATTGGTCATCGACCAGTAGAGCTAAAAAGTAGGTCAAAGATTAAGGACAAGGTCAAAAGGTAAAAAGATTTGGTACCAAAAGATGTGTCTCCTCAAGATACATACACATGCAAAATATGAACCCCTTTCATCTCTACTTATATAATATCTCAGATGAATTTTCATTTCATACGATGTATTATGAAACGAGTTGTGTTTTATATCCCCTCGCGAGAAAAATTCATTTGAGATTCCTTTCATCACATGATTTTGCCTAAAAATGTGTATTTCTAACTTGAAATCAAGGTTTTTGAGAATTAGAGGCAAACCCTGTCGTAATCCAGAATAGTCTGCTACGCCATGAAGCATACGGTAGTTCCCCCATCGTATAGCTATTCTAAGCGTAAGAGAAAAAATGTTTAAAATTTGTTTAGTATTAAAAATTGATTGATATTTGAAAGGTCACACTTGTCAAAGTTTATGTGATAAGGTTCCAAACTTGACCAATTGCATTCAAACAGAGTGATATGTAACGTGTTATCATAACATTTATTTACGAAATGGCTTTATGTAACTGAATAAAGGGTGTATCATGTTTAAAAATTTTTATTCCCTAGCATTGAAAGCGAGACGGAATGACTGAGGGACAGATGGATGGACAAACAAACAGACAAACCAATCGCTATATGCCCACTTTGTCATAAGACAAGAGACATAATGAAGTGCAGGCTAATTAGGTTTTAAAACCTCTTTTTCATGGTATATCTCTATCCAAGGAAAAATAAAATTTGAGTCATTCATTATTATTTAATTTCCTTCAAACTGCTTTACATTTCATGTAATTATCTGTACAGAGTTTCTGAAAAATATCGCTTCTGTTGAACTTGTCGATACAAAATTGTTTGGTCTGATAAAAACACACTTTATATTTATTATTTGGACCGATGCATAATTCCAAAATGTCCAATATTTCATGAAAGTTTTCAAGAACTCTGCTGTAAATCAAGCACTACTTCTAAGCTTTTCAAAAATATGTTATCTTTGCTGACGTAATAGTAGCATAAACATGGGATATGAATTTGCTAGAGAAAAAAATTTGGGTATACAGTATAAGGTGAATTTCTAAACCAATCAGAATTGTTTTTACAATGAAAATTCAACCAAATACATGAAATGTGAAAAAAATGTGAATCACGGCTTAAGATGACTGACTGATGAACAGCAGACTATTACAATATAGCTCATCCTGTACCTTTTTATTTTCTTGCAGTGCTCCAAGTAGCATTCAAAATTTGGTTGCCAAAAAGCGACCTTGCTTTTGGTCACCATTTCCAAAATTTGGTCGCAACAAGCAAATTTTTGGTCGCAATTTGTGTATATTTGACTTTCAAGAACAAAATCCTGTATTTTCTCATAAATAACAAACTTTTTAAAGTCTATAAAGGGAAAGCCTCACTAGAAAAAACTTTGACATAATCAGTTTTATCTCTGCATCAGCAGGACTCACGCAAGCTTTTAAAACGAAGAAAGAAAATTGTACTTGACGAAAGTCTTACATATACCGTCAAATCAGACATTCAAAAGTACCCATGTATGAAGCGATTCATTGTACGTTGAAAATAATTGCATTCATCGCTAAAATTAGTAAATGGATAACTGGATTAAAGTGTTGTGCAAGGGTAGACGTTGCCGGGGTAGACATTGTTTATTAGTGTACGTTGTGTCAGTAGTCTGCCTCCGTTAGCTATACTTTGTCGATTTTATAAAGGTACTTTTAATTTTACTTCACCGAAGCAAATCTGTAATTAATGTGCATCTGATAGATTTTTATTTTATCGTAAATTGTAATCGAAGAACGGTCGAAAAAGAATGACCGTGCATTTCTGAGAAAAAAAGTTACTAATTCAAAACTGACAAACACCCCTATTCCATCAGTATAAAAATATTATGTCCACGTAGTTTACGTATTAGACAGTCCTTTAGAAGATCGAAGGTTAGCAGGCAATTGAAAATGACTGAGTAGTTTTTACCGACCAAATACCCGTTTCAACATACCGTATAACCAGAAATTTTCGCGAGTATCAAATTTCGCGATTAAATGGTAAAATAGGATGTCATTATTTTCGCGTGTACAATTTTTCGCGATTCCTAAATTAGAAACAAATATGTACATACGATGTTACTGTTTTGTACCTTTTAATATTGTATTAGTTATTGCTATCATGAGAACACACTACTTTCACTTCTTTTACGTCTAATCAGGAATAATGAACAATGGCACATGAGGAATATGAACAAATGAAACAGAATTACCAATTTATGATCAACCTTATCAAACACAATTTTTCTCAAGAATAATTTTTCGCGAGAATAATTTTTCGCGATTCAAAATCACTCGCGAGTATAGCGAAAATTAGTATCTCGCGAAAATTTCTGGTTATACGGTATTTTAAAAGGTATCACATTCCCGCTCGTAGTCTCTCCTCAGCGATTGTTTATCTATTTTCATTTCTTTACTATGTATTTTTTTTTTTTTGCGTAATACGTATCGGTACCCGCCATAAGCGTGATCCCACACAGTGTATTGGAGTTAAAATTTAATTCTTTAAATATATATCAGTACAAAATTTGTTTAACTCGGCGCTCGATTTTTTTTTATGGTCACGATTTTGCGAGTTAATTTAAATCAAGGTTGCAAAAACAGATTTTCAGTCGCAAATGCGACCAATTTAGTCACAACTTGGAGCAGTGTCTTGTCTTTATATAAATTTTGCTTTCTTGTCTTTATATAAATAATGTGAAAATAGTGACATTCAAGTAAACCTTGGCTGCATAAGAAGGATGTGCATAAGAATTACACTTACCAATGTTAACATATTGAAAGCCTTCTTAGTATATCCAACTCTAGCTAATACATGGATAAGTTCATTGAAGTGCTCTACTGTAGGTTTCACACGCTCATTTGTAAGCATCCATTTGTCTATAACTGCAATAGCCTCCTGAATCTAAAAATTAAATGTAGACTTTCATAGAAATACAATATTGTACCTAAAAAACACGATGTATCAAATGGCAAACCAGAAGTCTCTGATGAGACTGAAACTCTCCAGGTTGTTTTTGATAAATTCAGGAAAGTGACACACCCATTTTTTAAGACCTTGGAGGTCAGAGGTTCAATCAAAATATCAGGTGCACAACTTATGAATAAGACCAGTCCATAGACTGATTATCACACACAGAGAATTATCTCTTTATCAATAACTTTCTGAAAATTTGTATAAAAAGATTACAAATTTTAAAATATAGGAGAAAATAAAACACAGCTAAAGACGGTATGGCCGGATTGCAGAAAAAGTTTTTGTCAGTAAAAAATTAAACAATGCCATGTTTTGACCTTTGTTGCTCAAATTTATAATTGAAGTAGACTGAGCCTTCCATATCTTAAAGACTAAACTTATGTTGGTGTATCAAATAAAATATCAAAGCCCTATCTCTTATACTTTATAGATACAATGTATAAAGATATAGCCAAAGTTACTTTTCTTAAAAAGTAGGTCAAAGTTTAAGGTCAAGGTCACTACTTCAAAGGTCATAGTACAAAATGAAATCTTGTGTCACAAGGAATCTATACACAATATCCCATCTTCATACTCTTTAGTTAGAGACATAGCCCAAAAGTTAGTTTTTAAAAGTAGGTCAAAGTCCAAGGTCAAGGTCACTTAGTCAAATGTTACGGCATAAATTGGAATGTCTTGTCATGGGCAACCTTCATGTATAATATTAAGTTTTTCAGCGTACCGTTCCTTTGATTTTGCTTCAACCAGAAACTTTAACCAAAATCTTTAACTAGGTCAGAGTCCAAGGTCAAGGTCATTAAGTCAAATGTTACAGCACAAATTGGAATGTCTTGTCATGGGTAACCTACACGTATAATATTATATTTCTACTGCATATAGTTCTTAAAATTTTGCTTAAACCAGAAACTTCAACCAAAATGTTGAAGACAGATGGACAGACTGAGACAAACAGACAGATATCGTCAATCCATAGACCGGAATTGCTTTGCAATCCGGCCGATGACCACACCTATATTCCTAGACCCTGGGGGTCAGGGATTCAAACAAAATATCTGGTGCACATTAAGACTACAGACCCATATAATGCAAAAGTAATTAACTTTCTATCCATCATACTTTCTAAGAATTTTGTTCACAAGAGTACATATACATAGAGTTTTACAGGAGAAAATTACATCCATTTTCAAAGACAATGGGGTCAAAAAGAATTACTCTCTATCAACAAAACTTTCTAAGAAATTGTATTCACAGGATTACAAACAGTTATATACCGGTAGGAGAAAATGACCATATTGATCTTCCAAGACCCTGGGGGTCAGGAGTTCAAACAAAATATCAGGTGCACAACACCACCACAGACCCATGATAATGCAAAGTGAATTATCTTTCTATCAATTATACTTTCTGAGAATTGGTGTTCACAATATTACGTATAGGAGAAAATGACCACATCCACTTTCCACAACTCTGGAGGTCAGGGGCTCAAACAAATACATGTATCACCTGCACAACTAAACCATGGACAAAGCTAAATGCATTTCAAGAATTAGCTTTCTATCATTTATGGTTTCACAGGAGTCTTGTTACAATTGTACACAAGGACAATATGAAAACCCTAACACTAGTAATTTAAAAGCAATGTTATACAATTACTTATTTTTACCAGCTTGAATTTATATACCGTATAATGCTGAAATTCCCTGAGGGGAAAAATTTCACTCAGCCTGAAAGGCAAGGTGAATATTTCTCATTGAGGGGAGCTAACCCATTGCATTTACATGTACTAAGATGAAAGTAAAATAATTCTTTTACTACAACTCACTGATAAAAATAATCAAATCATTATTTTCAAATTTAAACATCTGCATTATTGCCAGCTGTTTGAATCTTTTGCCTACCTTTGATGATGTCACTCATGTTAACACAAAGTCTTAGCATGTTGTTGGTACATGTACGTGCATTAGCAAATCAGACGAGAAAAATTTCCATTCATGTTGTAAAAAATTTATCCATCCTTTACTTTCAGTGCTTTTTCACCTACCATGCCTTTTTTCCCATACTCTCTTATTTTGAGCGTGTACCATCTAGATTCAAATTTTCCATGTTCCTTCAATGGGCGATGCTTTTCATCAATGTCAACATCTGGAAATCTAGAAATGAAAGGGATATGATCTTATATGTAATACTAGTATTCATAAGAATTTGCATTTGTGTGAAAGAAACATTAAAGGTTGGAAACTCATAAACATAGGTAATCACAGATTACGAAGCTCACCTCACGGCAGCAAAATTCAATTCAAACATATTTCATATATGAAAGTTTGATCAAAGATACATCCACTATGCAAGTTTGATACTTGTACCACCTACACTTTGCCAAATACTGTAAGTTTGGTACATGTAGCACTTATACTTTGGGCAATATTAGCTTTTGAAGGCAAAATCACTCAGGCAGAAAAGAGGGTCAGATGCTGCATCTGATGCATGGGTTCACCTCAGCATCCAAAGATGAATCACTTGTGCAAGTTTGGTCACTATAGCATCGGTACTTTGTCAGATACTGAGCTACACGAAAAACTTTAACCAGACAAAGATGCAAGTCACTGAACAGGAAAATGTAGGTCAGATGCAGCATCTGATGCATGGGTTCATTTAACCGGACGGAGACGCGGACACCGGGGTTATAGCATTATAAGCTCATCTCAACTTTGTCAAGGTAAGCTAAAAATCATTTTTTTTGGTAATTTAAGGAAATAGTTTTATATAGCTATACATGTATTTTAATGTATTTTATTATTCCTTCGGCACCATATGCCTGCAGCATAATCAAACCAAAGCAAAAGCGCACTTAATCTTACTTTTTAACAGTTATGCCAAAGGTTATTTTTTGACTAAAGTCTATAAAGTATAAAAAGAAGATAAAATGCTGAGTTCAAGGTCACAATGTTAACAGATCTGATCAGTCGAAAGGTCATGGCAAAAGGCACACATATGAAATAAGAAAGCACTATAACGTAAGTTGTTCAAAAGGAAACTCAAGAATAAAGATGTAACAAAAAAGTCAAAAAGTAAAATTTTTGCTCAGTAGTGATGGTGGTGGTGATAGGCAGTGAAGAAACATGAGGTGAGGATGGATGGATAATGCAAGTTACTGGAGATAATAAAGATTGAAAAAGTAGGTACATTGTATAATCAAGACGAATTCCAAGGTGAGGTTCACAAGGTCAAACATTTGGTATCCATGGAAGGGTCTTACCAAAATTAATATACTGTAATCGTGGAAATTTTTGCATGGGGATAATTTTCGCGTATTTCGCGAATCTATGGATTTGGTGAAAATTTCCCCTACACGAAAATAATCTTGCTGCATTTCAATGGAAAATACATGTATATCACTAATATTTCTTGATGTTATTGTCGCATATAGCCACATTTACAGTACATGTAGATTGAAGTCCTATCACTTTCTTGTAAATGTATAAAAAAAATCATTCCAAGAAATGCATGTGTTGCCTGCGAAACATAGCGACACTCAGGAATCACTTTTATAGGGTGTGACATCCAAGTGTGACCGATGGACAGACAGACAGACAGATGGACACAGTGATCCTTAAGAGTCGCTATGCTTTGCAGGCGACATAAAAATCTTATTGCCAATGTTAAGTTTCCAAAAAGAAAGTCAAATTTCAAGATTAAGGTGATGGGTATAGGAAAAATATTTTAGTATCCATAAAAAGAATATGTAACAGGGAAACGTGAAATATGAATGTGTCATATAAACAAAGCCCTATCACTTATCAAAAGTTACTGATTTTGCAGAAAGATGTCAGACAGATAGACAAATGGATGAACAGACAGACACAAACTTAACGTCCCAGGATGGCTGCAGAGATGTCACTCTTGTCAGACATTTCAGCAATTTGGCAGACCGGACCATGAAAAATACTGTAAACTTTTGCAAGTCTGAAAGATTTTTTTTTCAGACATTTTCTTCGGTCAGATGATTTTTCCACATCTCTGGATTGATTCTGGGGTCACAACAAAATTATTCATACAAATGCATTTGTATTACTTTTCCCTTAAGGCTTAAGGGGTATAATACTCTACTTCCTGCAGTTGTTTTGACAACAGAAAAATTAAATACCACGAAGTTGGCCAAAGACGCACAACTTTGGCAATGTTTGGGACCATACATTTTCATGGCGAGTTGAATGAATCATTAAAAGAATATCAAATATCTGAAAATATTTAAGTACATAATTTCTAGCTTTTCCACAATATTATTTATTAAACCCCTAATATTTTAAAAACATAGGTAATCACAGATTACAAAGCTCACCTCGTGACAGCAAAATTCAATTCAAACATATTTCTTAGTACATGTATATTGGCTTTTAAAGGCAAAACCACTCAAGCAGAAAAAGTAGGTCAAGGTCATTTTATGAAAGTTTGATCAAAGATACATCCAATATGCAAGTTTGGTACATGTAGCAGTTATACTTTGCTCAATATTGGCTTTATAGAGCAAAATCACTCAAGCGGAAAAAGTAGGTCAAGATCATTTTGTGAAAGATTGATCAAAGATACATCCAATATGCAAGTTTGGTACATGTATCACTTATACTTTGCTCAATATTGGCTTTTAAAGGCAAAATCACTCAAGCGGAAAAAGTAGGTCGAGGTCATTTTATGAAAGATTGATCAAAGATACATCCAATATGCAAGTTTGGTACATGTATCACTTATATAGAGCTGCAACGATTCACCGCGGTGCACCGAGAATCGCGATTCTTAGCTCCGACTCGAATCGCGAGTCGTAGTGGTCAGAAACGATTCGAGTCGAATAGTCTAAATAATGCAGAAAAACGTTCTAATTTCAACAAAAGTATTCACTAATCGCAGGATTCCCAATAAGAATGATTTTAGGTGGTGATTTAGAATAAAAAGCGAACCTTTCAAGTGCATTTACCTAGCAATTCGTAAGAAAATACAGGGTCAGAGGAAATTCGAACCGGCGATTTTTACCGCATTTCAACGAGCGCGCGAGTACTACTCCAAATTGAAAATTGCCTCTTTAAAAGTATTTTACCTATGTACTTCTTTGTGCAAACTGGTTAGTTACCATATATCTTTTGTACACAGTATCGAATTTATATCCCCAAAAGGCTGTTCTGTGGAGGGGGGGGGGGGGGTGTGTGGCTTGAATAATATTTCCACATGATACATAAACTTTTATATCATACAGTACTTGCACATGAACTGGGTATTTTATGCATTTTTTTTTTTAGATTGAGATGAGATTTTCAATTAAATTTTTCAAATAAAAGGAAAAAAAAATTAAATATCCATGGAAAATTATATTTTATTGCGCAAAAACCTCGAACCGAAAAAAACCGAATCGAGGCATAAAAATCGAAATCGAACCGAATCGAGAAGTTCCCGACTCGTTGCAGCTCTACACTTATACTTTGCTCAATATTGGCTTTTAAAGGCAAAATCACTCAAGCGGAAAAAGTAGGTCAAGGTCATTTTATGAAAGTTTGATCAAAGATACATCCAATATGCAAGTTTGGTACATGTATCACTTATACTTTGCTCAATATTGGCTTTTAAAGGCAAAATCACTCAAGCGGAAAAAGTAGGTCGAGGTCATTTTATGAAAGTTTGATCAAAGATACATCTAATATGCAATTTTGGAACATCTAGCACTTATACTTTGCTCAATATTGGCTTTTAAAGGCAAAATCACTCAAGCGGAAAAAGTAGGTCAAGGTCATTTTATGAAAGTTTGATCAAAGATACATCCAATATGCAAGTTTGGTACATGTAGCACTTATACTTTGCTCAATATTGGCTTTTAAAAGCGAAATCACTCAAGTGGAAAAAGTAGGTCAGATGCTGCATCCAATGCATGGGTCCATCTCGGCATCCAAAGATGAATCACTTGTGCAAGTTTGGTTACTGTAGCATTAGTACTTTGTTAGATACTGAGCTACCCCAAACTTCTTATCCAAATCACTCAAGCGTAAAATGTAGGTCAGATGCTGCATCCGGTGCATGGGTTCACCTCAGCATCCAAAGATGAATCACTTATGCAAGTTTGGTTACTGAAGCATCAGTACTTTGTCAGATACTGAGCTACCCCAAACTTCTTAACCAAGTTACTCAAGCAGAAAATGTAGTTCAGATGCTGCATCTGATGCATGGGTTCACCTCAGCATCCAAAGATGAATCACTTGTGCAAGTTTGGTTACTGTAGCATCAGTACTTTGTCAGATACTGAGCTACCCCAAACTTCTTAACCAAGTCACTCAAGCGGAAAATGTAGGTCAGATGCTGCATCCGATGCATGGGTTCACCTCAGCATCCAAAGATGAATCACTTGTGTCAGTTTGGTTACTGTAGCATTAGTACTTTGTCAGATACTGAGCTACCCCAAACTTCTTAACCAAGTCACTCAAGCGGAAAATGTAGGTCAGATGCTGCATCCGATGCATGGGTTCACCTCAGCATCCAAAGATGAATCACTTGTGCAAGTTTGGTTACTGTAGCATCAGTACTTTGTCAGATACTGAGCTACCCCAAACTTCTTAACCAAGTCACTCAAGCGGAAAATGAAGGTCAGATGCTGCATACGATGCATGGGTTCACCTCAGCATCCAAAGATGAATCACTTGTGCCAGTTTGGTTACTGTAGCATTAGTACTTTGTCAGATACTGAGCTACCCCAAACTTCTTAACCAAGTTTCTCAAGCGGAAAATGTAGGTCAGATGCTGCATACGATGCATGGGTTCACCTCAGCATCCAAAGATGAATCACTTGTGCCAGTTTGGTTACTGTAGCATTAGTACTTTGTCAGATACTGAGCTACCCCAAACTTCTTAACCAAGTCTCTCAAGCGGAAAATGTAGGTCAGATGCTGCATCCGATGCATGGGTTCACCTCAGCATCCAAAGATGAATCACTTGTGCCAGCATTAGTACTTTGTCAGATACTGAGCTACCCCAAACTTCTTAACCGGACGCGGACGCGTGGGGTTATAGCATAATCTCACTCAACTTCGTCGAGGTGAGCTAATGATATCAATGACAATCATTTTTTTTTTTTATTGTGATGTAGTATAAAAAGTCAGTACTTGCCGTCTACAAAATGCTAGTCACACAGTTATCATGAAAAAGTTAATTGAAATATACCGGTATGTGGCAAACAAAATCATAAAATATTCTTATCAACCAGTGAAAATCAGTCTAGATCTGGATACAGACACACTTTTTTCATAATGCCTAAAATATTCCAGGTACCTGATCCCCCTCCCCATCCCTGTATTCAATTATCAAGAAAATATTGTATTGTTTACCTAAATAACTAAACTTACTCTTTGTTCTTTGCCATGAATTTACTGTATGTTGTGCCTTGCAACGGTCCTCCATCAGTAAGTGAATCTTCGCGAGAATTATACTTTGTTCCATCTTTGCCTGAAATGTCACTTCTTTCTCTTCCTCTTTGCACAGAAAATATTTTATTTTTTGAGGAATGTGTCCTATTTCTTTCATTTTCCTCCCTTTTCAATGGACCTGCTCTAAGCTGAAAAATGTCTTCATTACAAAGATTTCCGAACTTATCATGATCATCTAAGTTTTCTATATCTGTGAAAGTGTCCGATACGTTGTCCACCTCCTCTGCAGTTCTTTTATGGAGCTTTAGAATTCTTCCTTTTTTGCGTCCGGCTTCTTTCACGGTATCTTTGTGATAGACAGATCTCCTTTCATCTTTGCTTAATGATAGGTACTTAAAATTATCCCCAAATTTATTAAAAGTTTGATTTGCATCATGTGTAGAAAGCTGAATGGCACGTCTAAAAGTTGCATAAATTGAATAAGATACTCTTCCCTTTGCATGAAGTAGAGATAACATAACTACCATGTACATGTATCTGTAATTAGAAGAATAATACTGTATAAATTAAACTCTACTAAGGACAATCCCCATACGCCTCTGTTGTGTTTTTTCATTCAAAAGACTAATAGGGCAGACAGAAATTATTGTAACGTCATGTGTCACACAAACATTTTGTATCTGCGCATGTGCTACATGACTCCATGGCAATGTTTTGGTTAGTCTGGTGCATGCCTGAGCCACTTTCCGCTGTATTAGGCATGCGCCAGACTAACCAAAACATTACATGTATGTCTTAGAACATGCACAGATACAAAATGTATGTGTAACATGTGACTTCCATCTGCCCAATAGTCTTTTGAATGAAAATACACAACAGAGGCATATGAAGGTGGGTTTCAGGGTCTTTTTTGCCATAGCAGGCAGGGATTTGTTTTGCCTCTTTTTGGGGCCCCATTCCCAATGAAAATAAGTATCTTTTTTTCCCAACTGTGGCTCTAACATTTCCCAATACCATGTACCAGGTAGATGGAATTACATTTTGTATCACCAAAATTTGTGAAATTTACTGGTCCAAAAGTAGCAAAGTTACTGTTACATGATATTTGCCTTAATTTATGTAATCAATACTAATCAAAAATAAGGAAATCAAATTAAAATGAAAAAAAATTGATTTAACATTCAATTCTGATCTTTTGATTATCTAAGCAGTTATTTACTGTATCTATGGTAAGTACTTCCAAAAATATTCTCTCACTTGAGACTGATTTGTCTGCGAAAAAAAGTGTCAAGAAAAATATTGTCTCACCCTGCAGGGTGAGATAAGCCCATTCCGGAAGTGCTTTGAACTGTAACGTCATTGTGGTATAATATGAAAAACAATACATAAAAACCTCTTTTTTTTTCTCTTTTAGATAGTGAGAGAAAAATAATCAATCCCCAGATGTGATCAGGACAGGGAAATCCAACCCTCGTGTCCAGGATTTGCTTTTGTCCATGACTTGGCAAGCCTCGTTGTGGTACCAGCAAATCCTTGACACTAGGGTTGGATTTCCTTGTCCCTGATCATATCTGAGGATAGATTCTATCAGATTCTTCCTTACAGTAAAAATAGTAATATTTTTTTCAATGTCACCCTCTGTCCTCACTATGGCTTTGCCATAATTCATATTTTAAAAACTTAGGGTTTTTTTTATTTTGGGGAAGGTGCCTGTGCCTGTCACATTTGGGAAAATTTACGACATTTGCTGAAATTGGGAAAATTTTTATACAAATTCTCACCAAAGTCTAACACTAAAGTATTATTTATTTACACTGCTAATCCTCTGATTTGCTTGAACTGTACAAGGGATGAATACAAAACTTAAAAGTAGGAACTTAAAACTTAAAAGAAGTAGGACATTTTGTGCTGATTTCAAGGTTTTGCGTCTTATATTTTCTCATGCAATTTTTTCAAAATTCCTTTTTTGGGAATTTCAGAGTAATTTTTGGGGAAAAATAGAAGAAATTTAGCATTGGGAAGGGGCCAAAATTCGGCCCCAAAACAAGGAAAAAAAAAAACACTGTTAAACAGAGTAAGAAATTTAATAGCGTCTTCATTGCACTGTAACTAACAGACATATATCATACACCGTTAGTTACGAGAGTTCGAGATCTACCACAATATATATATTTTAGTCAGAAAAAAATCCAACAAAGTAGAGAAAACTTCGATTTTCCAATTTCTAAAGTGAGCTGTGCGAACAGTACTGGTCAGGAAGTAGTTATCGCCATGCAGTAATTATCTTCGTTTGCCCATTATCTTTGTTTATACTGATGACAGAGACTTGATTCTTTCAGCACTAATACTTCATATATTTATCGAACTGTATATGAAATTTCAAATGAATCCATGCGATGAAAGCTAAGATTTTAGCAGCTAATTTCATGAAAATGTGTTGTCTTCCCCCGAGCCCCCAGGAGCAATGGCGGTGCACCTTGCTGTCTCCTCTCTCAATCATTAAAGAAACTTCAAACTATTTTCAATAATTTTTATCACAACTGATTAGAAAAAGAATAGAGGAATCCAATGGTATTATTTTAGTTGGAATATTGTGCATATTAGACGAGAATGATCCCATGTGGCGATAATTGTTCTCCAAGCTCTTTAAAGAGTGCTTAAAAGTAGCGCATTTAAATTGCTTATAGCACGAAGCTCGCATTTATGGTAACGCGTATATGCACGAGCAAAAGATATACATACTTGGAGCTGAAAAAGTATGGTAACAGGACCGCGGATACGGGTAAAAGTGACCCGATTCCCTTAAACTGCAGATACGAAAAAAATTCTTTAAAAATCCGCGATATTACTTCTCTAATTTCAATGGAAACTGAGGAGCTCTCAGTTTCAAATGCAATGCATGCTTCATAAAGTGTGTGGGGAAAATCTATGATCAGAGCTCGTTGTGTATCTTTGTTTTAAACATGGTTTAAATGGATTATTTTTCACATTTTCAGGTAGGTTCAGTTCAGTTCAGTGTAGTTTCCTCCTATGCATAAGGAGCACCCGATAAATCGGTGAATACAGAGTTGTGCATGTAGAAGTAAATACGGCAGTATTCAGTATAAGCTTATACTTTGGAGAGGTATTATATATATTTGAGAAAGTTATTATTTACAGTAGCGTTAGTTTAACAAGAAGTGAAGATTTCGTATAATACCTAAGTGAGGATGTATAAGTCATGTGTAACTAAGTAGTAAAAATGCTGTAAAATCTATTTAATACTTAACCATTATTTACATTTGCTTTACATATTTACACAAGGCCATAACAATTTATCAAACTTGGCTTTATGCGGTTTATGAGAGATCTGATGATTTCATTCTAAAATAATAATAAAAGATTGTTTTGTGTTAAAAGTGGGTCATTTTGATTTCAATAAAAAATAAGTGAATTGGGTTAAATTAATTCTTGACTTCTATCAGTAATCTAAAATATAACTTAGATAAAAGGTAGTCAAAGTTATTGACGATCAGAAGTATATGCCTGCGTCAGGTTTTTGGCTCTTAAAGTGATATTAGAACATATGAGATAATACTTTTACCTGAAACTTTCCCTAAAAATAAACCATAATACGCCAAAAATAATTTTCAGCTCTTACTGCACACATACGTAAATCAGTTTTGAAGTTGCTATTTTTAGCCATTTGCAGAAACCCTGATTCTATAAATGATCACTTCCGGTAAATATGATGGAGAGACTTATGACGTAGAAAGTTGTACATGAAAGACGAAAGTAGTGTAAACAATGCAATGTACCGTTGAGGTATTGAAGCTGAGTTCGCATTTAATTTGCTCAGTATCACATCTTTTAATAATTTCTTGATCATGTCGAGTATTAATATGTTAATGTTTAATGTTAGTAATTTTCATGCGACCAAGCATCTGTCTGCGTGAGAAAAAAAAGGGGGGGGGGGAGGGGGAAAGGGTCTTGGATGGACTATTTCACACATGATGTCACATCATATTTTCTGTCTGTCCTACTTAACTATTTGTTCTAAACACGCACGATTTGAAACTATGATTGAATATACAGCCCGACCTGTTTCAAACGCAGAAGAGGAGGGGGGTTAACTTGGAATGCGTGCACCTGGAGTTTCAGAACGGGAGGCCCCCTGCCCATCCTTTTATTTAGCTTAGTGTACAACATAGTACTACCTATATTCATATTGTCATATACATCATTCACTTTAATGAAAAATGGCAGATGGAGATATCTTTGGCATAGACGAATTCAGGAATCTAAAATAGGGAGGGCGGATCATAGTGAACATTGAAAACAATCTTTCGGAGAAGCGTAGGAAGGGGATGAGGGGTATAATGACTAAAACAAAATGTTATTAATTAATTTTTACATATATTTTTTTGAATTCATCTTTATAAATAATTATTTCAAAATTCACTTGCATTGGAGCAAGGGATATAGGGTAGACCTTATTTCACGAGCTCCCCAGTGGGTAAAACAGTCCCAGTAAATTTTGATATTATTCTGAGGCTCCAAGTTGATGTCATGGAATCTATTTTAATTAAATTAAGGATCAAATTTTATTCTATCAATATATATGGTCACAATTTTAGGGATTAACAACGAAAAACGATTCGACAATATTCTTTTTTTTTTCTAAATCATTAAGTTATGGTCACAGCTAGCGGTTTTTATGGAATAACATAATAATAAAAGAACGAAGCAATAAATTTATATCTGAAAACACTTTTGAAATACGTCTTCATGAGACGCAATTGATGATAGAAAAGATTTGATGATCTCTCTCTCTCTCAACGACTCAAAACGGACAAATGTGGGTGTGTTGGGGGGGGGGGGGGATTAACCCCCGCAAACCACAATCTAATATTCGGTAAGTGCTAGATCCATAATTCCATATGTAGATACAGAATCTATCAAAAAACAGAGTCTATCAAAATATTGGCCAGCACAATTATTTTTCTTAATCAGAATATAAATCATGTCAAACTTCTGTCCTGAATCTACAGCTGATCGCCAGCCATGAGCATGTTTAGGAATGGTGTGCCCTTTATTTATTTATTTCATTTATTTATTTCATTTTTTTTTTACTTATTATTTTTTTTTTTTTTGCTCAATAAATAAAAAACTATGTTTCAGATATTGATTGTTTTATTCTTGAAACGGTAACCACATGCGTATACACATGTGCGTGTACAGGCAATCACTTTGTCATGTACAACTTCTGACGTCATTTTCTGAAACCCACGAAGAATACAGTCGATCCCGAAAATTTATTGGGTAAATTGACAATAAAGCCTGTGTTTGTGAAACACGAATGCCCCCCGGTGGCATCTTCGTTAGTATAAACTTCATTTTCTGTTAAGTATGTGAAAGGTCAAGGTCAACAATTTTGGTATCAATGGAAAGGTCTTGTCACAAGGAACACACATGTGAAATATGAAAGCCCTATCACTTACCATTCAAAATTTATGCCCAATGTTAAAGTTGTTTCGGACAAACAGACAAACAGACAGACAAACAGACGGACAGGCCAAAAACTATATGCCCCCGAATCTGTGACTCCGGGGGCATAAAAATGTCGATTTCCTCCAAAACCAGGAATTTTTTTTCTGTGGTTACAGCATGAAAAATTTCATTTTTATAGAGCTAATGCTATATACTATTTTCACAGATGTTCTAATATCGCTTTAAACAATGTAGAGCAGAGACCAAGTTCCGAGCCAGGCTCTCAACTTCTTCTTGGATTTTTCTGTTTTTCCTTGAATTTGGAACAAATTCTAAGTTGGAACAGTCTATGAGGAGATACAACAAATGTATGTTTCATTTCAATACACATGCTATATTTTTGGATGGGCAGAGGAAAATACACTGATAATCGAAAGATACACATCGAGCTCTGATCGAAGATTTTCCCCACACACTTTACAAAGCACGCATTTGAAACTGAGGTTGCGCTTATACAAAAAGTAAAGAAGCTCCTCAGTTTTCATTGAACTTATTACTTCTCCGCCAGTAGCTAACTGGTCGGGTACATATTATCACCGGGCACATATTATCGCCACTTCATTTATATCTCCGCATATTGTTGATCAAGAAATTTTGATTTTTTCACCATGATTACATCTTTGAAACATGAAACAGTATACAAAATATCAAATAATTTCATACCTGCAAATACTGAATTTTTTGATAGAAAGTCGGTAAATCTGAATGTATTTCCCCCGCCTCTCCGAGGAAAGGGTAGGTAACTTCATCTTCCTATATCTCGTTGGTTTTTGATTTTTTTGGTATGATTTTTTCACAGATGAAAAGAAGAAAGTTCAAAGATACACATAATATCAAGGCAGTGGCTCCGGATACGAACGTTTGTATCTTTAGACCTATGTCTCGGCGTACGAACATGTTTCTAATTGGTCTGTAACTGTCATGTGACCAATAGATTGAAAGATTCAAAGCTACATCGGTCAAATTTTCTAAGTTTTGGTGACGACTTTTTATTACACTGTACGAAAATTTCTAAGTTTTGGTGACAAGTTTTTATCACAATTTTTTCTAAGTTTTGGTGACGACTTTTTATAAAAATTTTTCTAAGTTTTGGTGACCACTTTTTATCAAGATTTTTTCTATGTTTTGGTGACGATTTGTCTGGTCAAGTTGTCACCTGGTTATGACTTGACTAGACAACTCGTCACCAAAATGGTCAGGTTATGAGTTGTTTTTTTTTGGTTACGAGTTGTCTTGTTACGAGTTGTCTTGGTTACGAAGTGTCCTGATACCATTGAAATATATATGCAGTTGTGTTCGTACACCGAGACATAGGTTTAAAGATACGAACGTTCGTATCCGGAGCCACTGCCTAATATCAATTTTGTTGAAAAAGTGTAAGATTTTCAGTAAGAACAGATAGAGGTGGCGATAATATGTACCCTTCCTTCTTTCAAACTTTGCTAAACCCCGACATTCACAAATCACCGATAAACAAGAACAGATTATCAGATTTTCATGAAAATTAGATGAAATGTTTATCAAGGGTTCTTCTTCCATCTTTGCAAATTTCATCAAATTTCACAAAGAAATAAAGATTTTAGAGCAAAAAATGTTGAAAAAAGTGGCGAAAATATGTGCCCGGCCAGTACTGGTCGGGCACATATTATCGCCACTTTTTAAAATGTTGAAAAAAGTGGCGATAATATGTGCCCGACCAGTACCAGGTCGGGGAAATGGCAAATCTTGCTATTAAAGCTAAATCTAGCTTTAAAAGCTTGTTCTAGCTTTAAAATGGACCAAATTGAGCAGTATTATTTAGAATGTGTGAAAATAAAGACGTTACGCACTTGCGCCTCTACGGATATCGTAATGTTTACGTACGAAAACGAACATTGGATCTTAAAATCGGAAACTCAGCGTTGCATTTACAAGTGCAGCTGCACATGTGCATTCAAGGAAAAGGTAAATATTCACTTGTTTACACATTAAATGACTTACCTTTGTAGATTTAATGTCCTATTTTTTTAGAAAAATACATTTGACTTGCAAATCCGCCATTTTTAATTTAATTATCTCAGTGGATTCACTGTTTGCAAGAGAAAAGATCAACTAGCAGACGGATATGCATTATTCCTGTGTAAAAGTAGAATGGAGGAAGACGTATTTCACCTGATACAAATTCTTTAAAAAATTTGATAATTTAAATTTTTAATCCTCATTTTGTTTTCATTATACATAACTTAAATGTAATTGTTCAAAACATGAAAATAAAATGAAAAAAAATCAATTTTTAAAAGATTTAATTAAAATGCAAAAACAGGAACGGCATCCTACTTTTATACCGGAATACTGCACATCCGTCTGCTAATTGATCTTTTCTCTTGCAAACAGTGAATCCACCGAGATCGGTAAATTAAAAATGGCGGATTTGCAAGTCAAATGTATTCTTCTAAATGAATAGGACATTAAATCTACAAAGGTAAGTCATTTAATGTGTAAACAAGTGAATATTTACCTTTTCCTTGAATGCACATGTGCAGCTGCACTCGTAAATGCAACGCTGAGTTTCCGATTTTAAGATCCAATGTTCGTTTTCGTACGTAAACATTACGATATCCATAGAGGCGCAAGTGCGCAACGTCTTTATTTTCACACATTCTAAATAATACTGCTCAATTTGGTCCATTTTAAAGCTAGAACAAGCTTTTAAAGCTAGATTTAGCTTTAATGGCGAGCTCCGCTGCAAAGGCCAGAAGGGCCTTTGCGAGCAAAGCTCGCCCTTATGGTAACGCATATACACTAAACTTTATTGAGAAAAGATGCTGAATCAGTGAATGAGAATGTACTACTATGCTTTCAAAAACTTTCGAAAAAACGAAACGAAATGGAAACCAAACGAAATGAAACAAACGAAACGAAACAAAACGAAATGAAAACGAAACGAAATGAAACGAAATACACATGTAGGAACAAAATGAAACGAAATATGAAGAAACGAAATTTATTTATTGGCTAGTTTATTCTCTTTTTTGTTATTTTTAAGGGAGGAGGTGTTGAAATATCTGTTTTGAATTGAGAATGAAAGATCCATAGGAGAATGGATGGTCAGGATACCTTTTCAATATAAATAATCAAATACATGTATGAGTATTAGTGAATATTTAATTTTCAAATCCTTACCACAGATATTCTTCTTCCTTGCTTCCCTGTGGTATTTGCGCTTTTATGCCTCATATATGTAAACTTCAGTTTAACATCCCCTTTCATCCCCTTTAAATCTAACCCCTTTTCTTTAAAAAGATTTGAAAATAAAATATTCACCAATATTTTTTTCATATTTAATTATTTATATTGAATAGTTATCCTTACCATCAAACCCCTTCTGGATCTTTCATTCTCACTTTCAAAACGGATAATTCATCCCCCCCCCAAAAAAAAAACCACCAGTAAGTAAATTTCATTTCTTCATACTTCGTTTCATTTTGTTCCCATTTCGTTTCATTTCGTTTCGTTTTCATTTCGCTTCGTTTCATTTCGCTTCGTTTCATTCCATTTTGTTTTGTTCAACTTCGTTTCGTTTCCATTTCGTTTCATTTTCATTTCGTTTCGTTTCCTTTCCATGTCGTTTCGTTTCTTTTCGTTTCGCATTTTACAGGTACCCCGCCTTATACTACTCTTTTTTGGTAATCATCAAACAGAAAGTTTTGTAAGATAAGATATACCGTCATATTCTATAATGCAAGAAACAGAAAGATCTTTTTTATTTTATTTTTATTTTATATAGTCATATTTAGTTTCTCTCCGCTCGCACAAAAAGGCTTTGCCTTGATTGACATATTTTAAGTAAATTTCATTTCATTCAGGGATGGCGTAGCTCAGTTGGTAGAGCGCTCAGTACGTCGACTCGTGCCCAGTGAAGCATGCGACTGACCGGCATCGAATCCGACGAGCGCCAGGTGGAGGGAAGATTACCAACTTAGAGCCTCGCCAGGTGTTGTGGGCTAACACCTTGTATATAGCCAAGTAACCCCAGCCTAGTCTTTCGGAAGGGACTATAAACAGGGGTCCCGTGTCTCGGATAGGCGTAGGCACGTAAAAGAACCCTCACTGCTTCGGGTGGGTCCGTTGCATAGGTCAAAATTCTAACATACAGCTTACGTCTTCGGACGGTACGCCTAGTAGAGGCGGAATCTATGACTGAACTGAACTGAACTGATTAGCTAGATTTGCCGTTTCCCCGACCTGAGTACACTTCTGAGGAATTTCCCTGAATTTCAAGCCCTGACTAATGTCAATTTTTTCAACTTTCTAGACATTTGAGGCCACTAAAATTAAGCATCATTTGCTGTCTGTCAGGCTGTGGAAATAACTCACATTACGATGTCCCCGATCCACTGATGACACACCTGAACTGAGGAATTTCAAGCTAACAACGAAATTCAACGAACACCATCCCCGATATTTACTGCTTTGACTTCTGTTTAAACATAGACTTATTAAATAAGTCCTTGCTTCAACTCGCAAACAAGGTCATACATACATTTTAGAGAATTTCTGAATCAAATGGACAAAATATTCATTCTCATTAAATAATTTCTTTAAAAGTATGGTCTTGATCTGTGATAAATAACCTCAACATCATAGATATTATTTCACTTATTTTGATGAAGTATAGAAATATGTAGTATAAATGTTCAATTAATAGAACATATCTAGCTTTTCGTTTATCTTGATTCCTAACAAAGGCCACAAACTCGTGCTTGAGAGGTTTTGCTAACTGAAAAAATTCAAAATTGCCATTTTTGATTGGTCCGTTTTCTGTTTTGTTTAAAATCACATCTACAAGTTTGAATTTTATTAAATGTCTTATATAGTTACTAAAGATGTCATAAAAACAATATTATGCTAAAACTGAATCTTTCTCTTATATATCTGATCAACTGAATATGCCACATTTGGTCTTTTTCATTTTGACTAAAATGAGGGGGAGTCTAAATACTGCACTTCCCGTGAAGTATCGAGCGAGGACTTTTAATAAATTAATATGTGTTTTGTACGTGTGTTAAAATTGCAATTAGGCCATACCAAATAAATTAAATGTTCTTTGGATTTCCCGCATCATATTTTTCAAAATTCAAAAAATAATATTATAAAAATAAAATGCTCGCCCGCACCACTAAATTTCTGGCTCAAGAAATTTTAGGGGTCGGTTCTGATTTCTGCAAATCTTAAAGCTTCTAGAAGTCTCAGATTGTGCAAATTTGGAAGAAAATGATACTTCTTGTGTTTGACAAAAAATGTTGGGGGCAAATTTGTTGTCCCATATACATGGCACTAAAAGTCAAGGAGGGGGAATGTTGGAAAATCTTTTCTGTACTGCTATGTACCAGGCTTCCTAGTCACCAGATTCCTGTGGGGATTCCTTTTTCAGCACGGAAAACATCAGAAATGTATTACTGGGGTAACCTTTGTCAAGAATAACATTATTTCACTCGCTCGCACCTTAAGAACTGCAATACTTAAAAATAAAAGAAAATAATTATATTTTCGCTCGCTCGCACTCTTTTTTTCTCAAGAAAATCCGAAGAACATTTAGTTAATTTGGTATGGCCTTACTTCGATTTCAGCCCATTTTTGGTATAATATGACTGTACTATATATATTTTTAGCCTTTATTTCTCTGCATGCTCAGTGGCGTAGCTACCGGTACCACGTATGATTCCATCCACACAAACTTCTACCAGAGATCGGTTAGCTATAGACCGGGAGGTTTGGCCATCCACATTTTCCCGAAATTTCGGATTTGCACTAGAGACTTTTTCTTTAAAAGCTATAGTTGCCAGAATACCGCAGAATAAATTAACTATTTATTCTTGTCTTAATACATGTTATATATGCCCTTATATCTTTGTTGTATGAATATCTATGTACTTACGATATTTTTGAATTCTTTTACTGGACAACATGTATTTTCTTGAAATTTCAACTTTATTGTAAAGAGTGTGATCCAGACATGTTTTCTTTCAAAATTGCATACTTAAAACGTGATCGCACATTATTCTAGTTTTTAAAATGAGAGAGGAATTAGAATAAGTGTGTGTGCGCTTGTTTTCCAATCTCATTGTTGCCTTATTATTATGTATCATGTTTCTGTCTAATGAAATAAATACAGTTTAAACTAACTATTTATTCGTAGAGATCAAAGTACTACTCTGGGTCCCTGTTAGTGTCTACATATATATATTTGCCTGAACGATTATGTTAATTGTTTCCATGGAACAAATTGAGGAAAAAAATTCCCAACGATATCCCAGTTCAAAATTTCAAATGTTGTTTAAAACTTCAAAAGGAGATTGTGAATTGTTATAAAAGGGTTCCAAATACAGAGAAAGTAAATTCTTTACATGGAACCAAAATTTCAAAATTATCATGTACTGTACTCGTGTGAGGAATATGCAAGACGTTGGGCAAAGAGAGAGGATGTACAACTCGACACCCTTTCCGAATGGAGAAAATGAATTAGAGGGTTACTTTTATCTATAATTTATAACTTACAAGCAACTGTGAACACCAGATTCGAGTCTATCTTTAAAGACCCTGCTGTTATCACAGAGCTAACCTACCTCCAAGAGCATTACGTCATCACACCAGCAGACAAAGCCTCCAATAACTACACATTTACATGCAAAAAGTACTATTTCGACAGTCTTGTTAAAGAGTTGGGTTTGAATTCGACACCTGGAAATCCTACTTACACTCCTATACACCTTTCTGCCTCGGAAATAATAGATAACGATAAATCAGCTCTCACTTCCCTTGGCTTTAACACAAACAATTTAGATTTAGATTTACCATACTTATAATGCATACCTAAAATGCATAAAAATCCGTACAAACAACGTTCATCGCTGGTTCCTCAAAATGTTCAACCAAATCTGTATCGATCTTACTCACCACTTTGTTCAAGAAAAGTCCGATTCTAAAAATAATTAAGTACACTGAAGCAGATATTATTCAGATGTTAAACTTCCTGATCGACAACATTTTTGTGGTGTTTGGAGGAAAGGTCTTCCAGCGCATTGTCTGAAATCCTATGGGAAATAATTGTGCCCCACTCCTTGCCGACATTTTTCTTTACTCGTACGAAGCTGAATTCATTCAATCTTTGGTCTCTGAAGGGGACAGATACGTAGCTTTTAACTTTAAACTTCACTTACAGATACATAGACGATGTGCTGTCTATCAATAATCCAAAATTCGCGGATTACCACAGCAGAATCTATCCTTCGGAGCTTGAAGTTAAGGAAACCACAGAGACAAATTAATAATTAGCATCCTATCTGGACATGATGTTGTCCTACGACACAGATGGTCACATGAACATCTCACTATATGACAAACGTGACGACTTCAATTTCAACATCACAAACTTTCCTTTACTGAGTAACAACATCCCTTCATCGCCTGCTTATGGCGTGTTCATATCTCAGTTGATACGTTATGCCAAAGGAAGTACCAAATATACAGATTTTGTTCTGAGAGCTAGGCGTTTTTCAGATAAGCTTCTCAGTCAGGGATACGTTTGTGGCCGACTAACCTCGCCACTGAGGAAGTTCTACGGTCGATATGGGAAACTCGTCATACATTATGATGTCCCACTCTCCAGAGTGGTGGACGATATTCTGTTTTTGACCATTTGAACCATCCAACCACCGAATATACTTGTATCTTCCGAAATGGAAGTAACCGCATGTGACAATTCTACCGAATTGAAGTGACGGGTGTTGCATGCAAGCAGGAGATGCTGACTCTTCCTGGGCAACTGGTCTCGCTCCCATATTGGGAATTCGCTTCTTTTCATACACGTATGGTGGAGGTTTTTCTTTGTTTGCTTCGGCTCTTGTTTTATCCTGGTTTTGTATGCCTTCGGTTTATGATTTTCTGAATTATCGATTTTGTACTATGTATTGGGGTATGGTCATTGTCCATATTTGTCATACAACAGTTCCCGTAGATCTTCTTCAAAATATTCACTTAATGACATTCAAACCTTTGGCATATTTTTTTTCATCTAGTGTTTCTTTTACTATGAAAGTCTTGATACATCGTCATGTTTTGTTATTTAGACAGTAAAAGAAGGGAGGAGATCTCCAACAAGACCCCGTTGCAGCATCAACAGCAAAACACCAAAACACCCGATGCAAAAACACAAAAGACGAGTACAGCACGAGACGGAAAAGAGACACACGACATGTAAACATCAAACACAAAAGACTACACATAAACAGACGAGACCAATGGGCAACCGGTGCCGACTTTGGTCTTGACTGAACTTCTTCCCCGCTTGCGACTTTTTAAAACAAGGTTCAAAACGACGTTTTTAGAATGCTTGAAGTTTCTTCTTCTGAAGAAATTTGATTTCCATAATGTCCAAAAACACGAGTTGTCAATATTTGAAAGAAAATTTCGCATAAGTATATTTTTCGTAAGTGTACAAAAAAAAAAAAGAATTCATAAGAAGAGGCGCACAGTTTGTTTCCATTAGAATCCCAAATAAGTACCCGTTAATATTGTCTGCGAACTTGTCAAAGATGTTGTCCAAAAGGAAGGACAAGACTGGCATTGTACAGTTAAAGAGAGATCATGATTATTACATGTATGAAAAGAATTCCATCGTTATACAAATGTGTTTACTTATAAATCTTTTACCAAAAATACCAGTCCTTTTCATCAGCTTGTGTAAGTAAGCCTCAAATATGTCACACGTGAAGGGTTTCATTCTAGAGAAATTATCATAATTATATTGAAAGTTGATTAAGTAGATTTGATTTAATCAATCGCATTCCCTATTATTTTGTTAGTGATGTATTATGGATCAGTTTCACGGTATTTTATTTAGTCTAATTCTTGCGGTGTTCTTCCATTGCAGGGAGTGCTGATGTATGATTTCTAGAAGCGTACACGCGTATATTGCATGTGTTAGCAATGCGAAATTAGACCAGTTTACTTTCCTTAATGTATTGAAATTATGAAAATATTTTGTCAGAGCTCTGCTGACTGATGCGAGGTCAGGTGATTGTATGGTTTATAGAGACTGAAGAGATCTATCTCGCTTCCATTTAAAATAATTTCTAACTTGATCAGTTGCGGAAATAAATAACCCATGTAAACTGATGATCCGATCATCACAGGAATAGAAATTGTAGTACTATATACTTATAACTTCTACTTTCAACATCACCTTTACATCAGATCTAATCGTACGCATAGAACAAGACGTAAGGATGACAGCCATAATGGAAATAATAGGAGAGAATGTGCTTGGTAAAAACGGGAGAAAAGTAGATGTTGTGACTCTATGTAAAGATAAAAATGCCATAGGTAAGACCTGGTATAAAACACGTATATAATTTTGAAATAGAAGCAATTATGTATTATACTCCTTTTGCCTTCATTATTACTGAGTGTATGGCTGCTTCTCAAAATGACTTATGTACTTTTTGTTCTCGTGGTTTGTGATGATATGTCAATGAATTTCTCCCTTGCAAAAATGATATGAGTAGACGGATAGTAAGCGAAACTATGTTCCATTTAGAAAAGTTATGCATGTATGATACATAAAACGGCCTATTAAAATCAGTATGACTTGAATATGAGTTTATTAGTTTGTCATAAATGTAGAGGTATTTTTTTCTTTTCGTACACACCAAATAAAATTATATTTGACATGATAAAAGTTACAACTTTACAGCAGTTTAATACCAGTCTACAAGGAAATATTTGAAATCGATGGTGAACCTCCGTATTGAAGATAAAGCTCAAGGAGTTTTAATTTCCTTGTCAGAATTGCATAAGGATTCTTAAGACATTTTTATAAATAGACGAGAGAGAGAGAGAGAGAGAGAGAGAGAGAGAGAGAGATTTCAAATACATTGTTTCTTTTGAGACTTAACAAACTGGGTTTCATATGAGGCCGGAGTTGATTTCTGAAAGAACTTTAGTTAAAATGATGGATACAGATTTTGTGAAGCATTTTGACGATCCAGGTAGAAAGATTTTTGCCTTTTTGGAATAAAGAAAAAGTAATTCTATGTCTAATTTACTGAGAACAGATTTGTGATGTTCAGTTACTTTTATGTAGAAAATAAGTTGGAGCTTAGGTAGGATTTCCTTGTTGAATCTAGACCTAGTTCCTTTTTGAGACTGTCAAAGTAATACTTTTTATAACACCGGTACTTTTCACATGTAAATGTGCAGTTGTTAGGTGCTTAAATTATCAACTGGAGCAATGACAAAATGTTCTCGTAGAAAGGAAGGGTCTCTGGTTTCATCAGAGGAAAAGGTGCTCAGAGACATCATGCATCAGATAATGCAGAATTGGGCTACTGACGCTGTCAATACAGAAAGTTTAAAACCCGATACAATGAAAATATGAAATACATCTAATTGTCCTCAATGTTGAGACAGGGAAATTTTAGGTTAGAACCTTCCAATACATCAAATTCTGAAGCATTGATGGGATTTGACCTTGACGCACGACCTGAACTGACGGGTGTTGTTAAGCAAGCAGGAGATACTTACTCTTCCGGGCACCTGATCTCATCTTCATTAGGGATTAACTTGTGTTCATAAAATCTAATGATTTTTCTTTGCCTTCTCGACTATGAGACTGAATAACTGATGGGTACTTCTTTAATGTTTATTAGTAGCGTGTTTTTGTATTTAATATGATTCTGTATGCTCTCAATGCTTGTAAATGAGTTCTGGATTCTGAGTTTGGGTTTTGTGTTTGACCTTCTGACCCAATGAATTATACTCCTTTGAAAGTAGAAAAGGTAGAAATAACTGAAATATTTCCAACAAGGCAACGTTGCAATACATGAAGGAAGACTTTCACTCAAAACTTCAGGGAAAATCATTACACACTAAATAACAACGTAATATCACGAAAGTGACTATAAAAGAGCTTCCAAACTATCACCAAGTTGGTAAATCGAATACAATATCTGGCAAACAATAATCAAGGACATGATCATATGAAGATAAAATGTCATTGCAGAGACAGCTGAAATTTTACACTGTTTGTAGTGAAGGTTATTAACTCATCCGTCGATGCTCAATTTGGTGTACTCTATTGTGAGTGCTGTTGAGATTGTCGTCAGGATCTTCTTTACGTATAATTATTCTCCGTATCATTTAATCGTACTAGAAAATTCTAAAAGGCACACAAAGCAATTTCACAGTAAGGAAAGGAACTGGAAGAGCAAAACTACCTGTAAGTAGAGCGTCAGTGTCGTCAGCGTCATACGTTATACTCACATTTTTATATTGTTTGACAGGCTTGTATTTTTCTGCACATTGGTGTCCACCTTGCAGAGCATTCACACCTGTACTGGCAGAAACATACAACAGAATGTCCAGTAAATTTGAGGTGATATTTGTCAGTAATGACCGTGATGAATCATCGTTCCAGCAATATTTTAGACAAATGCCATGGCATGCTATACCTTATTACGGAGAAACAAGGGTTTGTATTATAAGGCAACTTTTCATAGTATTTAGGAATTGAAAGCCATTTCAATAACATATACTGTAAATATGGTTATTTTCGCCGGGGGAATTCGTGTTGTGGGAAATTTTGCGAAGTCGGGAGTATTCCCTCTAGTTTTCACACTGGTTGTCATTTTCAGACGGGGGTTATTTTCGCGGTAATACAATCGCGAAAATTACACCCATGCGAAATTTCATCGTTTACGCTATGCCGGGGTGGCATTTACTATATTGAATGTTATGTCCTAGTAACGCAACATTCACCAGCAACTTACCAAGAAAACCCACTTGTAACCCAAAATAACATCGAAATTAAAGGAAGTTAACATTTTATTCAACTTTCCTACTGACTCGGTCCTACATGAAATATGGAGACGCGCACTCTCTGCAAAGAAATTGCACAAATTTGAATCTAAAAAAATAGAACCAGAGGGCGCTACTGAACTGAATTTTGGATGTGTCTGAAAAGCGCTCTGACTGGAAACATCACTGGTGAGGATTATACTCTCCGAAACACGTGCATTAAAATTGGTTTGAAATTTTGGTCAAGAAGGCAAAGAGTCGGAACACTTCTTCATTATTGTTAACAAACCCAATAACAAAACAGGACAACACAAATACATGTAGTTGAATGTAGACGAGATCTTCAGCAAGACCAACTTACAGGACCATAGTAGAACGCAAATGCAGGGTGCAACGAACACCAAACAAAACAACTTAAAATAACAGGGGACTATACGATACAGACAACACCCACACAGAACGGACCAACAATGTTTTAACATTGTTGGTCCGTTCTGTGTGGGTGTTGTCTGATTCAATTGAAGACGTTTACGTCTTCAATTGAATAGCATCATTTCAAAACAGATAAACTGGCAGCATGGACCAGACATGCACGTTTCGGGTACTTAATTCTCGTCAGTGATCCACAAATCTAAACAATGTAGTATGCCTAAAAGTGTGAAAATTAGCATGTCCACATACTTACCGAAAGACGTAGCAGGATGGGTGGGATATGGTGCTACAGGTCCCACATTTTAGAAATTTCTAGAAGTTTTGATGACAAATTTTAGAATGCGTTGAAGAAACGATCAACCGAAATTGATCGAACTTTGCTCATGTGCCCTCGGGGACTCCTGGTCCACCAGCAGTGACACTCACCAAGTGGTACAAATGTTAAACGTCTTCAAATTGAATGGCATCATTTAAGAACAGATAAATTGGCAGCATGGACCAGACATGCACGTTTCGGATACTTAACCCTCGTCAGTGATCCACAAATCTAAACAATGTAAAATGCCGAAAAGTGTGAAAATTAACATGTCCAAAAACGTGCCAAAAGACGTAGCAGGATGGGTGGGATATGATGCTTCAGGTCCCACATTTTAGAAATTTCTAGAAGTTTTGATAACAGAAATTTTAGAATGCGTTGAAGAAATTGATCGAACTTGGCTACATGTGCCCTCGGGGATTCCTGGTCTACCAGCAGTGACACTCACCAAGTGGTACAAATGTTAAATCAGACGTACAAAAATGATACACGAATGAGAATACATAAACCGAGGAAGGCGAATGCTAACTTGTGACCGACTTTGTCTTTTAGTGAATGGTGTGGTTACCTCCCCCCCCCTCCAAAAAAAAAAAAAGACACACACACACAACCTCATACAAATAATTTAAGTCAAAACATACAAATTGCGTCAACATTATATATTTTTGGATCAATTATAACTTTGTGACATCATTAAACAATGCATTGAAACCATGACATTTCTTTTGTAATTGCATTATCCCTGAACTATTGGGACTCCCTCTTCTAAATTCCAAACATGTATTTCGAAGTCAATTTTTTAAAGTCAACCTATTGACTTCCTCTATTTCTGCTCATCATCATCGAAAAAGGGACATTAAGCAAGCGAATTCGGAACTCTTACCGGTACTGAGTAAGACTTATAGACAAATATTATCAGTGAAACAAGATAGAACACATATAAAACTAGGAAAACTATATCTACCCAGTGCCTTCTTAGTAAGGTTTATAACAAATGGTTGGGTTTCCGAATAACAACTCTCCCACTTCCCCGAATACACATAACTCATACGAGATTGGTGTAAAACAAAAACATTCTCACTGCAAGGTGACACACCATACAAGACAGAAATACGTAAGTTCCTTGGTAGCACGAAAGTCACGGAACCTGACCTTTTGACCCCAAAATCAGTAGGATACATCTTTGATGCACGGGGACAGTTCTAACACTTTTCATGATGATATATGCAATGCATGCTCTGTCACCGGACTCGCATTTGAAATTTATTTCATTGAGCATACCATGTGTCATATAAACATGTTTTCAACTTTTAGGATCTACTTAGTGAAATGTACAGAGTGCGAGGCATCCCATATTTGGTAATACTTGGGCCTGACGGTAGAAAGATCAGTGATAAGGGCAGAGAAGTGATAATGGAAGGGAAACTGGAACGTCTGATAGCAAGCTAAACGCAAACCAAAAATAATCGGAACGCAACCAGAATGAACGCAAACACAACAACAAGCGAGGTCCTACACCGATTCATACATGTATATGATTTTCCGAAAGTTCTGTATATTACACATTGATGCTATAAGTTTGCATAAACATCAAGACAATTTATTAATGACGATATATTTCTTTTGTTTTATCAACTTTTTTTTTTATTTCTTTCTCGTTGTCGCTCTCTATTTGTTGACATGGTAGGTTTACGAGTTGTCTCCCCTTTTCACATCTTTTGATATATGTGTTGCGATGTTGTTACTGCAACATTGTCTTATTCGGGGATCTTCCAGCATTTTAGTCGGAACTGGATACAAAACGAGAAATAGCGTTATCAGACAATAAAGAGAACCACTTCTACGTTTTGATTTGACTATGTCAAAAGTAAAGCATTCGATTTTCCCTACTCGAGATTTTGTTTGTGTCATTTATATGTCATAGACATAAAAAGTACCCATCAGTTATTCAATCTCAAAGTCGAGAAGGCAAGGCAAAATCAATTGGAACGGTTGCGAACCTCGGAATGAATAACATTCCGAAGGGAAACCAGGTGACCGAGTACGTACGTAGAGCAAAACACATTATATTGTCCATATTTATATAGAAAATGGGAAAAGAGAGAGTCAATCATACATGTTCTTACTTTCAAACACTGCATGATATGATATACAATTTTTGTTTCATTTACAGTTAAAGTTAATCAACACTTTATGAATTGAGTTTCGAAATTCTTTTATACTGATAAGATATAGAACGACTTTTTAAAAATAGATTAAGGGTCTGTTCGTATTTCATCTGAGATGTACTTTTGAATATAACTTTCCACTGGATTTGATGGTATCATCTTCCTTCCGCCAATTGTTTGTTTCCTCTAAACATATTTAACACTAATACACTCTCTCCAAGTACTTGTGCCTTAAGTAAAAAAAAAAAAAAAAAAAAAAAAAGGAAAAAAAAAAATCGATCAACTTTCAAAGTATGGTTCACGTATGTTGAAGTACATAGTATTTTGTATTTTTCAGTCTGAAATGTTGTACTGAGTTTAAAAATATCCAACAAACAGTGTCTAGTAGGTTTAAGTTGACTGCATGTATAAATTATTTGTTGTGGAAAAAGCTTCTAATGATGATTTATAATAGTGACCAATATGAACAATGACAATACACAATACAAAATCGATAATTCAGGAAATCACAAACCAAAGGCACATGGAATCAGCAAAAACAGGAGCCAAAGCAAACAAACAAAAACCTATACCACAAGAAAAGAAGCGAACTCCCAATTAAGAGTGAGGCAGAAATATCACGTCCGGTTACTTCCATTTCGGAAGATTCACGTATAGACTGTGGTTGGATGGTTCAAATGGTCTAAGACAGAATATCAGACAAATAATTCAGCATCCTATTTGGACATTATGTTGTCCTACGACACTGATGGTCACATGAACACCTCACTCTATGACAAACGTGGCGACTTCAATTTCAGCATTACAAACTTTTCTTTTCTGAGTAGTAACATCCCTTCATCGTCTACTTATGACGAGTTCATATCTCAGTTAATACGCTATGCCAGAGCAAGTACCAAATGTACAGATTTTGTTCTGAGAGCTAAGCGTCTTTCAGATAAGCTTCTCAGTCAGGGATATTTTTGTGACCGACTAACATCTTCACTGAGGAAGTTCTACGATAGATATGGGGAACTCGTCATACACTATGATGTCCAACTCTCCAGAATGGTGGATGATATTCTGCCATAGACCATTTGAACCATCCATCCAAAGATTGTACTCTATGTCTTCCGAAATGGAAGTAAGCGGATGTGACAGTTCTACCGCATTGAAGCGGCGGGTGTTGCATGCAAGCAGGAGATGCTTACTCTTCCTAGGCACCTGGTCTCACTCCCACACCGGGAGTTCGCTTCTTTTCATATGATGGAGGTTTTTGTTTGTTTGCTTTGGTTCCTAATTTATCCTGATTTTGTAGCATCATATCCCACCCATTCTGCTACGTCTATTGGTACATTGTTGGACATAATAATTTTCATACTTTTTGGCCATATTACATTGTTTAGACTGAGGATCACTGACGAGGGTTTAGTACCCGAAACATGCATGTCTGGTCCATGCTGTAAATTTATCACGTTTTAAATGATGCTATTGAATTTAAAGACGTTTAACATTTGTATGCCTTCGGTTTCTGATTTTCTGAATTATCGATTTTGTGCTGTATACAGGGATATGGTCAATATCCATATTTTTCATTCACCATTCTGGACAATCTGAATCATGTTTATTAGGAGAGAAAATAACTTTAGCAGAGGCAGGCATTGTTGTAAAGTCATTAAAGCATGAAAAAAGTCCTGGTTAAGACGGCTTTACAAATGAATTCTTCAAATTCTTTTGGAAATCATTGGGTCCCTTCTTAGTCCGTTCTCTAAATTATGCATTTGAAAAAGGTGAATTATCAGTAACTCAAAATGAAGGTGTAATCACATGTTTGCCAAAAGACAATAAACCCAAACACTTTTTAAAAAATTGGCGCCCAATTACTCTTCTTAACACAAGTTATAAGATCCTTTCAGGTGTTTTAGCAAACAGACTAAAACCAAAATTAGATAAGTTGATATCAAAAGATCAGACAGGTTTTATACAAGGAATACATAGGTGATAATACAAGGTTAATTTATGATATCTTAAATATAACAGAGGAAGAAGAAAAGGTCTCCTTCTTCTTATAGATTTTGAGAAGGCCTTTGATTCTGTGTCTTGGAATTTCCTTTATAATGTTTTGAAATAATTCAATTTGGGGGACAAATTTATGTCATGGATAAAGGTACTAAATAATGGCATATTCTCTAAAATAAACCAAGGGGGCAATTTATCAGAAAATATAAATCCTGAGAGAGGCTGCAGACAAGGTGACCCAATATCTTCATATTTATTCATACTGTGCGCTGAAATTTTGGCAATAAAGATAAGAAATGATAAAGATATCAAAGGTATAAAAATTGATAGGTTTGAATATAAGGTATCACAATACGCCGATGATACAACGCTGATGTTAGACGGTTCAGAAAAATCACTCAATAGATCTCTTAATACCCTTACGTGGTTTGAAAAAAATTCAGGTTTAAAAGTAAACTTTGATAAAACTCAAGTTATATGGATTGGGAGTCAAAAATATAGCAATAAAGTAATGTGCTCGCAGTGGAAACTATACTGGGGTCAAACAAAATTCAAATTACTGGGTATTAATTTTGATGTTAATCTTGAAAGCATATGCGAAATGAAGTATAGGGAAAAAATAAGAAAGATCGAAAACATAATAAAACAATGGAAACATCGAAAGATAACTCCTGTAGGAAAAATTGCACTAATCAAATCGTTACTTATTTCTCAATTGAATCATCTGTTTCTCTCCTTGCCAAGTCCATCAAAAAATATGTTTAAATCAATTGAACACACTTTTTATAACTTTATATGGGATGGAAAAAGCGATAAAGTAAAGAGGGAAACATTGATCAAGTCCTACGAAGACGGGGGTCTAAAAATGATAGACATTCAAGCATATAATTTAGCTTTAAAAACAACGTGGACAAGGAAAATACTAAACTCTGAAGGATTATGGCAGAATATTTTATTTCAAAGCATTAACAAAGAGTTTCTTTTAAAATGTGGAAACAAATATTTAGAAAATTGTGTTCAATCTTTAAAAATAGATTTTGGAAGGAGGTTCTTCTTGCCTGGAAAAATGTTATTCAACATGAAATATCAGATCGAGGTCAGATAACAAATAATGTGGCGTACATGCCTCTCTGGTTTAATGACAATTTCAAAATTGGAGGGGACATCATGTTTAATAAAGAACTATTCAGAAATGGTTTTATTTATGTGAATGACTTTCTTGACGACAATGGGTTGTTTATCACATATGAATATTTGGTTTCGAACTTTCAAATTAAAACAAACTTTTTGGATTTTCTTAGCATAAAATCATCTATTTCCCACTTTGCAAGCAAAGCGAGATACGTAATGCAAAAAACACCTTATCCTTTTATCCCACCAAAAATGAGATTAGTTCTTAAGTCAAATAAAGGTTCGAAAGATATGTACAATGTTCTAAAATTCAAAAACGGCGATGACGTAATTATCAATAAATGGTCTAGTCAAACACATATTGGCGATATTGATGACTGGAAAAATTCTAGATCCGAAGCTAAAATGGTTTCAATACAGGATTAACAGGCATATCTTAACAACCAATAAAACTGCTTTTAAAATGAATCTTGGAGATGACGAACTATGTTCTTTTTGTCATGCAGAAGTAGAAACTATAATACACTTGCTTTGGAATTGTCATTCAGTGCAAAATTTGATTAAAGATTGTGCTCAGCGCTTAGAAAGCTTTCATATCGATTTTGATTTATCATTAAAAAAGTTTATCTTAGGTCCATACAATAATGATCCTGAAAGTCTATTTATACTAACCCTAAAATATTATATATATCGCAAAAAGGTCAGAAATGAACATTTAAACACTAGAGATTTCCTTCTATCTTTAAAGCTTCAATATGAAGCATACAAACAAATATTCAATAAAACTGAAAAAAGAGAGATTTTCTTGAGGGATTGGACTATATTAGAATCAATTTTTTAACAGTGTAACACATTACATATTTTATACAAATAGAGAGCATTTGTGTATTAATATTTTTTGATGTTGTTTAATATACTAGTATATAAATCAAATATACAGTTACAATAAAAAGAATAAAATTGTTGTAAGTTTCATCCAAGAACATTTCCTGATGAGTATGCACTACCAAATATAATTATCCTGTTAACATCTGTACTGTGTATGAAATATTTTTATCACACGTATATTTAACAATGTCCATCTTGTAAACTGTATCATGTGTGACTGATATATGTTCATATCTTGTTTGTTGATATGTATATATGTGACTCAAAAATGAAAAAAAAAAAGAAAAAAAAATCTGGACAATGGGACATCATATTGTATGACGTTTTCCCCGTATCGACATTAGAACATCATCAGTGACGATGTTAGTCGATCACAAACGTATCCCTGACTTAGAAGCTTATCTGAAAGACGCCTAGCTCTCAGAAAAAAATCTGTATATTTGCTACTTGCTCTTGCATAACTTATCAGTTGGGAGGTGAACACACCATGAGCAGGCGATAAAGGGATGTTGCTACTCAGAAAAGGAAAGTTTGTGATGCTGAAACTGAAGTCATAGAGTGCGTTCATGTGCCCATCGGTGTTAATGCCAGCATTATGTCCAAATATGATGCTGAATTATTTGTCTCTGTAGTTTCTTTAACTTCAAGCTCCGACGGATAGATTCTGCTAAGGTAACCCGCGAATTTTGGGTTATTGATGGACAACACATCGTCTATGTATCTGTAACTGAAGTTTTAGTCAGAAGCTTGGTATCTTTTCCCTTCAGAGACCTAATATTGAATGAATTCAGATTCGCACGAGTAATGTAAAATGTCGGCAAGATGTGGGGTACAATTGGTCCCCATTGGAATTCCGACAATTTGTTGGAAGACCTCTCCTCCAAACACCACAAAAATGTTGCGATCAGGAAGTTTAACATCTGAATAATATCTGTTTCAGTGTACTGATTTTCAGAATAGGATTTTCCTTTTTCAAAGAAGGTTTTGTCATAGCTAACAACAATAAATTTTCGTTTACGATTGTCGTTCTTGCTTGTAAACGCGTTACTTATAATTTTTGCGAGTCTTTTTTTTTCAATTTAGAATGTGCGAAATGTTGTGTAAAGTGTCGAAAAACCAAAGGCTTTGATCTAATTGACTCTACAAAAATGAGTGGATTTCAGATGTTCTAAAAGTTCTTTCGAATTCTTTTTTTAAAATCCACATCTGGTTAATATCGCTTCTGGAATGTACCGTCGAACAATATTTTTGAAGTCCAGATTTGATTTCAGTTAAAACTTTGGTGAGTAAGATTGATACAGATTGGTTGAACATTTTGAGGAACCAGCGATGAAGCGGTTTTTTGGTACGGATTCTTATGCATTTTAGGTATGTAGTATAAGTATGGTGAATTGTTTGTGTCAAAGCCAAAGGAAGCGATAGCTATTATGGTTATCTATTATTTCAGAGGCAGAAACTTTTATTGGGGCGTAAGTAGGATTGCCAGGTTTCGAAGTTAAACCCAACTCTTTCACAAGGCTGTCGAAATAGTCCTTTTTGCAAGTAAATGTGTAATTATTTGAGGCTTTGTCTGCTGGCGTAATGACATACTGTTCTTGGAGGTAGGTAAGCTCTGTGATAACATCAGGGTCTTTAAAGATAGACTCGAATCTGGTGTTCACAATAGGTTGTATATGGTAAATTCGAGATAAAAGTAATTCTCTGACGGATTTTATCCATTCTTAAAGGGTGTCGAGCTGCACATCCTCTTTCTTAGTCCAACGTCTTGCATATTCCTCTCAAGAGTCCATAATAATTTTGAAATTTTGGTTCAATGTAAAGGATTAACTTTCTCTGTATTTGGGATTTAGGAGATTCAACAAGACATTATTATGTTTTGCAGGCTTTTGGATCTTTTTTTCAATTATAGTCACATATTTCTTCATCAAGCTTTATCGGGTTGGCACTGCTCATGATCATGTTTTGTAATTTTTCATAACGGGGCTAATGAGGAAGACTCCTCCTTGTTTTTAATTAATACGAAGAGAGACATTTCAATTAGTTTTAAGCTTTCTTTTGGTTCTACTAAGTTAGATGCTTAACGTCTTCATAAGCATCGTTTTAGAGCAGATGAATTCACAGAATGGACCAGACATGCACGTTTCGGACATTTAACCCCGTCAGTGATCCTCGATCTAAACAATGTATTATGGCCAAAATCTGTGAGAATTATGTCCTAAAATACCGAAAGACGTAGAAAGATGGCTGGGATATGATGCAACAGGAACCAGGTTTTAGAAAGTTGAGAAAATTTTGTTAACAGAAATTTTCAAATGCGTTTGAAGAAACGACCGACCGAAATTGATCGATCTTGGCTACATATTCCCTCGGGGACTCCTGGTCCACCAGCAGTGAAACTCACCAAGTGGTACAAATGTTTATCGTCTTCAAATTCATTAGCATCATTTTAGAGAAGATAAATTTACAGCATGGACCAGACATGCACGTTTAGGTTATTTAACCCTCGTCAGTTATCCTCATTCTAAACAATGTATCTGTGAAAATTATGTCCTAAAAATACCGAAAGACGTAGAAAGATGGCTGGGATATAATAATACCACAGGACCCAGGTTTTAGAAATTTGAGAAAACAGAAACAGAAATTTTCACATGCGTTTGAAGAAACGACCAACCGAATACTATGTAAACGTCTTCAAATTGAATAGCATCATTTAAGAACAGATAAATTGGCAACGTGGACCAGGCATGCACGTTTCGGGTACTTGAGTGATCCTAAATCTAAACAATGTAATATGCCAAAAGTATGAAAGTTACTATGTCGAAAAAGTATACCGAAAGACGTAGCAGGATGTTTGGGATATGGTGCTACAGGACCCACTTTTTAGAAATTTCAAGAAATTTTGATACCAGAAATTTAGAATGCGTTGAAGAAACGATCAACCGAAATTGATCGAACTTGGCTAAATGTGACCTCAGGGTCTCCTGGTCAACAAGCAGTGACACTCACCAAGTGGTATAAATGTAAACGTCTTCAAATTGAATAGCATCATTTAAGAACAGATAAATCGTCAAAGTGGACCAGACTTGCACGTTTCGGGTACTTAACCCTCATCAGTGATCCTAAATCTAAACAATGTAATATGCCAAAAAGTATGAAAGTTACTATGTCGAAAAAGTATACCGAAAGAAGTAGCAGGATGGGTGGGATATGATGCTACAGGACCCACTTTTAAGAAATTTCAAGAAATTTTGATACCAGAAATTTAGAATGCGTTGATGAAACGATCAACCGAAATTGATCGAACTTGGCTAAATGTGCCCTACTAACTCTACTAACCGAATAGATACTATACCTTGCATCTTATATGTTATATGATTAATGTGATATTTGAATATGTTTAAACGGTACTAATTAGCACAGTACCGTGTTTAAAATGTCACCTTCACTTTAATTCAATTCAATTTCAATTCAATTCAATGCGATCCGTTCTTGCACTGTACTCTTACACCTGGTCTTACTTCGGAATTTTGTTCATTCCGAGGTTCGCAACCGTTCCTGTGGAAAATCTAATGATTTTGCCTTGCCTTCTCGACTATGAGACTGAATAACTGATGGGTACTTCTGTAATGCTTATTGTTTAATATTTATAGTGTCATATTTTCTTTTCTCGTGAGAAATTTCTTGTATATTTATTTCTTTCAAGAATTTGTAAGCCTTTTTTTGAATCTGATTTCGGGTTTTGTTTTTGACTTTCATTCTCTGCATCTTGCATATGATCAGGGTTACCATACCATGTATAATTCTATAGCCTCAGACAGTGCATGCATTTTATCTTTTCTTTCATTTTCGTGCATGAACATCGACGGCGGATGCAGTTAGCTAACAAGGTATGCTTACTCCTCCCGGGCACCTGGCCCCACCTCTAGCTTGCTAGGGGTCCGTCTATGCTCAATTTTGTGCTCTATTGTGAGTGCTTTTGAGATTATCGTCAGGATCTTCTTTAACTCATTTGTGTCACACTTATACCCTTTGCCATGTGGATCTCGTAAAGATGTTCCCCGCGAGGGGTTGGACAGTAAGTGTTTTGAATATTTTCCCCTGACATGGTCGCACACACTTTCTAAATAGACATAGCCTCAGACAGTGCATTCATTTTATAATTTTTTTTTTCATTTTCGTGCATTAACATCGACGGCAAGTGTGGTAAAGCCAATAGGGGATACTTACTCCTCCCGGACACCTGGTCCCACCTCTAGCTTGCTAGGGTCCGTCTATGCTCAATTTTGTGCTCTATTGTGCGTTTAATTGAGATTATCATCAGGATCTTCTTTAACTCATTTGCGTCACACTTATGCTCTTTACCGTGTGGAGCTCGTAAAGATGTTCCCCGCGAGAGGTTGGACAGTAAGTGTATTGAATTTTTTCCCTGACATGGTCGCCATAACACTTTCTATATACATGTAGATAAAACCTCAGACAATGCATAAATTCAAAATATTGTTTTCATTTTCGTGCATAAATATCGACGGCGGGTGCGGCTAGCCAACAGGGGATGCTTACTCCTCCCGGGCACCTGGTCCCACCTCAAGCTTGCTAGGGGTCCGTCTATGCTCAATTTTGCGCTCTATTGCGAGTACTATTGAGATTATCGTCAGGATCTTCTTTAACTCATTTGCGTCACACTCATGCTCTTTGCCGTGTGGAGCTCGTAAAAAAGTTCCCCGCGAGGGGTTGGACAGTAAGTGTTTTGAATATGTTCCCTGACATTGTCGCCATGACACTTTCTATTCAGACAAAACCTCAGACAATGCATGCATTATATATATTTCCTTTTTAAGTTTTGTGCATAAACATCGACGGCGGGTGCGGCTTGCCAACAGGGGATTCTTACTCCTCCCGGACACCTGGTCCCACTTCAAGCTTGCTAAGGGTCCGTCTATGCTCAATTTTGTGCTCTATTGTGAGTGCTATTGAGAATATTGTCAGGATCTTCTTTAACTCATTTGTGTCACATAAATTTTCTGTTACAAAATGTCTTGAAATGTCTAAAACAAGGGTCCTGTAGCATAATATCCCACCCATTCTGCTACGTCTTTTGGTACATTTTTGGATAATCATAATAATTTTCATACTTTTTGGCCATATTACATAGTTTTGACTGAGGATCACTGACGAGGGTTAAGTACACGAACCGTGCATGTCTGGTCCATGCTGTAAATTTATCAGGTTTTAAATGATGCTATTGAATTTAAAGACGTTTAACATTTGAACTACTCGGTGAGTGTCACTGCTGGTGGACCAAGAGTCCCCGAGGGCACATGTAGCCAAGTTCAATCATCTGTCTCTTCAACGCCTTTGAAAATTTCTGTTACACAATGTCTTGAAATTTCTAAAACGTGGGTCCTGTAGCATCATATCCCACCCATTCTGCTACGTCTTTTGGTACATTTTTGGACAATTATAATAATTTTCACACTTTTTGGCCATATTACATAGTTTTGACTGAGGGTCACTGACGAGGGTTTAGTACCCGAAACATGCTGTAAATTTATCAGGTTTTTAATGATGCTATTTGCAATGTGGAGCTCGTAAAAAAGTTCCCCGCGAGGGGTTAGACAATAACTGTTTTGAATATTTTTCCCTGACATGATCTTAACACTTTCTATATAGACAAAAACTCAGACAGTGTATTAATTTTATATATTGTTTTCATTTTCGTACATGAACATCGACGGCGGGTGCGGTTAGCAAAGAAGGAATGCGTACTCCTTCCGGGTACCTGGTCCCACCTCTAGCTTGCTAGGGGCCCGTCTATGCTCAAATTCGTTTCTATTGTGAGTGCTATTGAGAAAGTCGTCAGAATCTGCATTAACTCATTTGTGTCACACTTATGCCCTTTGCCATGTGAAGCTCGTTAAAAAGTTCCCCGCGAGGGGTTGGACAGTAAGTGTTTTGAATCATTTTCCCCTGAATTGGTCACTATAACACTTTTTATATAGACATAACCTCAGACAGTGCATGCATTTTATATATTGTTTTTATTGTCGTGCATGAACATCGACGGTGGGTGCTGCTAGCAAACAGGGGATGCTTACTCCTCCCGGGCACCATGTCCCACCTATAGCTTGCTAGGGGTCCGTCTATGCTCAACTTTGTGCTCTATTGTGAGTGCTATTGAGATTATCGTCAGGATCTTCTTTAACTCATTTGTATGCCTTCGGTTTATGATTTTCTGAATTATAAATTTTGCACTGTGTATTGGTATATGATAATTGTTAATAGCCATTCTCTGTAAGGACCAAAATCGTTCGGCACGGCATGTCATGGATTTTGATGATTTTCGGTATAATGGGTATATATTAAGTACTGACCATGAAAATAACACTTTTCAGCCAATGTGACCTCTGGTTGCCATGGTAACGAGGTCATTATATTTATAGCACTTTTGGGACCATGAAATAAGCCAGCTCCGGAGACTTCGTTGCCATGGATACCGCTGTAACAGCTTGTTCATCTTTATATAATCTATTCTTCCTTACTTCCATTCTTACTTAGTACACTTAGATATGTGATATTTATTACAGGAACCTTATTGTATTAAGTCAAAATAAGTCAAAATGAAGCGAAAAATAGAGGTGAAAATAAGGGCCAATTTAGTGTGTTTTTGACCATTTTCAATCTTAAATATCACAAAAGGCACCAATAGAAGAATAGTGATTTTCATCAATGGAAATGTATGTTTATTGACAAATAAAATGAACGAAAAATTGGAGTGGGTATATAAGAGTTTTACCTTAATTCTGTCGTCAAAGACCGTTGCCATGGCAACATTAGACCTTTTTGCTTGTTTCATATTATCTTTGAAATTGATTTTATTCCTCTTTAGAGCAACATAAGATTGTCAAAATGTATGCATGTATAGATTTGACCTATATCTTTTACCTAAGAACAATTAAAATGTTCAAGGTCATTGGCTTGATGTTCAAGGTCATTTATACTTTGAGACTCAAATTTTGCATAAAATATTGATTTTTAAATTTTTTTGTTACCGATTTTAATGATTTTTTTATTTAAATATTTTCATAGGTCATATATATTATGAAAGCACATGAATATAAGAAAGACAAGTCTTAGAATTTATTGAACTGTCGCTATTCAATAGGAAAATATTTTTCCGTCAAAAAACAAGAAAAATACAGATTTCGTCCCTTTTATATCAAAATACTCACCAAGAATTTAGATATTTGAAGATGTGAAGAAACGTAATCAATAGTTCTAAGAAATAAGTGATACATTTATCATTTTATGACAAATAACTGTTAAGTTCAATATTTCAAGGTTTCTAAAATATTGACACCTTCATTTTATGAAAAATCAGGATTTTTCGTCAAATCTGGTCACTTAAAGTTTAATGACCTTGAAAATTCAGTGGGTGACATTGAAATATTTTCAGGGTCATTTTTATATCAAAACGCCTCTGATAGATGTATACATGAACTTCTGTTCCAATAACATGCGTAGATAGTTTGATAGAGGTTGTGTTTAAATTCATCGTATTGAAACCTTTCAGCCGATTGTTGCCATAGCAACTAAATTTGATGCTGCTTTGCATATAAAAGGACAAATTAGCCCAATCATTTTTTTATATTCATGTAGAGTTCAAAGATGATACTAATTGGATAACTAGAATTTGGACTTCAAAAATTGGTGCTTTTATGAAATTTTCAACCTTGTAAAACAGTAAAAACATGCAAAAAAAGGGTCTTTGAGTGCCCAAAACAAAGCCTTTTGATACCCTGTTTTTGCCCAATTTTTCATCTTGTATACATAAGGCATCCGAGATGAATGTAAAAAACTTTACAAATATGCATAATAATAAGGATTAAAAGAAAATAATCAAAGCAATTTAAGATTTAAAATGTACCTGTTTCCATGGTAACGAAGCCTACAAATATGCCTTGTCCTATACATTTTCCCGATTTTTGAAACTTCAGACACAGTTACCATGGCAACGACAACCTTTTTGAAAAAACTGGGATTGATTTACATACAAGTACTTCATATTGAACTTCCATACCAAAAATCTCAAAAATCCATGACATGCCGTGCCAAGATGTTTTGAAATTCTTTGGTTCTTACAGAGAATTGCTGTTAATATCTCTAATTCCATATTCTTCTCTTCCTACGTCAAAATGACTATTTCACTTTTGGTATTCTTTAAAAGTAGGAGTAGGTGTATGACTCTGCTGATTCATCTGAATTATGTGAATCCAATTTAGCGATCTTCAGATAAGTTGTATATATGACCAACCAGAATGACGTTCATTAGTTTATTATAGACGTTTAGTAACCCGCTGATATTGTACTATATTTTTGTGGTGTTTGGAGAAAAGGTCTTCCAGCAAATTTTCGGAATTCCAATGGGGACCAATTGTACCCCACTCCTTGCCGACATTTTCCTTTACTCGCACGATGCTGAATTAATCCAATCTTTGGTTGTCTCTGAAGGGAAAAGATACTTAGCGTCTGACTTCGTGACGATGTTTTGTCCATCAATAATCCAAAATTCGCGGATTACCATAGCAGTATCTTTCCTTCGGAGCTTGAAGTGAAAGAAACTACAAAGGCAAATAATTCAGCATCCTATTTGGACATAATGTTGTCCTACGACACTGATGGTCATGAACACCTCACTCTATGACAAACGTGACGATTTTAATTTCAGCATTACAAACTTGACTTTCCTGAGAAGCAACATCCCTTCATCGTCTGCTTATGGCGTGTTCATTTCTCAGTTGATATGTGATGCCAGAGCAAGTATCAAATATACGGATTTTGTTCTGAGAGCTAGGTGTCTTTCAATTAAGCTTCTTAGACAGGGATCCATATGTTTGTGACCGACTAACATCGTCACTGAGGCAGTTTTACGGTCGATATGGGGAACTCGTCATACAATATGATGTCCCATTCTCCAGAATGGTGGATGATATTCTGTCGTAGACCATTTGAAAAACCAATGAAAGATTATACTCTTTGTCTTCCGAAATGGAAGTAACCGGATGTGACAGTTCTACCGAATTGAAGCGGCGGGTGTTACATGCAAGCAGGGGATGCTTACCCTTCCTGGGCACTTGGTCTCACACCCATATCGGGAGTCCGTTTCTTTTCATGTGGCGGAGGTTTTTGTTTCTTTGCTTTGGTTTCTGTTTTATCCTGATTTTGTATGCCTTCGGTTTCTGATTTTCTGAATTATGGATTTTGTGCTGTACGTATTCATGGATATGGTCATTATCCATGTTTGTCATGTTATGGAGGTTAGTTTTACCAGTCTTTGTGCTCTATGAGTATTTGAAATAAGACTTCAATCATACTATTCAATTCTTCGATTTCAGATCTACTGCCAAGACTGAAGATTCAATTTTCCTATTTTTCAATGTACAGTAACACATTTGCGAAAATATCTATTTACATTATAAACTGGCTATTGAATATTGAATATTGAGTAATTGACTTTCTGGCATTCTCTATACCATTTGCCAATACACATTTAAATAAGAATCACGCTCAGGGAAGCACGATAGTATGTTGCAGTTTCAAAAGAAATCATTCACGTGTAAGAAAAATTTTCTCTTCTACAATGAAAATTACTTACAAATATTAAAAGTTTAGGATATTATGAATGCATGACCTTACACAACTTATTTTTACTTTAAAGGAGACGCAATATCAGTTCTCATACTACCGGTATTATTATTTGAAAAAAAAAGTATTTCACAATGCCTAGATTCGGAAAACACGTTCCCGTATTATTTCGAAAGACTTGTTTGAAAGTTGACTTTAGGATACAAGAGAATGTTTATACTATAGTAATATTTGTAGAGTGGAATTTAATTAATATTTTCAGGCGTCATCGTTTCAAATCTCTATATTTGGAATACGGTATATCTGTTTGATGACGTATAAAATATTTCTTGTTAATCTTTGAAAGTTTATGAAAGAGTATGAAAGGGAGACTATTAATACAATGTGTCACTGCTGTGTTCGAGGGCACATATAGCCAAGTTCGAACAACTTCGGATGATCGTTTCCTCAAACGCATTCGAAAATTTTTGTACATAAAATTTTCTCGAAATTTCTGAAAAGTGGGTCGAGTAGTATCGTAATGCCCTATGACAAATTTGAAATATTGAATGATACTTAAATTTGCTTAATGTTTAGGACAATACCTTCCCATCCTGCTACTACTGTCGGTATTCTTTGATCACTGACGAGGGTTAAGTGCCCGAAACGTGCATGTCTGGTCCATGCTTCAAATTTATGCTATGAATCTGAAGACGTATTAGATGGCAGAAAGAAATAATACAAGTACTTCAATTATACTCAAATTTGTAGTTCTTCGATTTTCAAAGTAGACCGAAGATTTCTTTTTTCACTTTTGTCAATGTACATATTTTTGAAATGTAATTTACTTTTCAGTAAATATCACGTTCTGGAAAGAATAATTAATCCTCAGGTTATGATACATTCATAAGGAATCATCTATATGTAACAAAAATACCTCTTTTCTAAAATCCAAATTGCCTAAAAATATTTAAGTTAATGATATCATAAATGCATGACCTTGTACAACTTTTTTCTTTCAAACAAAACACAAAATCAATTCAAACACTATTATATTTTTTAGTATTTCACAATGACTAGATCCGGGACACGTTCCAATATTATCTTAAACGACTTGTTTGAACTTGCATAGGAGGCTTAACTTTTAGGACACAAGAGATTGCTTATATTTTAGCAATCTGTGTGGAAGATAGAATTACATATGTATCATTGTTTGGAATACGGTATTTCTGTTCGATGATTTTTTGACCGATACAACATTTCTTGACTGTTACTGTATATTTTTGAATTTTACAGTTGGAAAGAGAGACGATATAAAAGTTAGGTGATAGACAGAAGTAATACTTGTAAACTTTGTAACCGACTACCTTGTTTGAACTTGCTATAGGAGGACACATTGGAATGCTTGTAAAGTGGAAATTTCTTACAATGGGCATACAAGTATTTCTCTATGATGAATGAAGGCAAATAATATTTCTTGCTAAACTAAGGTTCGCCTAGTCCGTACGATAAGTCGAATGAATATGAGATACAATCTAAGATTCTTGCTTTGACTCATACATAACTAACGTTTTAAAGTGACGATTAAACCATAATTGCTTATGTCTTTAGTTTAAATTAAAGTCGACGCGTCTTTAAAAAATGTCCTATTTAGATATTTTGACTAAGATAAAGTTTTTATTTTAGAATGTGGGTCAAGTTGTCTTTGTCATGCACGTCAATGGCGTAGGAGAAGGGGGGGGGGGGGCAGCGGGGACACATGCCCCCACTCTGAAAAGTGGTGTGTGGGGGGGGGGGGGGGCACAAACACCCCCCACTTTTAATCACAAAATTTTATGATGCATTAACATTGTTTAAAATAGCAACATTTTGTACCATAAATCTACAATTTATCAGTCAATTTTCAAATTTTTTTTTGGCTTGCTACCGCTCGCCAGTTCTTTATAGACTTTCTGAATGATCCATCGTTTATACATATTACTTTATCAATGTACATGAAGACATTTAACTCAAACGATATAGAATATTATATTATTACATGTACTTGTTAATGATAGAGGGTATAGAAAGTATTTTCTGATAAGTCAATATCTTGCTAAAAAAATCATATACTTAAAATTTAGAATTGCACCAGAAATGTTAAAATTTGTGCAAACACTACATGAAAACCCACAAATTTTTACTTTAATCTCTTCGTCTCCCTCTCCCCCCCCCCCCCTTGTTTTAGCAGAACTTATAAATGACAAATATTTGGTCATTTTCTAGCAAGACTAGTACATATTTTCCTCCCTATTTGAGTCAACTTAAAAGCCTCAATTTGTGCCCAGTCATCATAATCAATATCTTAATTTAGATCCTGGTTTCCCATTACGTTTACAATAGTAACTATATATAAACATAGCGTCGTCACGAAAAAATATATTGACAGCCTACTCAAACCGGGCAACTTCCATAACATAATCAACAGTACTCGACGATGGCAGGCATCAAGGGATTAGTAGGAGAAACGGTACTAGGTCAAAAAGGGGTAGAGGTAAACGTAGACGACGTAATCAAAGATAAAGATGCAATAGGTAATGTATGTTGTTTTTATGAATAGCAATGTATTCATATCGGAGAATCACGTTTTTTTAAGCAGCACATTCCGACTTCGGGTTGTAAAGGGGTCATTCATCGGTGTACCAAGTATCATGCCTGTTTGAGGGATACAGGCGTTCAAAAATTCAGCTGCCTCTTCATGAATATTAATGAGCAGGAGAGCTCCGATGAACAAAGTGATCTGATACATGTACCGATCTAGTAGACTATTTCGATGATTATTTTAAACAATGAGAGGTGAAAAAGACATTGTATGTTTCTTTCACACAGCATTTCAAACAATGTGTATCAAACGATTTAGGACCGATTATAATTAATCTGACTTACTTGTCTAGAGCAAAATATCAGCTATTTCGTTGTGTGTGACGAGATTTAACTCCTTTTTCATCGAATTTTAAATATCAATCTGGTTTCTAATATATACTTTCCATACTGCCCTTTCACAATCTGTCTCCTTCTTTCTTCTTCTCTATCCAAATCTGAGAATCAGTACGTTTTTTTCTCTTTTCCGTTGAGAGTACGCTTATAGCAGCACGTTCCGCCTTCGGACGAGAATATGCTTTATAAAAAAGATATAGGGGAATTCTCTATTTTTCCTGGATAGGAGAAGTTACAAACTTTCCGTTAATACCAAAATTATTAACCAAAGGTCCTTGAAGTTATCAGAATAAATGAAATTAAAAACGAATTTTTGTGGCGCCACAAAAATTGCCCATGTTTGGGATAGACCAGCCCTCACGCGTGCGCGATACGGCTCGTAGTGTTGTACAAATCAAAACAAACATGGCAGTAGCGTACACTCTCAACAGAAAAGAGGGGAAAACGTACTGATACTCATATTTGGATGGAGAAAGAAGAAAAAAGAAGACATAGTGTGAAAGAGCAATTATATGGAAAGTATATACATGTATTAGAGACCAAACGGATATATAAAATTCGGTGAAAAATGAATTGAATCTCGTCCCACACCACTAAGTAGCTGATATTTTGCTCTAGACAAGTAAGTCAGATTAGATAAAATCGGTCCTAAATCGTTTGATACACATTATTTTATCGTTACTGTTTGATATGACGTGTGAAAGAAACATACGATGTCTATTTCACCTCTCTTTGTTTAGAATAATTATCGAAATAGCCTACTAAATCGGTACATGGGTCTCCTCGGAGCTCTCCTGCTCGTTTATATTCATGAAAAGGCGCGGCTACAACTGAAATTTTTAACGGCCGTATCTCTCGAACGGGGGCGGTATCGGATATGATACTTGGTACACCGATGAATGACCATAACATGGAACAATCTATGTTAAGATATATGTATTACTAGTAATAACCCCCTTTACATCCCGAAGTCGGAATGTGCTGCTTTAACTCGCCATGTTTGTTTTGATTTGTACAACACTACGAGCCGTATCGTGCACGCGTGAGGGCTGATCTATCCCAAACATGGGCAATTTTTGTGGCGCCACAAAAATTCGTTAAATTCATTTATTATGATAACTTTAAGGACCTTTGGTTAACAATTTTGGTATTAGCGGAAAGTTTATAACTTCTATCATCCAGGAAAAATAGAGAATTGCCCTATATCTTTCTATGAAGCATATTTTCGTCTGAATGCGGAACGTGCTGCTTTAAGATATAACTTCTAAGAACTATAGGTGGCGTGGCTTGGAGTTCTGGAATAAAAACTGGAAGTGTATTGAAATATGCAATATGACTGAATTACAACCTACCAGAATAAAACTGTTCGGTCCTTTCACGAATGACTAGGTCGTAAAAATAGATACGAAATCTTTCCAAATAAGCATTCCTTAGTCATAGGATTTTTCCTGTCTTGCCCCCAACTCAAAGTAAGTGGTAAATGTGTGTGTGTGTGGGGGGGGGGGGGGGGAGGGGGGGTGAGCCCTACATATTTACATACTTACTCTAAGTTCGAAGTGTGACAGGATAAAACCTTATAAAGAATATTTTATTTATTTTGAAAATTCTTTTATATTTTTTTTGGTATAAATTTTTGACGTTTGAAAATTTACTTCTGCGCCAAAGTAGGACAACACGTGATGGCATACTGCGACGTCATCGGCCGAAGTAAGTCAAGGCTCGATAAAATGTGAATATAATGCCTGTTCTTCTCTATACTTTATAACAAGGAAGAAGGGGATCTCCAACAACATGTCGCAGGGGCCCAAGAAACACACATGGGTCCATATGTAAATTGACATAAAAACAGAAGGCGTGCGAAAACAGTCCGTGCTCTTCCGGGTGTAGCGAGCAAACAAACTTAATATATGCAATATCAAACACAGTATATACAATATATAACAAACAAACAAACAAACATACACAATATATGCAATTGCCCGACGTGTATTCTATTATATTTAGGCCTATATACAAACTATTCATTCATACATGTAATCGATCATATAATATAGATTTGTTCATTGAATACATCATATAATATTCTATGTAAGATGTATAAATTGTAACTTAAACACACATGCTTAATTTTTCATAAATTTATGTAGCATAAGCATGATTAAATGCCAGTAATATTTAGGAGTATTCACACCAAAGTAAATTCACTATGGAAACCTGTATCTTTGCGATTTTGCACTGTGTCATGTCATCAAGATGACTTAAGGTTCCCGCATCTTAATAGAGTTACTTCCGGTTAAGATGTTTACACTATTCCCACATTTCCGACAAATACCGATGATTTTAATATCGGGAATGTTCGGAGGTAATTGCATGGGTCATTGGTTGACAAGTGTCATCATTTATATGAGCAAAATTAGTGTATAAAGTATTCTGTACGATGAAATAGAAAATAGGTATCTTTGATAATTCTCATTGAAAATGTATTCTAATTCATTCTGTTTGTTTCACGCATTCTGATTGGTTCACAGGATTTCTACAAGCATGTATAACGACGATATACATGCCGCAAACCGACTCACTTGACATACTTCAAGATGTATTCCTTCGTAAATTTGCACGTTACAAGCTTTAGCGCACTTTTTGCGTATGACGTCATGCTTCCCTTTGTTCTTCGCTCCTGTGACGTCATACTGTGACGTAAAACTACAAGGTATGAGCTTGTAAATGGCGTTCTCCCAAATGTAAACAACAGAGCAAGTAAGTTTATTATTGATAACACTTTGATTTGCCGCCATTGTACTAAATACGAAGAAGTTGTATTTCATATTTTGCAGCGCAATAATTTCTGTTGGTCGTTGTTAGTCCTCCGTAGCAACGTCGCCTCTAAAGCGATACGTGAGACCCTCTGAGGGGTATAAAAAGTTAAAATATGTCATATGAATTAGAATAGGGATAAACGTACTGTGTTTTGTGGTTCCGACAGGTATATGTTGGATTTACTATTGGAAACATACGTTATACCGTCGGGGACAAGCCCCGACGGTATAACTGCGTTTCCAACAGTATATCCAACATATACCTGTCGGAACCACAAAACACAGTACGTTTATCCCCTAATTACGGGCTGAATACCTTAAGTGACAGACTTTACTATTACAAATGCAAAAAATGTAATTTAAAACAACAAAATGTGAAAAATTAATAAATGAAAATTTAAACTTGACTGCACCGAGTTCGAGCCTAGAATTGCCAAACCTTTGGTATCACATGACATCGATTCTCACATCACGTTAGTACAATACGCTTTCGAACCTATCGGAAAAATAATTCCCGCTTTTCTAACGAAACGCGGAAATATTTTATTCTTTTTTTCTTTTTTTTTTCTTTGTTTTACAAAAATGTAGAAGGTCAAAGGCCAAAATCATTCCTCAAAACTTAAACATCTTGACCTTGTAGTTTGAATGGTAATTGGTAGGCTTCCATATTCAACTTCTGAATTTCTTCTGCTCATTTTGACCTTTACTATTCAATGGATAACAAAAATATTTACTATGGGACCTTGTAGTCTTCTACTATTGTTGGAGTTTATTTATCAAAATCCCATTAGCAAAATTTCTATTCAGATATTCTGCTATCTGTTGAATTACAAAAATGTATGAGAAGCGCCCCTATCATCAGGAAAATAATTGGTGGGACCTTAAATGACTTGCTCGGTGTTCTAGAATGATTAAGATGTGTTACGTACCTACGTACAATATTTATCTCAATTATATTTTGATGTAATGAACTTATACCCCCCCCCCCCCCCCAACACACACACGTACACACCCTCACACACACCCTCGCACAAAATTGTCTCGTCTGTTGGTATATAGCATTATCTTGTCTTTTTTGCGTAGTCCACCAAATTTACGATTAATATGATATTTTAATATTCAAGAACTTATTTTTCAATTACAGGTTTGTATTTTTCTGCCCATTGGTGTCCACCCTGTCGGGGATTTACACCTCTATTGAAAGATTATTATAAAACGCACGAAGGGAAGTTGGCAATAATATTTGTTAGCAGTGACCGAGATGAAGCTTCGTTCAATGAATATTTCGGAGAGATGCCGTGGCACGCAGTAAACTATAAAGAGAGAGACCTCAAGGTTTGTAGAATAGCGAAAAATCTTAATACGTAATTATGGTTATACAGTGATGACGTCATTTCATAGATCCTTATGTAAATTAGTTTAATAACTATATACATGATTGCATTTCAGACAAGTCTATGCGAAAAGTACGGAATTAGAGGAATCCCAGCTTTGGTAATCGTTGATCCCGATGGTGAAATACGGAATGAAAATGCAAGATCGGTTGTACAGAACAAAGGTCCACTAGCAGACTTGAATAGATCACAGAAGAAAGAATGATGCGGTTCTCATCAATATCAGCGTTCTATTTCCGCAAACTTTGTTTATAGAGAATCCTTTGTTTTTACAGTTACCTGTTACATGTAATTCATTTCCGCTACGACAGATTATGTATTCCGACACGAGTTTTTGTCTTCGAAATTTTATTTACATGCATTGGCATCATGAAAAAAAATAATGTATAAGAAAATAAATAATAGATTTAATAAAGACCACAAACGAAACTGATTGTCATTGGTGACTAAGTCAAGCATTGGTTCATCAACATATTAGTAGAGCAACCCAGTCGATAAATTTGAAATTTTAATCAACACCCCTAACACAGGGCTAAATTTCATATCAAACGAAAGAATATAACGTCAGTTTGAGGGTGTCGTAAGAAAATTCGTAAGGTCAGAATTTCTGTAATTTCACAGAAAAGCGGAAAATAAGCAAAATTCAAAATCAGAGATTTTTTAACAAAAACTAACTTCTTTTTACATATGGATAGTTCAGGTGACCGAAATAAATATCGGTATGCTTATTGAAGTCAAAAGAAACTTTTATGATTAAATTGATTTCTTTAAATTTCAACTTCATGGATGAATGAGCACACATCCTAAGGTAAATAGGTAAAATGGGAAAAAATCAATTCTTTTCACTTGAAATTTTGAGAATGTTAATTCAAACATAAAAAATACCAAAAAGAAACGATATTTTGATATGTAACTGTGTTTTTTGGAAAGTCTGATAGAGATCGATTAAAAAACTTTAGAGTTGCAGGCAACTGCCCCTCCCCATAACTTTGTTAATACATCTAACAATTCACTACAAAATAAACTAGATGTTTCCTCGATATTTTTTACGGAGTTAAAATACTACATAACTACAGCAAAGTCTAATTTCAACTTATAAATATGAATAAAAGTATTGTTTTATTTTCAAGAAGACGGCAAATTTACATCAATAATTTTGAAAATAATGGGTTTTTTTTAGGCAATAATTGCATCTTATTCCTCCGTTTGACGGTGTGACAACACTTGTCGCTAGAAAGTAACTTAAAGGCATTGTACTACATGTAGATGATAATGGGGATAAACTCTGATTTCTATAGTTCTGGATCTCTAGTTTCTGATTGACTGATCGTTGGTTGACAAAATACGATATTTGACTGCTTACGAAAAATAACTTTGTATGCATTTTTTTTTTAGAGTTTTGACTGTTTGTTCATCATTTTCCGTGCTTCATGGACATATACTTAATTTGTCCCTGCAACTTGTTTATCTATAAATGAAACGGAAATAATACAAATAAAATAGTGAAAATCAAACAAACAAAGCTACAACAATCAAAGCACTCACATGAAAATACCAACCGAGAATCAAATCTTAGGCGATATTGAAAAAGAAATGATCATATATGTATATTAGAGGATGCTCTATTCTATAGAAGGTCATCTACTATGCACCACTTCAAAATGATAAATGAGCGCAACTAAGTACAAAACAAAGAAGGACATCTCCAACAACACCAGGAAGAAGCACCCACAGCAAAATCCCAAAACACCCAATGCAAAAACACAGAGCAGACAAGCACAGGAAGAGACGCAAAAGGAACAAGGAAAGTCAACGTACAACACAGATACATCAAAACACAAAGGACTACACATAAACCAACGAGACCAATGGACAAACCGGTGCCGACTTAGGACGGCCATTGCCCTCTTTTACGGAAATAGCAGAAGGTATGGTTATCCTGGATTACGTGCACACAACCCTCCCCACTTTTCCGATTACCCAGTGGTCTCGAAGAACGTACAATTTTTTTCGGGCCAGAATATTTATTTTCAACACTGATCTGGCTGGATTATTCATTTTCCAGTAACTGAAGGTCAGAATATTTATTTTCAACCTCTAACAATCCTGACAAGCAATAAAAAAAAAGCCCCAGGAGGACACACCAACGCTAACCTGATACCCATGCACGCTTTAATTGACATAATGACATTGAATACTGATATTGCCAGTACCAGGATTTGAGCCCACAACCTTTCTAAAAAGACTTGCCGGATGCAGGCAAGTTTTTTTTTTGACAACCTTTTTTTTCTGATTTGAAAAGACGGAAAATGTGATCCAAAGTCATATGCCAAGCTAGTATAGTTCAATTTTTCAACATCAAAAATTAAATCATTTTGTAAAATTCCACATTAATGTGCAGCAGGTGATGAAGAAACAGACAAAAAGAATAAAACAATGAAATCAACTTTATAAATTAAGTTTATTTAAAATTAAACACCAAACCTTTCATTATTGATAGCATGCCAGAAAATAAGAAAACCAAGATTTTTCGGTCTTGCTTTTATTCATATTAAATTATACTGAATTCTATTGAATGAGAGCTTTTGAATAGTATTGATTTCATCTTATAATACATGTAACAGTCAAAATCGTGTTAATCCAATATTAATCCAAGTGGTAAGTTGTGCATAAATTGGGCCAATTTGTTTTCCAATAAAGCCTACGCTCACAGCAAGATACGCCCCGTTGGGATTTTTTTCACAACACCAAAATATCTAAGTCCCATAACTCCATAAGGACAAATCGGATGAACCTGAAATCGAAAGGCGGCTTCCCTCTTCAAATTGTGATCACAATGTACAAACATCATGAAAATATATTGACGCATATTCAAGTTATTGCGTTCCATGCACCTATATTTGCACTTAGCTTAACATGTATGTGCATATACCCCCCCCCCCCCCATTAACCATAATTTCTCGATTATGCGACAAAAAAAATTTTAAAAAACCCGTAACATGTCCAAAGAACATCCTTACTTCTTAAAATATGCAAATTTTCAAAACATTTCACCCAAAATAGATTTTTAAAGAATTTTTAACTGTTTTAGTATTAATTTATCTGGTGGACCGCCACTTAATTTATCTGGCGGCCGCCACTTAATTATGTGGCGGCCGCCATAAAACTAAGTGGCGGCCGCCAGATAATTATCTGGTGGCCTCCACTTAATTTATCTGGTGGCCGCCACTTAATTCATCTGGCGGCCGCCACTTAATTTATCTGGCGGCCGCCACTTACTTTATCTGTCACCTACGGGCTTCCGTACATTAACTTAATTTACCTGTCACCTACGGGCTTCCGTACATTTCAGCATACACTGTTCACCAACTCAATCAAATGGTTTCGCTAGGTCTCGCAATTTGATGCATCATACTCTGGTGTATGCTGCTTTTAGGGAAACAAATTCATAGGCCCATCGTATTGTTAAGGGTTTACTTAACATCATATTTGCGAGTGGGGAAAATTTCGTTAAATCTTAAAGTGCGTCAATATTTGATAACGGAAATATCAGTTATATTATTGATAAAATACTACTTAAACATATATTGTGCTATAAATTTGATTATTTTTTTTTATTTTGTGTACACATGCATTGACAGCATACCGAAAATATTATGAATTGGCACAATTTTTACATGATTACCTTCTTTAATTCCTTCCCGAGGGCAAGCTGTTTCCGAATTCTTTGGAAATAATTTACACAAAGAGAAATCCGAGTCAGAAGAATGCAACCCTATAGAATATATGTGCACCCGTTCAATGCACGCTTTACGATTCGATCCGACGGGTATTTATTTAATCGACAAGAGTGTTCGAAAATGAAGTACACATGTGAAACAAGGGTATGTATCTAAATTGACAAAAATATGACATTGCCAAAGAATTTCCCAAATTAGAAGTCAACTTGCCCTCGGGAAGGAATTAAAGAAGGTTATTATGTAAAAATTGTGCCAATTCATATCATTTTCAGAGTGCTGTCATTTTTTTTTTTAGAAAGTGGGGTAATATTCATGCCTGTGTACACAAAATAAAAAAAGAAAAATAATCAAATTTATAGCAAATTACATGTTTAAGTATTATCCTATCAATAACTGATATTTCCTTAATAAAATATTTTATACGCACTTTTAGATTTTACGAAAAAAAAAATTCTACTCGCAAATATGATATTTAGTCAACCCTTAAGCTTGTCCAACTAGCAGACCTACGACGTCGTTCTATGTTTCGCCTCGTGATAGGTCTGTTACACGGACAAGTTGTCATCTGACAGAGTTCATGAAAAGTACCTGTTGAATCAGATTTGCTGATAAAAAATTATTTGGTCCGATAAAAACTCATGTTGTATCTATTATTTGGACAGATGAAAATTTCCAAATGTCTGACCACAGGAACCTGTCGTTTTATGAGAGAAAATGTTTCCTTAAACCTCTGTGTTCATCATAGAAATATTATACATACAGATATTTTCAGATATATCAAATGTGCTATGCATTCTCAAAATCCACGGGCAGATCGAGATTATTCATTAGACGTTTCTTTAAGAAATCAGTTCGTATACTTCATCTAAGAGAGTCTAAGACAGAGGAAATTTGAGCTAAATTTATAAATGATAACAAGTATGCAAGTGTTCCAAGTACATGAATGATAACAAGTATGAAAGTGTTCCAAGTATATGCACATTAAATAAAAATATGTTTAAATACCAGTACTATTTCGTTTGCGCGATAGATTTTATAAATCTCCTGAAATGTATCGCAGTACTAACACGGTGGGTAATCTCGCAACACAGAACAATTGATTTTTCTATATTTTTGCGCAAAATAGATAATTTAATATGAATCAAGGCAAAGCCTTTTTATGCGAGCGGAGAGAAAATAGATATGATTATATAAAATAAAAAAAATCTTTCTTTTTTATTTTGACTATGATGGTTTATCTTATCTTACAAAAGTTTCTGTTTGATGATTGCCAAAAAAGGTAGTATAAGGCGAGTGGAAACACGGAAGCATTTGTAAAATTGATCCAGACCAGCAGATGAACATTTTAAGGGGGGGGGGGGGGGCTTAAAATATGGTTCTTTAAAAATATGGTTCTTTTTAATTCATTTTTTATTTTGTAAGAATGATGTTTAGGCTAGCTGAAAATAAATTACTTGAGAACAAAAGAAAAAACAAACATATTCCGACTTCTGACAGTACGAAACCACCCTAGACGAGAAAAGCAATCAGAGCGAAACGTCTCGTTTAAAACCGGAAATGTCGGATTTCCCGTGGTTATGCCGTCTTGTTGATGCTTTATCGTTACCTGATTTACGAAAAATGTTTTCAATAAATTTAACTTATAAACAAAAATTGAGTATAACATATACGTCTTCTTGGAGTCGTAAAAGAAATTTAAATGGCAATATCCAGCATCTCCGCAGCAACTCTGTCTGCGAGGGGACGAAAGTTTTTGAAAGCATAGTAGTACATTCTCATTCTTTGATTCAGCATATTTTCTCAATAAGAAATGTGTATACGCGTTACCATAAGGGCGAGCTTCGCTCGCAAAGGCCCCTTCGGGCCTTTGCAGCGAGCTCCGCTCGCTATTACAAAAAGGGAAATGTGATGCAGTGTAATAACGCCCTAACTATGAGTTGCATCCAAAATAAGGTGGATATTAACTTTTCATAACGCAAAAACATGATCGGCGTTCTACTTTCACTTTCATCTGTAAACACGAATCACGCCGATCGTTTTTCAGCTTTATAAAAGGATATTACCTCTCTTACATTGGATAATAGTCGTAGCTAAGGCATCCTTACACTGTATCACATTCCCCTTTTTGTGAAAAATAATTTGTATCACACGAAATTTTAGATTAACCATGTAAACCGAATGTTCTACGTTGCGAGATTACCCACCGTGACTAAAGGGGCGTAGAGGAATCTGTAACATATATGGCGACTTTGTTTACCATAGATACAGAAATAAAGGGGAGAAAATAATTATCAAATAGGAAAATTGTTATGAAATATGCATGCATGTATGGAAAAAGTCAACATCTTAAAAATAAATTCAGAGTATATTTGATTGCATATGTGGCTGAGTTATTTCGACGTACGAAAATAAGTACACAAAGCCGATATTAAACTAGTTTGTAAACTAGTTTGTCTCTTTAAAAAAAATCATTAAAAAGTTGTTATTTTGACAAAATTCTTTCACAGTTTCATTTCTAACGATAAATATAATATGAACTATGGCAAAGCCATGAAGGGGGACGTAGCACTGATAGAAAAGTTAAAAGAAAGGAGGGGATCTCCAACAACACTAGGTTGCAGCACCCACAGCAAAACCCCAAAACACCCAATGCAAAAAAAAAAAAAGAACAAAAAACAACACAGAACAGACACCCACTGAAAAGACGCAAAAGCGACACCAAATCACACCATAGAAAAATTTAAATATAAAAGACCACACATAAACCAACGTGACCAATGGTCAACCGGTGCCGACTTAGGACGGCCATCTGCCACATTAGTAGCAGACGGTGTGGTTATCCTCGATTAAGTGCGCACAACCCTCCCATGGCCACTATTTCGATTTCCCAGAGGTCTCGAAGAAAGCACAATTATGGTGTAAAACAACCTCCTCACTGTTACTGTGTACAATGACCACACACAAACAAGACCGTAAAATGCAGGGGTCCAAGAAACACAGATGAATATGTACATGTAAATGGATATTTTTTTGTCACCATTGGAACTACTTATCAATAAATTTAACACACAGTGGCAGATTCAAGGGGGTACGGAGGGGGCTTCCCCTCCCCGGCACTGTCACAAAAATTTCAAAAAAAAAGTATATATTTTGGCCGATTTTCAGTAAATAATCGGCAAAATTTGCCCCTTGACCCATGACAAAGGGGGCGCTAGATCCGCCACTAACACAGGTGATTTAGCCAGAGCGAAATAATATTATAATTTCTACCACATGGACAAAACAGCATGATGACATGAAGCTCTTACTAGCCTCCTGAAAAGCGAAATGTAAATCTAAGTAAATAAAATGACCGACTTGAGATTTCTCATCAAATCATAGTAAGAACCACCCCCCCCCCCCCCAAAAAAAAACCCCCAAGAACAGAAACAGATTAAAGGGCTGACGAAATACTTTGCCGAATCATGCTTAAGAATTAATTAACCCCCCCCCCCCCACACACACACCTTCCATGGGAAAATGAAATAGTAGATCCAGCATGAAATTAAGTACGATTTGACATGTCATTCCGAAAAAATGTTTTCAATCAATATTTATCGCTCTATAGATAAATGAATAATAGACAAATAAATAAAAGTGATAGATAAAAAATAAATATCCCCCCTTTTCAAGAAAAATGATAATGATAATAAATCCAGCTCGAAATAAATGACGACTTGCGTGTCATTCCAAACCAAAAAAAAAATGTTTGCAATCAATATTTGGAGATAAAGAGCTGTTCAACAATAAAGTAGAAACCACAGGTTGCCGATGTTTAAATATCAATTTCAAAATAAAAATCAACCCTTTCAGCCTTTGTTGTTATTTATCATACGTACAGGGGAAAAAAGATCCACAAGGAATTTGAATTGTCAATTTGATCGATGTATTATATCTTTGTCGATTCCCCATTTCTCCTAGTAGTTGCATGACATAATTATGAATGCACGTGTACACTGTGTGAGTGACCTAAATGTCAATGTGACGTAGTCAGTGACGCGCCATGCCAGACGAAGTTCAAGGACTGGCTGTCACGCTGTGTATGCAACGACACTGTGTGTACAGCACTTGTGGGTACCCATGGATTCCATTAGTTTTTAGGATGTATACTTTGCAAATTCGGGTATTAGTGGATCAGACTTATTCAAAATTTAGGTTGAATGTTTTGATCTACTTTTGTCATTCATCTTCACCAGTGAAATGTTATGTCGAGGTAGGTTGTGATTATCACACGTTTCTAACTGTAGTTTCGACTGAAATCGATCTGTTACATGTTGCGCGTAATTGCGTGCGGTTCGGCACTACGATCTTACGATGAAATATTTCATTTCGTGTTTAAATCTCTGTTCAAAAGCGTCTTCCCTCTTTATTTTTTACTTGTTAATGTTAAATGTATACTGGTCGAGCAGATATTTCCGAACTGAAGGTATTTCCGAACGATTCGCTAGTTCGGTTACTTGGAGATACTCTTTCACAATTTTGGTGATACAGATGTCTAGATATTCAGAAAAATAACCGACATGCAAAAGGAAATCTCAAAATAACTTTATTTAGTATATTTTTAGCGTTCGTTTCTCCTGCTGTTTGTAACTTTCGTCTGTTTGGGAGCTGGGGAAAGTGACGTCATTGTGTTAAGAACATATCTTGACCTTGTTTCAGAGTCATTTATTTTCAAAAAATCTATTCTTGTCAACAGATCAATGAAAACCTGCATTGAGAGGGGCCCAGAGCAGGATATTCACAAAAAAAAAAAAAGCGTATACATTTCATGTGTTAGACTACCAAAATCATTTGAAATAAGTAGGAAATAAACGTACCTCACCATGGTTCAGAAAGTCGCTTCAGAAATAAATTTTGTAAAAGTTTTATGATATATGTTGACATAGAATTCTTCAATAAGGATTAAAGGATAAAATAACAAAGTTTTGAAACATTTGATCCATATTTGACCCCAGGACAGACTAAAATGCAAATCGTTCGGAAATACCTTTAGTAACTTGCGTAAAATGGCCGTTAGAGGGGGCTATTGAAACGCCCTCAAATCAGCATTTATAGGTCGATTTTCAAAATTATTTTTGCATAGGCATTTTTATGAAGGATGAAGCATTATTTGTTCCGAGTTTCATGGTGACTTAACTTATAGGAGCTGAGTTATTGACTAAAAACCGCAAAAATCGTTCGGAATTATCTGCTCGACCAGTACGGTACACAAAACTTCACGCGCATTTACGTTTCAAAAAACGACGTCATAATGAACATCACAAGCTGCCGATGTTTATCTATTTAATAAATAAATAAAAAATAAAAGCTGACCTTTTGTTGTTCTTCTTTCCCTGTATGTGCGATAAAAAACAACAAAAGGTTGGTTTTTATTTTTTGGTAGATAAATATCGGCAGCCTGTGATGTGCATTTCCATTCGTAACCTTTCTGTCTTCTCTAACGTTCGCCGTTTCCGCATGTACCGTGCACACAAATTTTGAATCGAAGGTAATGGTAAGAAAAACGGGAAAATGCATGCTTTTTGCTTATTCATGTATATCTTGATGGCGACTTCGTCGGCGCTTCGCGCCGACTACGTCCCCTATAAAGAAAATGAGAAAAAAAACTGAACAAGGGAAAAAAATTTGGGGGTCCCGCCGGGGTTTGAACCCACTCCCCTGGGGTCCATTGGGCATGGAAAACATACATTGTACCTACGAGACGTCAAAAACGCGTCAAAAATTTGACTTCGGAGTGAAACCAAAAATAACAACACTTCTTAAGACATCTCTCTAGATCATCCTGATGCTTTCGGTTTGTCGATACGTGCTTCCGTTCTGAAGAGGTTCGTCAAAGGAGGGTACCCCCGTGACCTACTTTTGCCTGTGGTGGCGCCACCTGTTGATGGTTCTGGACGAGAAACATCAATACTTGTATGGGACCATTAGTACTTTATACCTACCAAGTTTCATTAAAATACCTTTAGTCGTTCTTGAAAAGAAGTAGAAAATGTGAAAAGTTTACGACAGACACACGTCAGACGACAGACGACACGCGAAGGACGACGGACGGATCGCTATGACAAAAGCTCACTTGAGCCTTTGGCGCAGGTGAGCTAAAAACAAAATAAATGAATGCTTATTTTTCATAACAATCTGAGGTGTGGTTATAGAAAGAAGAAGAAAATGTATCAAAATCACCCCCCTTCCTTCTTACATAAGAGAAAAATTAAAAAAAAAATGAAGTTTTAGCATAAACTACATATCAAAGAATTAAGTAACTTATATATGACAAATATGCAGTAAATGAGTGTGTAAAATCATAGTTTTACACTTATTGAGTTATTTTAAAAAGAAAAAGTGCAAGAATGTGCATTTATGACTAAGTCCGAAAAGACGCCGAAAAACGCGTCAAAAATTTGACTTCGGAGTGGAACCAAAAAAAGACATCTCTCTAGATCATCCTGATGCTTTCGGTTTGTCGATACGTGCTTCCGTTATGAAGAAGTTTGTTAAAGGAGGGTACCCCCGTGACCTACTTTTGCCTGTGGTGGCGCCACCTGTTGATGGTTCCGGACGAAAAACAACAACACTTGTAGGGGACCATTAGTACTTTTTACCTACCAAGTTTCATAAATATCCCTTCAGTCGTTCTTGAGAAGAAGTCGAAAATGTGAAATGTTAGCGTCAGAAAGACGACAGACGACACACGACGGACGCCGGACGGATCGCTATGACAATAGCTCACTTACGCCTTTGGCTCAGGTGAGCTAAAAAAGAGAAGAAGTCATTTATTAAAGGAAGCCACAAACTTTTGTATAAGAATTTCAATCATCAAAATGACTTCAACTAAATTACATTAATTTTTGCAAAGTGCTACATGTACCATCTATTTAAATAAGTACTTGTATCACTTGCATATTCTATGTCATGTTTTCACAACACATGGGTAGAGGGGTATGCCCAAGAAAGATATTTTGCAATGTATCATTCCTATAAGAATTGAAGCTTAGCATATTTGTTTTAAATGCAATTTTGTCTATGCTTGCATTTAATGAAAAATTGCATTGTTATAATTATAATATCATAATAGACTCAATGAAACTTTGTATGAAATATCATGGGCCAGGAAGGGCGAGCGGAGCGAGCCTGAAAATATTTTTAAGTGAATGGCTGGCGAAGCGAGCCAAAAATCTTTGTAGGCGTGTCACCAGCGAAGCAGGTTTAAATTTCTTTTTAAAGTGTATGGCGAGCGAAGCGAGCCGAATTTTTTTTAATTTGAAAGAAATGTAGGCCAGAATATTTATTTTCTGCTACCAAGAGGGTCAGATCATTTATTTTCAACATTTTCTGGGTCAGAATATTCCCCCCCCTCCCTCAGGATCAAATGGTAGTTCCCCTAAAAACAGTAAAACCGGACGAGGTTTTTTATGTTGTTACTCATTTAAGAACTTTGAATGAAACATGTACTGTAATATATGTGAGCAAAGTTTTCTGAAGCTGCATAAACACTAGTTCACTCATAAATTTGAATTTCGTATGTAAATGGTTTTAGCGTTCCATATCTGTACCAGGTTTATGTATCGATCTTTGAAAACAATTGTAGTGCGGTGAACTTTTCTAACGAAGGAACAACGTCAATGTATTTAAGTATTTATACCTGTATACCCAGCGATGTCTCACACAGCATATATTTACCGATACGCATCAATATAACCCTTATTGATCTCCATCGTGAATGGCTTTCAAGGTCTTTAGTAATGTACTGTTTAACATGTCCTGTTTAAAGAACAGTGAAGCAAATACTTCACGATAGGAAAATCCCACAGTCAGGAAAGGTTTTTACATTATCGAAGTTCGCGTCGTCTTATTGTCGTGTTCCAGCAAAAAAAAAAATCATGTTTAAAATTATTGGAAAACAGAAATCAAGAACACTGTTTTGGTCTCCTTGGGGTGGCCCTGATGTTGCAATTGCTTCCGTCTGATTACCCCCACACCCCCACCCCCCCCCCCCTCCTTCTCCTTCATCGTCAGGCGGCTGGTTTTAAGTTATATGAATATTGATCAAGATTGGGGGAATTACTACTAGTATTATAATTTATAGTGTAGAGTATTTCCGCGGACCTCTTTTGTTGATATTGCATGGTTGAGGAAACCTCCACTTTGTTTCTGAATCATTCTAGTGATATCCGAGGAAGATGTAAACCATCATTGAATGAAATTGTTAAGTATTTGACGTTCTAGGGCATGTATAGTATTTTTGATAAACATCAGTGTCTTTTCTCTCTCTGAACTGTTCCATTTAAGAAATGACTTTCTTACTTTTGGTGTTCATGGGTGTATAATTCTGGTTGGTCACGTGCAAATTCCGTGAATCGCGAAGCGATTCTCGGAAAATTTGCACGTGTCCAACCAGAATTATACACCCATGAACACCAAAAGTAAGACAGTCATTACTTATATTTACATTTATCCTAATTATCAGTCATTTTTATTTGCATGAACATCGCACATTTTGCATGTAACAGCGTCAAATGTATCTTCGCTTTGTTAAATTCTCCATACATGCAAAACTTGAACGTGACGTCACAATAGCAACCCAAGTTATTGGAATATAATTCTAATTGCCTAATGGGCGTTCAACATGGGGAATTTACTAGTAATGTAAATATTTTGAAATGTTTCATGTCATAAACCCTCAGTACAAACACCATTGTTAATGACAAATTACAAAATGTAACTTGATGTAATTTTATATGTTCTTCAATAGGTATCTTAAAATACTTCATACTAGAACTTGTCCTGGTTTTGTATGCCTTCGGTTTGTGATTTTCTGAATTGTCGATTTTGTGCTATGTATAGCGATATGGTCATTATCCATATTTGTCATCGAGCTACTGTGGTTCAAAATGAGGGTTTTTCTTTTTTTAAATTCTGTGCAGTGGTTGCGAAGAAGAAGTTAGCCAAATCAGATCCTTCTGCGACATTGACCGATCGCCTAAAAACACACACTTGGAAGAGAACCTTTTTGCTAGTACTTGTTCCGTTGATGTTTCGTGAAATTCTGTGTAGCAGTTGCATGGGAGAAGGGGAGTGATGTTTCATAAACACGATGAAAAAACCTTACATTAATCAGCATCATGTACTATATTATGTATTCATCATCAATAAACAAGTAATTATTGGACATACTGACGAAGAAAAGATGAATTCAACCAAATTTGTCGATTTAACAGATGTAACACACAAATTCTATCTAAGAGTCATTTGGGAGGGTATTATCTGCATTCGTCCTAGCCTCTGTGTAAATCCTCAGCAAGGGCCTCTCTTTGCTGGAGAGAGCAGAGAGAAAAAAGCGTTCTTTCTCTTCATTCACTCCAGCACAAATTTCTATCGTCTTAGAAGCGAGATTAGGGTCCAGATACAGCACTACATTTATATGTCATAGACATGATAGAGATTTAACTCAATTTATAATGCATTTTTCTTTCGAACCGAATCCCCAGGTCACACTTGCTACCGAAACCCCACGTTACACATAGAGTTTCTTGATACAATTTCAATATTCAAAGCTCGTAAGGAGAGGTATTGTATTCATAATGTTTGAAGTATGTTAAGGGTCTTTGTAGTCCAAGAAACGTGTACAGAAATGCATTGTATATATATATATTTTTTAGTTTTGTTTAGAGACGCGGCCAAATTTTTTCCAGTCGCCGATACTGTACCGGAGTGTTTGGAGTATCTGAGACTATTTGAACTGCCTCAACGTCATCAATAGGTCACTATATAATCTTCTCCTTCTGTGCACTATGCCTTATCCTTGTAAAAGTGATAGAAATGAAGAAAACTGAATTTCTACTTACCATTTTTGTCTGATCTCCGCTTCGGTACCGAAACCCCTGTTGACACATGACCGAAACCCCCTATGTGAGACCTAATAGACAGCTGATGTGTTACTTAGTTTGAGATTAAGTAGTGACTTCAAGACAATTTTGATGGTTCGCATTCATCCGTAAGCTCATCCTGTGTTACTTCACCGGTATGACCGGACTGTTAACCGTTGCACCGCTACTGGCCGATTTCCTGTAATTGGGGTAAAATGGATCTTTTTTCACCACAAGTGAGCACTGAGCTCAAAATAATGATATTCTATGGTACATTGGTATCAAAACTCATATTCACCATGATATCAACACTGTTTTACTACATACATACTAGTAATGAATAAATAGTCATAAATTTAACTAATTTGTCTATGGTGAAATGAACTATATTTAATACGGAATGAGGCACTATATTAAAATGGAAAAATTCTTTTAAAATATCATAGCTAGGACACTATTTTATTTCTACCGTGCATCTCGGTCAGACAGAAAATGTAAATCGTTTATAAATTCTTATAATTTTGCATGCATCTCGCATTATGTGTTGAATCAAAAGTAGTTCTTTACTATATCCAGAGACACAGCTTATGTTATGGTCTGACACAGCTTATGTTATCGGTCTCTGATAGTTCTGTTTTAAATTTTGGAGTTATCTCTCTATATATACAGTAACGAGACCTGTTGAACTCGCTAACATGGTGAATTAATGTACGTTGTTGAAATCCTGTATACATATACATTGATGACAAAGACAAAACTATAAGTGTATAATTTAATATAAATACATGTATTAAATCGTAAAGATCTTTACACAGATATTAACAATAATAAATAAACGAAAGATAACAGCCACTTAGGTGGTCCAAAAATTTGTAATAATCAAAGTACTCTCATTGATGATAATTGAGTTTCTCCTATCATAATTCATAAATGACCTTTTTTCAATATTAAGAAAAGTATTTTTGGCATATGTCAGTAGCATATAAAAGATAAAGAAACAACATCAAGATGGATATCGCAGTGGTTGAGTATCATCTGAACGTGGTCCTTTACTTCCACTGTTCCGGCATTTGTTTCCGCTTCCGGCCACGTGACCTCTGCCCTCGTTGCTGAGCATCTCGCCGTTTTTCTTTAGTATAATCAGGGTAGGTATACCACGGATTCCGTATTTTGTAGCTGCCTTCTGTAATCATAAAAAGCATTGAAATCTTGAAGAAGCACAGATATCTTTGAAACAAACAATTATGGTTAAGTTCAACGTACATCGTGGTATATTTCATACAGCATAACGTAGGCAATCATCTTTGTAACACAACCAGTTTAACAATATACCGTCCAGAATTTTTCTTTCAGGTCCATAGGTCAGAGAACATTTCAAATGGAAGCACTTGCCAGCCAGTGGTTGGAAGGTCGCTTTGAAGCCCCTAAGGGAGCAACCATTTGATTATTTATGGGGGGGGGGGGGGGGGGGGGGTTGAAGACTTTTTAAAGAAAAAAATTCGGATCATGAAATTGCCTCTTCTTTCGACCTTTCACATGCCCAGTAAACAGTTTTTGTGTTTCATAAACTAAGTACAAATAAAATTGAAACAAATTTAGTTCAAGGGAACGGAATCAAATTCAAAAGTCATTAAGGGTAATATTATAGCCCCGTCTGCATTGAGTATGACATTAAAGTAGGTGATGTATATTGATACTGGAATACTGAAGAGTATCGATACTTTGAGATTTTCAATACGTGTCGATATACAAATGCTGAGTATCGATACTTTCAATACATTTGATGAAAAAAAATAAAATTCAACTTTTAATTCGTGTTTGGTTTTTATTTTTATATTTCTTCTGAATCTTCTCTGATCACATCACGTTTAGACATACGAGTCCAAATAAAGGATATTCCAATAAATTAGGTTGCATTTGATGTCACGTCTCGTTCTGAACGTAGGGAGAATTTACAAACGTCAGAATAATTCAGACGCTGTATTTCGCTGTTTGCAATTTTCGTGCAAAAATAGGGTGTCTAATATTTGGCAAATATTGTATGTAAATACAAGAAACTACTGTCTTAGGTTTTGGTGTTCTCGGGTGTATAATTCGCTATATATTCATGGAATTTGCACGTGACCAACCAGAATTCTTGGTAGACGAAGAATTTTTTTCCTATACCTGCCATTGTTTATATCTTTTCATTCTTTTTGTTTTTGTTATTAGACGCCCTATTTTTGCATCCCATTTGTTGTTTATTTTGTTTTGTTTAAGAAAGTTTTCTTTGTTTTTTAACATAAAAACTCCATTTATATATTGATTGATTTATGATTTAGTTGAGAAAATGAAGAAACGCGTATTTTGTATTGAAAATATTGAGTATTGAAGCAAAATGTATTGTATTGTACTGTATTGTATTGAAAATTTTATTTCAATATACAGCACAACATTAAAGTGAAAAGATTATAGGTTTCATATGCCATTCCAGAAATGAAAAAGAAATGATCTTCTAGCAAGAGATGAACTCACTCCGTGTTTGATATTTAATATGGCCAAAAAATCATGCTGAATGATTTAAGGAGGTATGAGTGTGAACCGCGTTTTCAGGGAATAATAGAAATTGAAATAACTGTATACATATAAAAGAATATCCCTTCCTTCATCGATTGCAATATTTCATGAAAAATAGAGTGTAGCCGTTTGTCCCCTTATATTCCGACAAAAAAGGGAGGTAACTCTGCACATTTTTTCTAAAACAAAGTCCCAACTTTGGACTTTATTTTAAAAATCAACATAACACAGTATGATGTAAATTTTTATCCATTGACGTAGCAAATGAAGTAAATTTATCATTTTCGGAAAAAATATTTTTTGTTGCCATGGTAACCATGCTGGAGAAGGACATTTATTTCATCCCATTTTTGACAGTAAAAATTGTATGAAAAGTTTAAAAACATTAAGTTTCGAAGTTGTTGGCATAATAGGAATTTTGATAAAATGTTTCTTTTATTATCTAGTGATACATGCTAAAGATAAAAAAATAATTATAGAAGAAGAGTGTAGCCGTTTTAAAGATATTTAGCTTAGAGTTCCTCTGACCAAGACTCTGGATATGATAAATCCGTTGTTTTTGATTGAAAATGGAAAGTTGTTATATATCTATACATTTTATCTGAGATTTCTTATAATCTGGACTTCAGACTAAAAATTTGAGTCATATTCTGATCAATTTCTTATTCATTTTCCCAACACTTAACGCTTTTAAGCACCGACAACGTACGTGACGTTAGCGCTCATCGTTAGGTAATGCTCGGCGATATTGTATACTGTAATCTCAGTGAATGAGAAAAAATGGATGTTCTAGATTCCTATCTGTATGCTTCTTCTGTATATCATTTCTCTCCACGATCTATTTATACATGTACATGTAGTTTTGACATTCGTACATATTTGTACCAGATTTGAACAAAAAAAATTAAGCATATTTAGTAAAACAACGATACGACGGATCTCTTGATAAGTTTGCTTTGAAACAATTTATCTAAAGTTAGCTGAGGCACATTATTAGTTTCATTTTACTAAGTGCTGGGATTAGAAGGGGGGGGGGGGGGGGGGGGGGTGTCGGTTATGATATCTTCCGCATTGATTTCCTGCACATGCTCTCTGCAATGAATGTCGTTATATCATAGATTAGTAACAAATTGAAACAGAATAATTCCCTTTTTCAACAGGGCATACAATGGGAAGTGTGTTTACGGAGTCCTTCGGATCCATTTATTTTACACGTACATGTACATGATGTACGTGATCTTTGGTCCTTTTGATGATTTGACAGTCGGTCGTCATGCTCACTTCTTACAACTACTAATCAATAGGCCTCGTGATATAAATTCTGACTAAATCATTTATAACGCATACGTTTTGTAAATGAAAGAAAAGTACTTTCAAGATATATTAGTTTTACACGTTTTCAATTATTTGAGGTAAATTGCGTGGTCAGAAACGCCGCATCGTCAACTTGAACTATAAAATATAACTATTCTTTTGAATTTATTTGTGTCTTTTTTATGCAAGAATAAATTTGAAGTATTAAACAGTTACTGTTACTCAATTCAATCGTAGTCAAATTATTCCGCTCCGTAAAGTTGTCATGGCGTGAAATAATAATAAGACAAACTGAATTTACATGACTTCTAAAGAACAAGCACAAAGCGCTTTCATGATAATTCGCGGAAAAAATATTGCAACGTCATAATACAGTATGACGTCAAATAAACTCCCGTTGATGACGTAAACTATGTGCCAAGGGTAAAACGATGTCGTGATAGAAGCGTATTTTAGGTGCAATCGATGATATATATTGCTCGTCATTCGAAATGCATTGCTCTTTAATCTAGAGGTATATTCACCATTAGTTCAATAAGTTTTCAGACTTTGTTTTCTTTACGACATCGATACGGTTTACGTTTGATTTGTTCACGCTCATACCCTCTTAACACTTTAAGAGAAATTTTCAACATTGGGAAATTAATAAAAAAAAAAAAAAGACAGAAAAAAAACCCAAAACAAAACAAAAACATTCCGGCTCCTAAAATACCCGAAAACAAAAATTCTGGCTGGCAAAAAGTCCTCCTGTCACTCCCCCCTCCCCCACTAAAAATAGAATGGTTGCTCCCTAATTAGTCCAGGGAGAAGTCCAGGGAGAAACCCTTGTGGAGATCCATGAAACGAAGCCCGGATTCTAATGGATTTCACACATTTATAGGACAGTTTTCTATGTTATCTAAAATGACCCTTTATACACTTTCTTTTATATTCTTTGTTTTTGAAAAAAAAGATTTGGAAGCATCTGTATTCTACGCACCTGCCTTTTCACGACTAATAATAACTGACCTGTTTTGTCTCATTTTCTGAGAATGGTATGGCTAACCAGGGCATTTCTTTGAAGTATTCCTTGAATGACTCCTCATCACGATCAGAGCTGGCGAAAACCACCTCAAACCTTTTCTTTTCTTGATTCACTGCGTTGTAAAACTCTGCTAGTTGTGGAGTAAACCCACGGCATGGGGGACACCAGTGAGCAGAGAAGTACACACCTGAAAACAAAATACATACTTTTAGCATAAATCAAGTCTACCATTCTGCATAAATCAAGTCTACCATTCTAGACAAAGAGTTTTAGCCAGGGTTGGAGCGCCTTTTCAGTGCAGGGGGAAAACAATCAAAGATTTTTCAATCAAAATATATATTTGATAACTTGTGGTCCTTCAATAAAATTGGAACATGTACTTCATACGAAGTATTTTAAAACAGTTTTTCAGGCATTTTTGTATTCTTGAGTTGCATTCATTGCTATTGCTGTGTATTGATTTTTTTCTATGGCCTATCGATTGTATATTAAATATGTATGTACATTGTATGTATATATGTATATTATGGTTTAAACAGTCTGTTTCTACCGAACGTTTTCCAGATACATAATATTATTCATATACTCATTTATCACATGATACACCCGTTTCATACAGCCATGTCATAAATAACGTTACAATAGCTCTGCTTGAAGGGGTAAAGTGCGAAACGAAACAAAAACGAAACGAAACGAAACAAATCGAATCGAAACGAAACAAATCGAAACGAAACGAAACACATCGAAGCGAAACGAAACGAAACAAATCGAAACGAAACGAAACAAAACGAAACGAAACAGATCGAAACGAAACAAAACATAAATCTTAAAGAACTTGAGAAAAATGATTTAAGTGCAGAGAACTAGCACGGATGTCAATATCTGCATATATTATTACCTTCAACCATTAGTTCTTGTGGCTGGAGAGTTTTTTCAAAGGGTCAAAGTTGACGATAAAAACATAATATATACGGTATATAGCACAATTGCATTTTTAAAGGATTAAAGGAGAGTGAACGGGATGAATAACCTCCTAGGCGGAAAAAATATTATTTAGCAGGGAGGAGTCTAGTACAGAGGAAACGGAACCGTTCCTTTATGTGCATTTGAAAACTTTACCAGAAAAATGAGAACAAATACTGGGGGGGGGGGGGGGGGGGTTTACATTTCCTTTGAAAAAGGATAAGATTTTTTTGCGGAATTGTGCCCCCCCCCCCTTTTTATGATCTCATTACGGTGTCATAGCGTGGTTTTCTATCCCCTCCCCTTCATTCCTCTTAGATACATAAATGGCATTTGACATTTACTTTTTTTGATTGTCAACTTTGACTCTCTCAGGAAACTCTCTCGGCACTAGTTACAAATGTAGAACTCTTGGATTAAGGCAATATATTACATGCTGATCTTGTCTTTAAATATTCGTTCTCGGCAATTTTTCCTTCTTTTCTCATATTCTTTAAGTTATATGTTTTGTTTCGTTTCGTTTCGATCTGTTTCGTTTCGTTTCGTTTTGTTTCGTTTCGATTTGTTTCGTTTCGTTTCGATCTGTTTCGTTTCGTTTCGTTTCGATTTGTTTCGTTTCGTTTCGTTTCGTTTTGTTTTTGTTTCGTTTCGCACTTTACAGGGCTCCTGCTTGAATACGATTTGTCAAGTTTGGAACCTATTAAAAATCACATAAACTTTGACAAGTATGACCTTTCAAATATCGGTCCATTCAGACGCGGATTCAGTATCAATGATTGAAATTGTTGTAGAATTAATTATTGCATTTTAAATACTAAACAAATTTGAAATATCTTTTCTCTTACGCACAGAATATATCTATACGATGGGGTACATTTTCTCAAGGCGTCGCCAAGGCTCGGGGATATAAAATCCACAACTCGTTTCATAATACATCGTATGAAATGAAAATTCATTTGAGATCCTATATTGATGAAACGGATAATTAGGCTTATGTATACATTTTCTTGGTTATGTTATAGGGAAAAGTGAACGGTGCGAATCATCTAAATAAAATAGCCCCCATGTTTTCACTATAAGAGGATTACTGGTTGGATCTATTTAATTTTGGCATTTTGTTCTAAATAAAAGCTAGAGAAATACTTCATACAGCACTTTTAAATCTTTATACCCATGAAAACGAGTTGAATCTCGTTATGAGCAAACATGTCTAGAACGGATAGCAGTACGTGTGAATACTCGAGCAAACCAAGGCAGCCATCTTATAATAGAAATCACAAGAACCAGATTCCTAGAAAGGACATTAAAACTTCATTTTAAACTTCCAAAATCAAAACTCCATTTTTAACTTCGTTTAATTTTTTTTTCCTCTAGCAAGGAATCTGGTAACTGTGATATAAACAGATTTCTCCATGCATGAAATTGATGGAATAGGCATGATGGGTTAATTGAAATTTAAATATGTATAATTCTTGAGAGAGAGAAAAAAAAAAGAAATATAAAAAGACCGCCTCCCCCCGAAAATACCAAAAGAAAGAGAGTAACTCTATTCATTAGTGGTAAAAAAAGTGCCCATGAAAATTTTCATAATGATTCACCGAAACTTTAACATTCCTTGTATTTATTTGTTTTTCGGTACATTACATATATTTCCCTAATTCAATTGTACCATGGATATCGTACATGTGAAAATAAACAATGAGAGAGAAACAAAACTGCCCGCAGGTGAATAAATAGGTCTAATTTTCTGATAAGGTTTGTATACTATTTACCTGAATTATGGTTCATGAGCTGAAGGGTTCTTTTTCATTATATAGATTGCAAAAAAAACCATCATTTCTGAATTCGAAACCCACCCAATGGTCATATACCCCCTTTCAAAAATAAAACCCCTCAAGAAACGTCGCATAGACAAACCCATTTCTAAAACAGTTAACATCGATTTTGATACGACTTTAAGATCTTTATTTTTCATATAATCATTCCCCTTCCTGTTTTGAATACATCTTCTTACAAAGCATGCAAAGTATTTCAAAATCCATAAAATAGATAATGTATATGAAAATGTAACTTACCAACAATTTCTATATCAGAATTCCCGCATATCGTGGATACATCCACCATACTACCATCTCCACTTAATACAGATTTTCCTACTATTTCTTCCATTTTGAGAAGTACTTTTGGTTCAGGTTATGTCCAACTTCGATGTACAGTATAACTAGGTAATGTGTTTATATAGTAACTATGACCAATGTCCAGGGATCAATGTGCTAATTATAGCATTGATTCAGATCGCCTGGCCATGAGGGGGCTCCAGTAGGTTATTTTTAAAAACAAAAGTGAAAGATTCAACCATTCGATATGCAGAGGGAACCTGGAAGATTTTGCTAAAAAAAAACCTAACAAAAAAAACAAAAACAAACAAACAATCCCCAACAAAACCCCCAATCCCTCATAAAAAGAACGAAAAATAAGAAAAAATAATCGGCTCTAAACATCTGAAAAAAAAAAAAAGAAAGAAAGAAACTGTTCCAAATCGAAGGGCCTGGATTAAACGCTTTGATCTTAATAAAGGACATAAAAAATAGGAGAAATAAATGATAATCCGCCGAGAATGACTCATAACCTTTCAAAATTTCCGGTGCTGAAAATGGTAAAAAACATTAAAAGTTAAAAAACCTATTAAACAAATACAAAACATAAACAAAAAGACACCCCTCTTGAAAAAAGCATGTGAACGCTGGACTGATGATACACTGTGTATAGCCGACACCGGATATTTGGTACTATTTGTCGGCGTATTGGTACTACTGAGGCGAGAGATTTTAACAAATGATGTGTGAGTGTCCTTTTCTAACATCGTTTTTTATTTGAATCTGGCAGCTCCTTTCAAAAGCAACTGTATAATGCATTACTACAGAAAGTCATCCTTGAAGTTATATGAGTAAGATATGTCTAAGTAAGAAGACTTTTTAACTTTTAAAAGCAAAATGCATCACCTAGTACCGTAAAATTTTCCATACTGAGAACTTTATTTGGATTTAAATGCGCATATTGCACTTTTTTCTAGACTTGCAATATATCTATGTTTTACGATTCGATCACTGTATCATGATTTCATGGATTTGTAAATATCTTACTAAGAACAACGTGTATTTTTCCCAAAAAGATACACGCCAGGTGTACGGCATATTGCTTGACGAAAAGAATTTACTGTACGGCAATGTTGAAATAGGTAGTGTACGGCGACTTGCTTTTGGGGTCGGAGTTGCAAAGCAATTTCGGGGCTTATGGAACGAAGATGACAACCACCACCTACTATATGTACCTGTCCGTCACTTGATCCATCATCTGTCTTTACACATTTTTGTTTCGAAAGAGTTCAAGGGTGTGAATGTATTCATAAAACATTGGTACTCACAGGCAGGACAAGAACCCACATATGCTAATTTTATTGTTTCTACCATGCGCGGATCCAGAAGGGGTGACCGGAGGTCCGGACCCCCATGATATTTGCCAGAGGTGGGGTCCACGGACCATGGTCCCCACCTCTTACAGATCTCGGGGGGGGGGGATGTCCAAATACGACATAAGATTAAATTGTTTCATATGGATTTTTTTTCGCTCGCCAAATACATAAAACTCTTGTATGAAAGGATACATCAACTAAGACATACTTATATT